>JASJET010000081.1:1622500-2002500 GCA_034092305.1 Diaprepes abbreviatus | reverse complement strand
TTTTGTTTGAAATATTTTTCGATACAACTTTTACTTTTCGAGATAAACTCAAAAAACCGAAAATCGTGACCATTCTTGGTCCGCCATTTTTTTTGCACAGGTCTTTCAGAGTTACCATCGAGATATGTTTTATAGGATGCCGAAATGAACCCATTCCAGCAAAAAAAAAACCAATGTTACATTTTTGTTACTGACGAAAGTTTACTTTCCATGGAGTATAAATGAATTGGTAATTTTAATGAACTTCATGTTTATAGTAAATTGTACTTCCCAGATAAAAATAACTAAAACGATATAGACTACATCATTACATTCACCAAATCAATTAAATCTAATATCACGGAGTCAAACTCATTTAATACTGGAAGTGATCACTGAACGCAGATTAAAACAACAAAATATATTGGACCTCCAATCACTTAAAATCAACAGTTTCATTTAGTACATAGAGCCCTTTCAATATGTGACGAACAATCACTGAGATCAGAAACAGAAAAACTGACTAATGCTCTAAGAGGCAACGGATATTGCGCTGAAGATATAAGATATTCTATTAATAAATATAACAACTCAACTCCTCAACAAAATATCATAAATGTACCTCCTATGGACAATGTTGTCTTACCTTACATACACGAAATCACCAACAAAATTACCACATTCCTTCGAAAATCAAACATTAAGACAATTTTCAATCCACGTAAGAAAGTTGGACAATGTTTGAAGTCACCAAAGGACACAATACCATGTCAAACAGAAGGCGCTTACAAGATACCTTGCTCTTGTGGTAAAGTGTATGTAGGTGAAACAGGACGGTCTATATCCACTAGGTTTAAGGAATATGAAAAATGTATAAAAAAGAGACAAATTGTACAATCTGGAGTAGCTGAACACCAGCATTGCTCAGGTCATACTTTTAGTGTAAAAGAAACTAAGGTGCTAGCATCAGAAAATCAATCGAAATTTGTAAATATCCCAATCATATTAATAGAGATACGGGTTACAATCTACATCACACGTGGAAATGAATTTGTACCAGGCTGTTGCTCATCGATAGTCATTCAGCGTTCTAATCTCATGAAGTAAAGATCCCTGAAGATGCCTCCTGCAATATAAGCGAAACGTCGGATAATAATTCCAATTTGGCCAGGATTTTCAACTTGACCAATACCGTGAAAGCTTTTGTTCTTTAACTGTTATGAATTTTTAAACATTAAAAAATAAAAATATTGGAAATTTATAACAATTGTGTTATTATCATTATTTACAACGAATTTTCATCATCACCTACATCTAGTCATAGTCATTATCGGAAGCTATACGACTACGTGAGTGAAATATGCTATCTTATGAATTGAAGTGAATAAGCCATTTTAAATATGAAAATTTGTAAAATTTGAATTGATTTCCATATTTAGAGATCTCAAAATTCCCGGAATACAAAGTTTCAGACATAAACTCGGGTTTTTCAAAAACTTTAGTCCGCCATGTTTAATCCTTGACTAAAATTTGAGTCTCGCGGTTGTAAACAACCTCATTGTGAGCTCGCTATTTTTACGTGGTTTGAAAGTCGGATGAAAAACCGTAAATTTGAGTCAGCATATTGAATTTTTCATGACTTTCACGAATAAACTGATGTCATCAATTGAAAGATCATATCCTAAAAGAGCCAGACGATATATAGAAAAAGGAAAGCAATCTGTACGAGATTGGATGGTTGGCCGTTGACGGGTAACTATACCAAACTTTAATTGACGATATTTCAGAGATGAAAAAGGATATTAATATAAGTTCAAGGAAGTTTTGAGGAAAAAGACTAGTAATTGCAACTATCATATATAGTTTAGCGATAAACTTTAAGCTTTTTTTGTTACATAACCTCAAAGTTAGCCGACGACCATGATTTTCCCCCTTTTAGGTTAGAATATCGCGAAAATCTGAAGCACCAGATCAATTCTGATTCAGCATGTTGAGAACCTTCGGAAAAGTATGGTCTGGCATTTGATTCTGAGGATGGACGAAATTTTGTTGGCTTGTTTTATTAATGTTGATTAAAATATAGTTGTCGGACTTGCATTGTCTATATTTTTGTTTATTTTAACGACGGTTCGATTAGGTTGAATCTACAATCGCTGATACTGATTGGAGATATAACCTAATCGAAACGTCGTAAAAATAAAAAAAATGAAGACAATGCAAGTCCGACAACCATATTTGAATCAATTTTCAACATTGTCTACAACCTTCAAACAAACGTTAATGTTCTTCAATTTCCTCCAAAATTGATATGGGCGGTTTCAAGGACGTGAATTCAGATTCTAAAATAAAGTTTTTAAATATTTAACACAAATTATATTGCAGTTTTTTGAATGAATTGAGTATGGCGGACTAAAAATTATACATTTTCCAAATTCTTCCGAAATTGGTAACAGAGGATCCTTTTCACAATCTTGGAAACAATACCAGGTACACTACATACTCCAATTGCCATAATTTACGAAAACAAAATCCGAACAAAGAATGTTACGAAAAAATTGAACCAAATTCAATAAATATAATATAGTTCACGTCAATATGTCAAATGGCAAAAAATATTTAATTTTAACCGCTTTAAATATTGTTGACTAATTAAGAAATCTTAATATAACTCTTCAATAGAAAATTGAAATTATGCTGGTATGTAGGATAAATATACAAGTCATCGAGAAGTAGTTGACATTCTTTATGTTAAAATTAAATATTTTTTGTCAACCGATTTACTGACGTAATCAATATTTTATTTACTGATTTTGGTCAATTGTTTTCATGGCATTCTTTGTTCTTTGGCGTTTCTAGAATGAGGTTTTATTTTTTGAAAAGTGCAGTACAAGGTTAATAAAATCTGTTTGTTATTATTTTTTATAGTTCGATTTACGTATGTAACTACCTATTAAAAAATTGAAACGACTTAGGTTTTCAATTAACTTTTTAGGTTTGTTTTATCGGTATATTTTTAATTTTCATAAAAAGTATTTTCGATTTTATAGTGTGAAATAACACTTTATTTAATAAAAAGAATAAACTTTGTACTAAGACATTTAAAGTGATTTTCAATTATTGTCTACGATATATTTAACATCCCTGCAGTCTCCCAAACAGTTATATGACGATTCTCTTGAATTATGGCTTTGATTTGGTCGTCATCAAGTTCACTAGGTAGACCTTGGAGTGAAAAATGTCCAGAATGGATTTTCTAAAACCAATTCTGACATTCTGATATCAAATGTCAAAAGGGAAAAACCGTAACATTGACATACGTCCTTCAAATCTATTACATCGCGCTCTATGTGTGACGACCAAAAATATTTTCTTGCCAACCCAACAGAACAATTTTTAAAAGCCAAAACACAATCGAGAGGAAACTTTACTGTCGAAAAAATAATTTTATACAGGTTTGCTTTGCTTGGAAACGCTGAATAAGGTTTAAAAAATTGTAAAATTTTCTATATGACGAACGCTCAAGTATGACATTGAATATTTCTAGAAATACACTTACAGGCTTGTTAGATAGAACAGTATTGTCCACTAAAACTAATGGACTAAACAAAAAACTATGTGACATTTACATTAGAAAAAATACGCCAATTTCTAGCCAATTGTAAAGTAGTATTTAAATCAAATGTTCTCTCTCCTTTGGGATAAGTTTTGAGAGATTCGTTCTAATAACGCTTATAGTTTCGTTATGTCCGTCTGTCTGTTCGTCTGTTCCTCCGTATGCCACAGTCTTATGACTTCCTCAGTTTTTAATCTTACTTAATTTTGCACACACACGCGTTTTAGTAAGCCAAAAACAGATCTGATGTGAAAGTGGTAAAAAAAATTAGGATACCTTCCCTTATGGGGGAAATATGAAAAAAAGACATTGTATATAACATTTTTTATTTAGTCACTTCATGCGCGAAATGTGAGCATCTAAAGTGACATTTTATATACTCGCGCCTCTAATTTTCCATAGACAAACTATGAAAACTTGAAAAAATTTGGAATTATATCTCTCATTTAATATTTTCTATTTATATATATTATTCATCGAATATAAGCCTTTAAAATGGCTTACAATTGTCATTCTATTTTATGAATGAATTTTGGCGAATGCGCCGGGCAAGGCAGAATTCTGTTAAAAGAGTTGCAGATCCCATGGGGTTCCTTGACATGGGAGCGCGGATCCATAAGACTTGATTCATTACTTTTAGCCAAATGTTTTCAAGCATTTTGTGTTTGATTTGTCAGTTTATTATTTACTACAACCTTTAGTTACGTTTACTAATTTATAAAATACAATACTTTTGAAAAAAGCCCCTCTTTTGCAATAAAATTTTGCCGGAACATTAACTCAAAGACATAAAAAAACTAACAACGTTAATAATTGCTGCGGAACCCTAACATTCTGCGTACCCGACACGCACTTGACCAGTTTATTCTACATTGTTATAGTTATCGCGACCTATTTTTATACCTTCTTGAACGTTTTTAGATTTTTCTACGAAAACTCACTATTTTTGGTGTACTGCGTTGTATCTGTCATCTGGTCTATTTAATTTAAAAACCTTTCGAATCGTTTATGTTACCAACTGATTTTTAGCCAACACTTGTTAACACTTTATTTGAAAGCCATAGAAACGGAAACACTTGTCCAGATGAAAACAAAATCTTTAAAATTGTAACATTAAAAAGCATTAAGATTAGATAACGCTTAACGCTGATTTTGTTGCCAATTTTATTTGATCGACTTAAAAAAGGTAAATTCGAATATGATACTCTTTTGGTTGATACAGTAGTGATCACAAGTGTTGGGTCAAACCGTTTTTTTATTATTTACTAAGTAATTCAAACTATCATCAAATTATTCTATAGGTTTAAAAGTTTGTTTAATATAATTTTGAATATATATATATATATATATATATATATATATATATATATATATATATATATATATATATATATCGTGCGACGTTGTCAGATTACCAACTTCCATGTCTTCCGAACATACCATTGGCTCTCTCTGAGGTTTCTGCGGTTGGGTGGTATCCATCGCATAATTGTTCTTGGTAGTCTTGCGTCATCTATCCTTTGGACTTGTCCATACCATATCAGTTGTTTCCTTTCGATATCTATTATTAAGGAGCCATCTGTTCCCATTCGTTGACTTACTTCTTCATTTCGAATTCTATCTTTACGGAATATTCCTAATGATCTTTTGAACACGTCCATATCTAGGGCTTTTGGTTTTCTTTTGTTATTTTCTGTTATCCGCTATGTTTCCGCTCCATAGAGTAGATTACTTTAATAAGGGTTCTTCCCTATTTCTAGATTTTCAAATATTCCATTTAGGCAGTTGATTGTTCTTCTGGTATTTATATAAATATGTATATTCATTATATGATGTTTACTTTGTTTCTTGTATTTTTATTTTCAAACCTATAGTTTATATTCTGCCTGCAATTTTCTCGTCATTGGCGAATTGCAGAGTAGATAAGCAAGTCTCTCCAAAATGCACACATACTATTTCCAAAAAATAAATATTACCTATACTCTATGTAGGTTCTGAATTCGAGAATTCCAGTGTTCAAAAGTATTGGGTCACATCGAGTTTTGTGTTACTTTCATTTATCGCTTTTTTAGAAGTATGTTGAATTTCTTCATTTAATCTGGTCTGTTCTCAGTAAGAACCTTAAACTAAAGAATACAGTATGTTTCTCTTGTAATGGATGTAAAATTGTTTAAATAAAAGCCCGGCTACGCATTCAGACTTTGAGTTACGTCATTTCGACTAACGTCAAACGATATTTGGATACGTCATTCACTTATCTCGCTGTAGTCGAGTATATTATAGATTTTTGAGAAAAATAATCTTTATTTTGACGAAAGTCTTAATCTTAACAGCGCAACTAGTGCTGCCTATTAGTGTTCTCGAGAACTATATGATCGGAAGAAAAAATAAGGAAATCAATAGATTTTTCAAACCTAAGATTTAATTTAATGCGTTTCTTATATAGTTTTTCGATCGTGATAAAATCACCAAATCAAAAGTAATCTTACTTACTTTCAATAAAAAAGGACTTTGTTTGATATTAAATGGTTTTATTTTTATTAAAAGTTCTTGAAGAACTTAACTCTATATATATATATATATATATATATATATATATATATATATATATATATATATATATATATAAGTTGGAAGTCCTAAAATTATTAAATGTTCAAAAATGCATATCCGAACAGAGAAAATACGTAATATAATGAGAAGAAATGAGATAAAAATAGAAAACGTCCGGAAGTAATATGGACACTTACGGGGACAGGTCAAAAAGTATTAGAATACGGCCTAGCTTATATTATAACAGTAGTTTAAGATGTTTATTGAGAACATGCCAAATTTCAGTTCTTAATTTTGATAAAAAAAAACGCAATGATTTTTGAAAATCTCGGTTTCTATTAGTCGTATAGAGCTATATATTTTTAAAAATGCGCATTTTTTCAGAATTCCATCAATTTAAAATATTCGCATATAGCATTCGATATACCGGCAATATTTAATTTGTTTTTAAGCAAAAAATAGGTAGCTTTTTTCTTGTACTTTTTGTACAATTTATTTTACAAAACTTGCTGATACTTTTTTAGGGACCAATAGTGCACCTCTTCAGAAAGCAAATGATACCTCGTGAGTTTTGGTACAGTTCGTCAAAAAGTTTCTTCACGTTATAAATATGATAGGTGCTCACTTTACCAGAATAAACAACTGCTATTGTGTAAAAGCTACTGAACCCTCAGACGAAATCTTTTATTAAATTTTGTATCACTAATTACGTATTATCCATAGATTCTTTAACGATTTCAACAATTTCTTATAAAGTTATTAACAATAACCAAAAAAACGCCATTTTTTTAATGTTTTTTTTTTTGCAAATATCTCGGTAACCACTGGATGGATTTTGACAAACAAAAAAACATTTCAAACGTTTTTTATTGTGCTTGTAATTTTATAGAAATAATAGTTATTACAATTATTAGTTATCTAAGTAATTCATAATTTCATTTTTGAAATTATCAAGCGATGAAGTAATAAATTATTTTAGAAATAAAATTACCCAATACCGGAGTAATTAAAAAATAAATTTTCCAAATTATTGAATTGGTAAACGATACTTTTTCTGAATTAAAAAATAATTTAATGACGTTTTTTTTCGGAAATAATGTAGCATCATATAAAATAGTATCAAATCAATAAAGGCATATCCCGGTGCAGACGTAGCATCGAGCCATAACCCCATTGTTGCTAAGATGAAAGTAAGGCTGAAGAAAAAATTAAAACCTAAACAGAACCCCGAGAAAGTGGATGTCAAGAATCTGAACAACGGTGAGAAAAGGGAAAGACTGAGAACAGAAATGAATGAAAACCTGGATAGAATAGAGAACCCATGTGAGGACAACGCCGAAAGTATAAATAAAACATGGACATCCATTAAAGAAGCTGCAATGACACCATCATTAAAACATCTGAAGAAAGTAAAATGTGAAACAAAGAACTGGATGACAAAAGAAATCCTGAAACTCATGGACACTCGAAGACAATATAAAAATGACACCGGTAAATACAAAGAAATCCAAACCAAAATCAGACAGAAAATTCGAAATGCTAAAGAAAATTGGTTTACAGAGAAGTGCATAGAGATAGAAGAACTACAAGAAAAACACGACACATTCAATCTGTATAGAAAAGTGAAAGAGCTAACGGGAAAAATAAAAACGAAAGAAACTCCTTACCTGTTGGACGAGAATAACTCAATTGTAAGTGATGCTGAGGGAAAGATTGAATTATGGAGGAACTATATAGAAAAACTATTCGACGACAACCGAAAAGAAATCACAATAGAAATCCAAAAAGATGAAACAGGACCGGATATAACAAAGACAGAAATTCAATATGCTTTGAAAAATATGAAAAATGGAAAAGCGCCCGGACCTGATAACCTCCCAATAGACGTTATAAAACTCATAGATGAGAAATATTTAAATATCCTAGTAGACTTCTTCAATAGCATCTATAGAACCGGCATAATACCTCAGGAATGGCTCACATCCATCTTTATAGCCATCCCAAAGAAACCAAACGCCAAACACTGCAATGAATATCGCACAATAAGTCTAATGAGCCATATTCTTAAGCTTTTCCTGAAAATCATACATCACAGATTGTACGCCAAACTTGAAGAGGACATCGGAAACACCCAATTTGGATTCAGACGGGGCCTGGGAACCAGAGAGGCTCTGTTTGCATACAACATACTGACACAACGATGTCTAGATGTAAACCAGGAGGTCTATATATGTTTTATCGACTACAATAAAGCATTCGACAAAGTGAGACACGAACAACTTGTACAACTTCTTAAGGATAAAAACATTGATTCCAGAGACATAAGAATAATCAGCAATCTGTATTATAACCAAAAAGCGGCAATACAAACCGAAGGAAGATTAACAGAGGAAGTAAACATAAAAAGAGGTGTCAGGCAAGGCTGTATCTTATCACCAACTTTATTTAATCTATACTCAGAACATATAATTAAAAAGACGCTTGAAAACGAAACGGCTGGTATAAAGGTGAATGGAATTCCAGTCAATAACATCAGGTATGCAGATGATACCATCATCCTTGCAGAAAATCTCAGCGACTTACAGAGAATACTCAGGAAATTAGTAGTAATAAGCGAAGAATATGGTCTAACACTCAACATAGAGAAAACTAAATTTATGATAGTATCAAAGAAAAACATCAATAATGTCAATCTCCAAGTAAACAACAAACAAATTGAGAGAGTTGAGAAATATAACTATCTGGGAACATCTGTGAACGAAAAAAATGACTACACGAAAGAAATCACAATAAGAATTGAAAAAGCCAGAAGCGCCTTTATGAAAATGAAAAATATATTAACCAGCCGAGACTTAAGCCTGGAACTAAAAATGCGTTTGGTGGAGTGTTATATTCACTCTATCCTTCTGTATGGTGTGGAGACATGGACCATGAATAAATACTGCTCCAATAAAATAGAAGCGTTCGAACTGTGGATCTACAGAAGAATATTGAAAATACCCTGGACCGATAAAATAACAAACGAAGAAGTACTTAGAAGGATGAAGAGAGAAAAAGAATTATTACTATCCATCAAAAGTCGAAAGTTGCAGTATTTTGGCCACATCATGCGTGGAAATAAATACAAACTCCTGCAAAATATAATTCAAGGAAAAATTGTGGGAAAACGGAGTATCGGGAGAAGAAGAATGTCATGGCTACGAAACTTAAGAGAGTGGTTTGGATGTAACTCCAATCAACTGTTTCGCGCAGCTTGTCTAAGGTCCGAATAGCTATGATGATAGCCAAACTTCGAAACGGAGATGGCACATGAAGAAGAAGATATAAAATAGTAACATAACCTTGATTATTTATCCTGCTTGTGCAAGTATGATTCACTTTCAATAAAGAACAGGGTATGTATGATAATCATACTTATATTATGAACCTCTCCGAGGATATTCTGATCAAAAGCTGTGAAAAAAACATTAAATTATTGAAAAAAGCTCACTTAGGCATGTGGTCAAAATTTTTGGTCACAATTTTTTTGCCTCTTTTCTGGAATTTTTCGGTTAAATCTATAAATTTAAATTTTTTCGACCATTTTTAATTGTACTGACGAAACTAAAGGTATCATTATGGGCAGAAGCAGTGTCTTATTTTTAAATATTTATTATTTATTTTAGCCTGAACAAAAAGATTTTTTCAGTGATGTAAAATACGTTTTCATTACAATTTTTTCCATAGAATGAAACGATGCATTTGGCAAATTTTTCCTACTGTTAATTTTTCATTACTTTATTAAAAAGATAGAATGTTTTAATTTAATTCTGGTTAATTACCAATTAATAATACATTATTTTGGAAAAATATATTATTAATTACTCTTGTTATGGGTAATTTGAAAAATGATATTTTCAATTACTCTAGTAAGGATAATTTGATATCTGAAATTATCAATTATTTCGTTAGTTGTTAAAATTATAATATAACCCAATAATATTACTGAGAAAAGTATTGTTGCCGATTTCTGAATAGAGGACATCACGTCAATTCATATCTAGTATTTCAAAAACTAAAACAAATTTTCAAATTCAGTAACTTTTTATTTTCACAATCGTAATTCTCAATTCATGTCGAAAGCGTATCAAACCATACCAAAACGCTGAATTTATTACGTGCCAAACACCACAATTCTTTACTCCGTAGACTGCTCGGCACCTTACCATTCTATAATGGGAGATCAAGTTACCTTATACAGAACACACTCGATTGTTTTCCTTCGTATTTCGAACAATTTCGTTGCCATAACGACGCTGATTGTTGTTTAGAGACCGATTGTTTTGACGCGTTTCTGACAAATACGGTTCAATCCAAAGATAGAAAAAGTAACATCGGTTAAGAGGTTTTTAGCGTTATAAAGGATAATTATCTTAGGCGAACAGGTGTGCTAGGATTATATGAGACAAGTGTATTTTTCCAAGTTATATTTTCAAGAACGGTCAAATTTTGTGGAAAGAGTAATTTTCTTCCATATAAGCAGCTCCAAGCATGTTAGAGATTTTTAATTCTAAGAGGATATGCTTGTTAGGGACTCTGCGTGACGTCATGTGACTTGAGCCCGTTTTGATTGGTACGTTTACATTTAAAACATCTTCAGTAACTTATACATATGATCTGTCTTTTTCTAATAATAGGTTTAGCAAACTTCGGGTCATTTACAAATGGGTTCTGACATTACAGGGAAAATTTTGGGGTTGTTTTTCGTGAATTATAGTAGTACTTGTCCAAAAAAACCTATAAAAACCATTTATATCTATTTAGTCTAGGAATTCGTAGCAAATTCTATAGAGCAGATGGGTGTTTTCTACGTATCCTGAGCTATTGAAACTTGGTATGCAACTTGTTTTTCGAGTAGATGGTAATGACATTTGTTATTAACAATTTAATTATCTAAACTGTTATAATTGATAAAACATGATAGATAAGATATTTTTTCAAATACTTTTTTATTTCTTATAAAAAATCGAACAAAATATTTTTTAGTTCATCTCGATATAATGATTACAATCGGAGATATTGCAAAGTTATTGTAAAATAATGACACTTTCTAAACTGTACGCGAAGCACTCTGAGAAAAATACCTACAAGTCGCTTTCTAATTGAAGTTTTTTATTGTGTGATGTCTCATTTTAAAGGTAAAAACTTATACTAAGTCAATATGTTGCTGGGAAATAAGGATAAACCAATTGAGACAATTCAAAGTGAAAAATTTCTCTATTTTCATGACATTTCCATTATATATAAGAGAAAAACGAATTATAGCATGATTAAATTCACAGCATAAGTTATATCAAACGATTACGGTTTTTATACAGTTTAAGAATCTGAAATTTGAAAATGTTTTATAGAATCGCAGTAATTTAAAAATTTAAGGACCGATTCGTTGTCGTACGGCATACACGTGACGAGCTTTCATTTCCACATATCAAACTTTAAATCTCATGTATATATATATATATATATATATATATATATATATATATATATATATATATATATATGTGTGAAGTTAAAGTGCAAACAGTAGATGCAAACTTCGTTCCATCATATCCTTTCTGTGTTAGAGGTTGCACAGTTTGAATAGATTGCTACAGAACACAATCCATCCAATTCCATCACCATGGAGATGATGGCCTACCTGTACCACCATACCGAGAAGAAAGTCAAAACTTACCCTCCCCGCTACGGTGATACGGCAGAGGCACATGTTTTGTGTCTACTAGACTCATCAGGGTACCGACATGTACCTGGCTGTGCAAAGGACAGATCGGAAGGAAGCATGCAAATAATGAACGCGTTTTCGCCGACCTCCCGCCGGATGGCGTATATATGTTTATGTGAGTTTCACGGAAAGTGAAGTTAAAATGCAAACAGTAAATGCAAACTTCGCTCCATCATATCCTTTCTGTGTTAGAGTTTGCACAGTTTGCACAGCCAGGTGCATGTCGGTACCCTGATGAGTCTAGTAGAGACGAAACATGGGCCTCTGCCGTATCACTGTGGCGGGGATGGTAAGTTTTGACTTTCTTCTCGGTATGGTGGTACAGGTAGGCCATCATCTCGATGGTGGTGGAATTGGATGGATTGTGTTCTGTAGCAATCTATTCAAACTGTGCAACCTCTAACACAGAAAGGATATGATGGAACGAAGTTTGCATTTTAACTTCACTTATATACGGAGTTGCATATAGTTGTACGTTTGCTGAATGTGATTTCAGCACTACAACGGCATAATGTGGATGTATCTACTGCTATTGCAACTCACACGGAGGAATCCGTGAAACCCGCATAAACATATATATATTTATATATATATATATATATATATATATATATATATATATATATATATATATATATCCTATTTCTTTATTATGTCTTTTCTTGCGTTTAGGTCTTTTATTTAATAAAATATCCAACAATTAATGTTTCGGCTTCTATTTCGGGAATTTTCAAAAATTTATATATTAATATATATGATCAATTAGAAGAATTAGAAGTTCTAATTTCTATGGCACATTTAGGTTGCAGTAGTCTTTTAATAAAATTAACAATTGAGAAATTGACCAGCATTAAAAATTAAAATTTATTTTAGAATGGACGACTTTAAATTTAGTGTTGGGTACTTTATTATTCGGTGTTATTGTTGCCATAAAACTTTTACTATGGTCTTTTTAAACCGGAACCGGGGAACCATTCTGATTTTGATGAAGTTCCGTATATTTAGGTATAGGTAAGTATGAGCACGAGCTGCAGAATATTCTTTGAAAACAATTTCTTTAACTGACTTTAAAAAAAGAGGTTTTCAGTTCGACGTAATATTTTTTTTAATGTTCTTTTATGTATAATTTTTGATAGGAGTGATGAAACTTTGAGGATATTTTAATGGATTCTTGGTGATGATCCCATAAAAATATTTCTAGGATAGGTTTATTGCAAAGGGGTTAAAAATAAAAAAAAATTGAAAGAATTTTTTGACTAGCAAAATTTTTAAAAGAATTTATTTGTATATAAATTTTTATAGAAATTAAATAATTTGACAAAATTTTCAGCATATTTTAAATAGTTTCTCAGAGTATTCCCATAAAATATTTCCGAGATAAGTTTATTGAAGGAGTCTGAAAATTGCAAAAACTTGTAAATAATTATATTATCGAAAATACCTCCAACCAAATAAATAAATTCTTAACTAATATAAAAAGAAATGGAATACCGATCAAAAGCAATGAAAAAAAAAATACAATACGATAGAAAAATGAAGCAGGTTAAAAATACCGATTTACCTAGAATTTATTCATTTTAATAGTAACCCTTATGACGCAGATTTCAAAGAACTACAATTATTAAGTTGATTGCAATTTAAAACAGTTTATAATAATTTTTTACTCTTTCTTGGAATTTTTTTGAATTCGGTTTATTTTTTTTCTTCTAAAAATAAGTTATTAATTACAATGACTTTTTTTCAAATTAAATATAGTAGTATAAATTAAAAAAATAATATATTTTTAATAATACTACTTAAACCTTCAAATTTAATACATCATTTACTACAAAATGTCAAATTTAAGCTACCTAGATTTCTGTAATCTGTTAAAAGCAAAAGGCTTAACAAGAATTTAAAACTGCTTATTTGATTTTTGACCCTGGAGTGAACAAAGACTATTAAATAATGCTGGAGGTAATTACTCTATTCAAAAGTCAGTTTAAAATCCTTTAAATATGAGTACCTGTTTTTAATCTAGCTTTTACGACAACTTTTCGAAAAATGCTGTTTTCTGGGTAAAAAATCATTATCCAATATTATCTTTTGATATGGATTTTTAATTAAATTTTTGGCGTTTGTTTTTTCTAAAACATGTTTTGATTTAAATAAACGATCTGATTAAAATTTTACTTCTTTATTATGGAGAAACTCAAAATTACTAAAATTCCATTTTCAGCGCTAAATATGAAAATTTAATTGAACAAATTTATACGTATATTTTATTAGATAAAATTTGTTCCATTAGTTTATACCACAATTTTTTTACTGGCGAACCAAAAAGTCAAATTGCATTGTTTAAATCAAAAATTTTCCTTATTACTGGTATTCTACAATACCCGAATTTACAGGAAAAAAACACACGAACATTTAAAAACACAACTATGAGATATTTTCTTTTTAAAACAATTAATATTTAAAAAACAAACTATCCTGTTCCATTTATTTTAATATGACTTCAAAAATTTTGGGGAATTAATTCATATAATTATTGTGATTAAAATTTCCAGTTACAAAATTAGTAATAAAAAATATTACTCAAATACGCTGTTCAGACTGTTATTGAAGGGTGTAACTTACCCTTATAATTTTCCGGTTATCCAAGAACTACACGGAATTAATCCAAAGTGAAAAAACTGCACCACACACTTGTCAATGTTCAATAATACAAAAAAAATCATCCGGCGAAAAACTGTTTTCAAAGCTCACATATAATCGATCCAATGACTAACAGATTACTGAGTATACTGAAACATTTGAAGATCGTAGACTTGTTGACCACCCTCTACCTGGGTTCAGGTGTTCGGATAACTTTGTGGGGACGCGCTGACCAATCGGGAGGCGCGATTCGGTTTTGACACGTGCTTCGAACTACACAAAAGCTGCAGTGTTTGACTTGACTACTATTGTGCTTTTTTACTAAAGTACTTCGGTTGTGCAGTCAAGATTTTGTTTTATATGCAGCACTAATTGGGTGGGTTTGATTTTGAAAAGGTAACCTCCCACCGATGGGGAGTTCTTTTAGTTTGCGGCTTGGTAAGAAGGGCATTGGGTAGAGATTGTATTTTTTTTTAAATTTTACTCCGCCCTTTTGATATTTTTAGTAAGGTTTTTATGATTGTCTTTAATATAATGAGGATAGAAGGGGTAAAACAACATTCCAGGTTACTTTAGTGAGTTCCAAACCATAAAAAGTGATTCTATCAAGTAAAAGCGATTGACTGAAGTTTCGCGAAATCGTTACATAGTTTATTCAAGTCAAGGTTTCTAATTCTTAGGAATGAAGACAGCCCTTGTCTTGCAGATACCTAAAAAAAAATTTTTTCCCTTTAAAAAGCCGGATTATTTGTTTAATTAATTGTATTTTGATCTTGCTTTGTAATATCTAATTAAAACTTTATTGCACGCAAAGACTTTGTATGGAGGAAACGAACTAGATTAGATTTGTTTGGTTTCCATGGAACTTAATGTTAGGCCAAATTTCAATATTCTACAGTTTTACAATAAGCTATTTTTATCTCTTAAATCCCCAGAAACTAAAGCATGCAATTTTTAACCGACTTAAAAAAAAGTTAGGAATTCGATTTTTTTTGTTTTAGTGTTTGTTCACTCATATTTTTTAATGGGAATAGGGCATTTTCATGAAACTTTCAGGATACTGTAACAGGTTCTATAGGCAAAGGAGTTAAAATTGAAAAAAAAACTGAAAAACCTAAAAACATTTTTTGACTAACAAAATTTTTAACAGAAATGATTCCTGATTATGATAAGAGTAAGATATTTTGACAGAATTTTCAGTATATTCTAAGAATTTTTTCGGAATGTTTCCATAAAAATATTTCCAAGATAGGTTTATTGCAAGGGGTTGAAAACTGAAAAACAAAAAAACAGTTACATAAAAAAGATTTTCTTTTGATTTTCACTTATTTTATTTTAATTTACAGACATGTTTCAATGTATACAACTTTATCAAAGTCATTCGTATGTGATTTTTGTCAAGAGAGATATTTTGACAAAATTTTCAGCATATTCTAGGAATTTCTCCGGAACGTTTTCAAAAAAATATTTTCAAGATAGGTTTATTGCAAGGGGTTGAAAACTGAAGAAAAAAAACAAAAAATAGTTAGATAAAAACGGGAGAAAAACAATGTTATACATTAGTAAAGTTGTAGTACAACGAAACATGTCTGTAAATTAAAATAAAATAAGTAAAAATCAAAATAAAGTATTTTTCTCCCGTTTTTATGTTAAAACGGATTTCCACCAAGTATCGATCGATTCTGTTAATTTTTTTAAAAAAATAGTTAGCTTGGAAAAAATTTTTATGATTTCATTCTCGTCTAACTTTTATTAGGAACTAGCGACCCGCCCCGGCTTCGCACGGGTGCAATGCTGATGCTAAATACACTACAGAAAAACTGTGACTATTTATTTTATTTTTACAACAATTATTACATCGGCCTCCGACGCGCTATTTATAGGCACGCTGCCGCCGCCCCGGTCGGCCAGTACCGCCGCAAGCGCTACTTCCCGCAATTTTAAATCTGTAATATCTTCGAAAATATTCATTTAAATCTTGTGCTGTAAAGAACCATATAGATCTATATTAAATCAACAATGTATTTAAGCTATTTAATTGGATAAGGATTAATGCTGTATTGGTTAAAATCGCTTCAAAATTTGCCATTATTTGTCGTAAAAAGTAAATGACAAAAAAATGTTATTGTGGGATATCCATGAGAGATAGACATATACCATCGCGGAGTTTTCTGTAGACCTTTTCAATGTGTACAAATAATTAGTACATTATTTTGATAAATCTCGTAGGGTTCAGCCTGCGTTTGCAATGTAAGCGGAAAAAAATATGATAATTAACGACATCACATTAGAAACCTCAAAAATAACAGTATTTCTCCACTATTTAATGGATGTTATTATACATATAAACCTTCCTCTGGAATCACTCTATCTATTGAAAAAAACCGCATCAAAATCCGGTGCGTAGTTTTAAAGATTTAAGCATACAAAGGGACATAGGGACAGAGAAAGCGACTTTGTTTTATACTATGTAGTGATGAGATAACTTTAAGAAATGTTTAGGATTTTCTGAGGGATTTTTCCAGAGTGGTTTCATAGAAATATTACAAGGGGGAGGAAAATTGACAAGATATCTTGGTAAGTGGATTTTTAATCGACTTCATTTGCAAATGGCTTTTGATAGAAGTGGGTGATATCATATCATTTTTAGCATACTGTGGGAGAGTACTACCAGGAATAGTATCATAAAGATTAATGGTTCGTAGATATAAGGCGTACCTTATCGGATGACTCAGATTTCTTCTTTTGAAAGGAAGAACCCGAGGAAATATTTTTTTTTGTTCATTATTTAGATAATTTTCAAAATATGCCAGCTGAAACAATATATATTTATTTGATACTTGAGACGTAGTGAAAATCTCAGGAATAATAATAACTTATACAATTTAATTTTAAAACCATTTGGTAAAACATATTTCTAAAATAATTGAAACATTTCAATGAACCATATTGAACATATCATTCAAAATTTTTAAGTTTACATAACAAGTTCTTTATGTAAACTGCTATTTATTAGAAAAGTTATTGCTATGAAAATAAATCTTAAAATTAAAATAAATTTAATTTTTTATGTATACCAGTTTAAATGTAGTAAGAATACTTTCTTGATTTTTAATTTTGGGTAAATCCGGTGGGGACAAGCACCCCAATTATGTAAAGATAAAAATAGGTTATTTGTAAGAAGTTTAGATCGCAATATTTTATAGGTTTGTACGAGAGGCAGCAGACAAGTTTTCTTGCAACAATGAAATAGTAGACACTTGCGCTACCGGTCCTGCAACAACTCTATTCAATCAGAAGAAATGTTTTCTGTTGGCCTTCAAAACAGGCAGCAATATCCTGTATTGTCTGTAAAATGACGTCATCTGAAATACTTTTTTAAATTTTTGAATAAAAAAAATTAGACTGAAATGCGAACTTGCGTATTATCCTGAAGAAGTACAGCATTTTAATGACACACACCAAGACATTTTTGATCTTCATAGTATCCTTTGGTATGACAAGAATAACTCCTGCTCGTCCCCAAAAGAAAGTGATCGTGAGTTTCCCAGCTGATGATTGTGTATAGGGGGCCCCTTTTGGATTTACTTCAAGGGCTTATTTTATTTCTAGATTGCAAGAATGTGCCTAAGTCTTATCGCATCCCATTATCTCAGAGATTAAGTCAGGATCTGTATGTAAAGATTTCAAATGATTTTAAGAAGTTTTGGGCTGGCATAATTATCGGTTTAAAACAAAAATTATATACAGGCGGAAACTAGATGAAAAATTTAGTTAAGGTTATAACAAGGAGAGAAATTAAAATTAAACTACAGATCGTGAGAAATGAAATGGGGTGCTGTTTAGGGTTGGACTGTGTTTCTTTGCAATTTACGGCAAAACTTGACTGTCTAGCGGAAAATGTTCTGTACAAAAGTTGTAGATAATAAAAAAATCTAAAACTATTGTATAATTCATTTTTCAACATAACCTCAAATTTGTTGAGAAAATGGGGGAAAACAAATTTTTGTTTTTTTTTTATCTCGCGGAAAAATTACTCAATTTACACGAAATTTTCTGAAAATGTACCTTTTTTTGGACTAAATAAGTTTGATTTTACTGGGACCTGAAAAGCAAGTAGTTTCTGAGATATTTATATTTTTCCAAAAAAAAAACACCATTATCTTCCATAGAAATGTTTATTAATGTTTTTTTCGATTTCGATATTTTGCGTAGGCACATTTTAACCGTTGAAACGTCTACTTGCAAATCATATATATATATATATATATATATATATATATATATATATATATATATATATATATATATATATATAAAGCAGGTAGTCCCGTGACTGGACAAGTTAAGGAAAAGCCAACTAAAGGCACTTTTGTGGGGCTACAGAAGGATGGTTGGCCAGAAAAGAAAATTCTTTTTTGTTAGTCTAGCTTTCGAGAAATTATATTGCCTTCATCAGGACTTCAAAGTGAGTATATATGAAAAGCCAGGTTTTGTTCAACAGAGAAAGACCGTCATTAGCACTTAACAATAAGATCACATAATATGAAAAGAAATATTTTAAAAGGCAAAAATTCTCTAAGTTAGTTAAAAAAACCAATTTCTAGCACGTGGACGTCGTTAAAACGCCATTTTTGTATGTTGGTGGTTTATTTTTCTTTAAACTGCTTAAAATTGCCAAAAACCAAAAAAAAATTTTTTTGGATCATAAATTTTTCGATATTTTTTACTATTTTATTTTTTTTTATTTATGTAAAAAATTAATTAAATTTCATTGACATAATTTATCTTGATGTTACATTACGGCGTTCAGTGAGCTTTGAAAATGGTGAATGAGATTTCATCGAAATATCAGCTGCCTTACAGTCCTGAGAGGGACTCAGTACATACAAGGGATGCTCCAAAAACCTTCGATTACACATCACACTCGTGAGAATATCCGACAATACATATATATATATATATATATATATATATATATATATATATATATATATATATATATATATATATATATATATATGAAGTAAAATGCCACGAAGGAATCCGTGAAAGCCGTATAAACATATATATATATATATATATATATATATATATATATATATATATATATATATATATATATATATATATATATATGAAGTAAAATGCAAACAGTAAATGCAAACTTCGTTCGATCATATCCTTTCCGTGTTGGAGGTTGCACAGTTTGAATAGATTGCTACAGAACACAATCCATCCAATTCCACCACCATCGAGATGATGGCCTACCTGTACCACCATTCCGAGAAGAAAGTCAAAACTTACCCTCCCCGCCACAGTGATACGACAGAGGCACATGTTTCATCTCTACTAGACTCATCAGGGTACATGTGCCTCTGTCGTATCACTGTGGCGGGGAGGGTAAGTTTTGACTTTCTTCTCGGTATGGTGGTACAGGTAGGCCATCATCTCGATGGTGGTGGAATTGGATGGATTGTGTTCTGTAGCAATCTATTCAAACTGTGCAACCTCCAACACGGAAAGGATATGATCGAACGAAGTTTGCATTTTACTTCACTTATTCACGGAGTTGCATATGGTTGTATGTTTGCTGAATGTGATTTCAGCACTACAACTGCATAATGTGGATGTATCCATTGCTATTGCAACTCATACGGAGGATTCCGTGAAAGCCGCATAAACACATATATATATATATATATATATATATATATATATATATATATATACCATTTGAAAGTAGATGTTTTAATGGTTAAAATATGCCAATGTGAAATCTCAAATGGAAAAAAAAACAGTAATGTTTTCCGTGGAAGAAAAGGGTGTTTTTTTCGAAAAATGCGAATATCTTGGAAACTATTTGCTCCTCAGATCCCAATAAAATCAAGCTTATTCCGTGCAAAAAATGTCATGTCAATTGCGCAATTTTTACGCGAACATAAAAAACAGTTTTCCGCAATTTTCTCGAAAAATTTGAGGTTATGTTGAAAAATAACCTATACAAAAGTTTTAGATTTTTTTATTATTTACAATTTATATATAAAATATTCTCCGCTAGAACGTCCCGTTTCACGGGACATTGCAAAAAATTACTTT
This sequence comes from Diaprepes abbreviatus, assembly GCA_034092305.1. Lineage (NCBI taxonomy): Eukaryota > Metazoa > Arthropoda > Insecta > Coleoptera > Curculionidae > Diaprepes > Diaprepes abbreviatus. The sequence continues at coordinate 1,981,855 of JASJET010000081.1, read as the reverse complement.
CAACCTCAAAACAGCTCTCCCAATTCACCATTTTACATGATTTGTAGTTCATTTTTATTTTCTTTCTTTGTTATAACCTTAACTAAATTTTCCCCCTGGTCCCAGTCTGTACATAATTTTTTTTTCATCATTCTGAATCGGCTATTATATCATCCTATTTAATGTTGTAGCAATTTTTATTCAAAAGCCAACAATTTTATATACTAACAATAATAAATATCAGGAACAATCATTAGTTCGTAAATATTTCAGATTTTCTATGGTAATATATTTAAAATATAAAAATATCCAGTTCTAGTTTTTAATTTGTATTAAAATGTATCTAAAAATATAACTTTTAATGCAAATTCGCTTAATTTTACGTCTTATTTTTGTTGTTTTTACCGTCATCGCCACATCGTAATTTTACCAATAATACGCCTAATAAATAAAAACAATAGTATAAAGTAAGTTTTACTATTTAAGCGTTTTCTAAAACTATATTTTCAATTAACAAATAGTTCCTTGTTTTTTATCATAAAATCTTATGCCATTTTGGAAACAATCTATAATTAATTAAGATACTGCAGTGTTTTCGTGGATATTGAAAATCAATTTCTAATTGCGGCGACCCAAAAGTTATAAAAATAAGTATCATCCATATGATTTTGGTGAGTTTATTTCACCAAAATATTAAGGTGAAAAAGGGATCAAGTTCTCTGCTACTTCAGTTTAGTTTGGTGAGAAAAAAATTCAGATCTAAACAGGTGCCAAGTTCGGTTCCCAAAGATACAAAATTGTTTATTTACTTTAACGTGGATCTAAGTAAATTATGTCTCAATAACTATTCGTGACATTTTACCATTTCTTCCCTGCAACTCCAGGCCCATCATATTCCTGTTTAAACGAATGATTTCCCTGTTTAAATATGTATATTCTCGGCTTCTTCAAACGCTTTGTCTGTCGATGCAATTTTTCATTCTTATCGTATGAATGCCGAACTATTAAGTAAATTGAAACAACATTTATTTATAATATCTGATTTATGATATTTATAATTCTAAAAAATAATTAAAAAATAAAGTAGGTGATTAAGTGGACTTTGATGTGCATTAATTGTAATATATTCATATAAAATTGGCATAACAAAAATTTAATAATTTCTATGGACAATAATATCTCCTTAAAAGAATTAGAAATTAAATAAAAAATTTAAAATTAAACTTCACTATTGCATTACGTATTCTGTTAAATCTACCGATTTTTGTAGCTACAAACAAGAAATCATTCTCTAAATTAAAGTTAATTAAGGATTACTTACGATCAAGAATCATGTTTTTACAACAGCGTTTTCCACGCGATGGTCCTAGGGGTTCGGTAGCTTTAAAAAGGGGATTCGCGAAAACAATATTATAGTGGCAAAATTTTAAATTAAACATTGCAATAGGCAACAATTTGTAACGGGTCTTTATTTTACCGGGGAGAAATCAGAACCTAAACTGCTTTGTGCACGTAAACAAACGGACTGTGCAGAAATAGGGCGAATGAAGGCTATATAATTATGAGGTTTTGAACGTAAAACAGTGAAAACGTTGGCGAATACTTATGACTGTATACTAGATGACAGACATGAAGTTCACAACATCAAAACTTTACCAGCCTTTAGAAAATAGGGATTTCATTTCCCAGGATACTCTATTCTTCAAGTAAATAATTTGTGGAAGTCAATAGTTTTGTTTTACACGGCACTCAACATGAACATCAGAAAATGTTTTCATAGTATGCCAAACGATAGAAATCTCAATTTTTTAAAGCCTTAACCCTTACGACCCAGCTGTTTTCGGGATGTAAGGGGGACAACCTTTGTCTTTTGAGGATGGTTTTGGAAGATTAAAAATTTAAACGGTTCTGTGATGACAGAGTGGGACGGCATATATAATAATATAATGGATAAGTTTTTGTCCGTGTAATTTAAAATAAAATAGAATAGAATAGAAGAAGATCTTGGCTAAGCGGACGTGAAATTTGTCAATCCACACCATTCTCGTGTTAAAATGTACGGAGTACTCCAAAGTATGGAAAAACTCCGGGCCCGAAAGATGACGACAGCGCTGTTTTGTCCTAATATGGGACTCGTCAGGCCACCGCATTCGGTACAAACCATCTTTTCGCCTTTACATCCTATAAAACTGAATTTAAAATCAAAGACAGTATACAAGACGACAAAGGCGACATCTCGATGGTTCGCTTGATAACACAAGAACCTCACAAATTAACAAAGTTTGTAAAAACCGCCATGTGGTGGCACGACGGTGAAACAGAAATACAATCGAGTACACGAAACGCGCGACCCAAAGGATTGGGGTCGCATTATTCGGTACTGGCAACCAGACTTACTGCTAATTTTAGCAGTCAAAGCCACGTGTCGCACATGGTGATCTCATAAAATGAGACTTTTTTTTCTAATGTTGAATGTTTTTTCCTGTTACATAAAACGGGAACACCAAACTTTTAATTCCTTCTAAACAGTACACATTTTAGTAAATTTGAAAGATCTTTGCTCGGATTTTTAATTATTTTAGGGGTCTAGAGACATGCAGGGAAACGGTTTAAAGTTATTTTCCTTAAAACAAAGCGAGATACGAAAAGAACTGAAGAAACAAAAAAGCCGTATTTTCAATTACTTAATCTAAACAAAATATTAAACATACAAAAAACAATGGCATACAAATGATTTTTCCTATAAATATATATTAGACTAGTTTCTGGGACGCCACTGGAATTAGTAATTTTATTCTAATAGGTATGATGACTCCACGATATTTTTACGCACCTACTATATACAAAATAAATCTTATTTCCTAAAAATTAATGTTTTGAAGAATAAATTGACCTTTTTAAATACATTTTAAATTTCGCACCAAAACGCTAGTAATAGCCTCCATCTGTGACGTCATCCTTTCGTAAACACTTGAAAAGTTGCATCTTATTGCTTGTTTCGATTCATATTTTCCATTATTTTGTGTGATAATCATGAATTCTAATGTGTATCGATGGTGTGCAGTTCCTGGATGTAAAAATACATCGATAAAAACTCCAAATAAGTTATTTATTAACGTGCCAATGAAGAAAAATATCAGAAATATGTGGCTAAATCTTGCAAGGCGAGGCCCAGCTTCTGTATCTGTTAATTTAGTAATTTATTTCTGCAAAGATCATTTTGATGTAAGTATTTATTTTATATAAGTAAGTGGCGAAGCTCGCAAACAATATATATATATATATATATATATATATATATATATATATATATATATATATATATAGGTAAATATTTGTCAATAACACTATCGACCCCATTTGAGGTTAGGTTTCATTTATTTATTACTGTATTAGATTTAAAGTTCCTAACTAAAAGCTTTTTCTTTTTCCAGTTACCAAATGATATGGAAAATTATATACAGCACCATGTAATGGATTCAGTTTTACATGTGCGCATGGAATCAGGATATATATATATATATATATATATATATATATATATATATATATATATATATATATATATATATATATACCCACCAGATTTGAATGCTAACCACACAGAAGCAAACGAACTTCTGATACCGCTGAGCATCCCTATGCTTTCAAAAAACATAGGTGTCTAACGGAAGAAAGTGAGAAAGAAGTAGCACAAACAAAAACACCTACAGAACGTTTAGAACTCACAATCACTTCATCAGAAAGTTCAGGTACGTACCCATTGCTTCTTTATACCGGTAACATGTTTTATTGAATTCAAGTGTATATTATGCAAATTCAGAAGTAAAGCTGTACAGACTGAAGTTAAAACAGTGCACCAATTAACCTCGCTTCCAGCATCAAGGAGTCAATTCTTGGCAAATTTGAGCTATTGGCCTTGATAAATCTTTGTTCCATGACGTTGTTATACTTTTGATAGCACGAAATTACACACTTGATAGTTTTATCCACAAAATATCTGATTAACGATGCAAATAAAGACAAATTCGAACGATAAAGGCGATAAACAATGATGTGATGTTTACGAAAGCGTAATGTCACGCGCTTCTGATTGGTGTTCGATCTAATATGACCGATTTCTATGTTTTGCGTTTTTATTTTTACAAAAATAAATATAATCTCGCATATAACCTAGATCTAATCAACGAAATAATGTAAATTTCATTAGCACTATTCTCTTCATGCATGAAGCAGGGTTTACCAAAAATGGTATCATAAATTTACATAACTCACATGTATGGACTGATGAAAATCCTCATGCATTTCGCATCATCAACATCAGTTCCAATCAATTAATGTCTGAGCAGGAATCATTGGAAATTTTTTGATTGGACCGGTTCATATTTCCAGCACGAGAACTGATTTTACCAATCCTCCCTTCCCTAATTTTGGAGCAAATCTGGATCTCAAAGAGGAGTAAGTATTTCTTGATCTCGTTGATCGTTCTTCATAATTAATGTACTATTGTGATCAACTTGAATGATAAATCGCCGTTGCCAAATCTGTATTGAGTAACACGCTTCCTTCGGTGTTTCTATATTGTAAAATAGTTCACGTAGTCAGTTTTTGGAATGACCTTGAGTGAGCCGGTACCCTTCGAGAAAATTTTTAATTTGGGGAATAGCCGAAAGACGTTTGGGGGGGGGGGGTATATCGTGACTGTATGAAGGTTGGCGAAGTTCTGCGATGCGTGTTTTTCCAAAAACTGTTGCATAACCTTTGCCGAATTCGTTCGCGCATTGTAGTGGTGTCCATGCTTCCATTCCATAATATAAAACACTGTATACGTAACATTTAGTCAGTCGTATTTTCAGGGCTAACGTTAGATCTTTGCGCCAGATAACCTTTTTCATTCTAATAAAGTTGGCACGTGCTTTTTCGATTCTGGTTTTTATTAGGGTTTCATTATTATTGGTGTTGTTTTTACTAATTATCATGAACTTGGTCTTTTTCGTGTTAAGAGAGAGTCCATATTCTCCACTAACTCTTAATATTTTATTCATTATTTTTTCTAGGTCTTTCAAACTATCAGCTATTATTACGGTGTCATCTGCATACCTAATATTGTTGATTAAAACTTCGTTTACTTTTATCCCTGCTGTTTCAGATTCAAGACTCTCCAATATGACCTCTTCAGAATAAGCGTTAAATAGTAAAGGTGACAATATACACCCTTGTCTGACTCCCCTTTGAATTTTCACATCTTCGGATATTTCCTGTCCAATTTTTACTGCCGCTCGCTGATTGTAATACCGATTTGATATCAACCTTAAATCTCTTTCATCCAAATTTTTGCTTCTGAGAATCTCTATCAGTTTGTCATGTTTGACCCTATCAGAAGCTTTGTTGTAATCTATGAAGCAGACATAGAGGTCCTGATTGATATCTAAGCATCTTTGAGTGAGTACATTAAAAGCAAATAATGCTTCTCTTGTACCCACTCCGTTCCGGAAGCCAAGCTGTGTGTCACTAATATCCAGCTCCAATTTGGAATGTATTCTAGCGTGTACAATTTTTAAAAGGGGTTTCAAAGTATGTGACATGAGACTGATTGTTCGATAGTCACTGCATTCTTTTGAATTTGCTTTCTTTGGTAAACATATGAATGTTGATGTTAACATTTCTCGGGGGATGGTTCCTGTCGTCTTTTTAGGAACCGATATTTCCAGGCCTGTACGAAAAAAGTTTATACGAACTTGTAGTATTCCTTTCACGTATTTTTTTCACATCCGGGAGATCTCCCACATTTTCCCGGACACCCTGTATATCAATAAAAACTTTTAAGACGTTTTTTCAAATAAAGCACTTTTTAATTTATTTAAAAAGTACTTGTTGCGACAAGCTTTAGTATCTGTATTTATTGTTAGATAAAATAGCTGCAGAAATAGTATTTTATCTTGACTAAAAGAAAAGAAACTTACTTTTGTATTTAGTGGTGTCTTCGAAGCAAAAAGAAAACAAACAAACGTGAATAGTAAATAGGTCAAAATAGTTCGGAAGCAGATCACGACTGTACAATGCGGAAAGTGACTGGTGACTAATGACGCGACTTGCATACATTACCTACTCACAATCAATGAATTCATAAGGGATCCCCAGACCACCAAATTAAAAAAAATAATACAAATAAATATTATACCTAATTCTATATTAGTAAAACCGCATCTTAAATGTAATATTTCTTTGTCTATGAATTTAAATTGTCTCGTTTGTTGATATAACAAAGAATTTACTAAAATAAATATAGTAAAACTTGGAAATATATTTATTTTGTTAAATAAATTTATCTTTATGTTATTAGATGTTATTATTATATTTTTGTGTTATTGGAGAGCTGGAAATTTCGACTGACCTCAACTAACTTGAGCTAACCTGGACCTTCTTCTTCTTCTTCTTCTTCTTCCTCTTGTTATAGGCTTACAGCCTGTTTTTTCCAACTCAATCATTCATTTCATTTGATGTTGAAATCCAGGACTCTCTCCATCTTTTAGGTGGTCTACCTATTGGTCTTCTGGTTTCCGGTGTTCCATCTCGGGCGATTCTCGCTATCCTATTTTGCGCCTTTCTTCCTACGTGCTCATTCCAGGCTCTTCTGCGCTTCCGTCCCCATCTTACTATATCCTGCATTCCATGTTCCTCGCGTATTGTTGAATTGCATATGTGATCTCTTAATGTGTATCCCGATATTCTTCTTAGTACTTTCATTTCGGCAGTTCTTAGAATTGATTTTGTTTTTGTGTTGTCAGCTCTCGTCTCTATTGCGTACGTCATTATCGGTCGAATACAGGTCTTGTAGATTTTTGTTTTTGCGTCCTTGCTCATGTATGTGTTGTGCCGTATTATATCCGTCAGGCTTCCTGAGATTCTATTTGCCTTGTTTACTTGGTTTCTTACTTCTCTTGTTCTGTCTTGGTTTGCGGATATCTCAACTCCTCGGTAATTAAAGGTCATGAGTTGTTCTATTAGTTTGTCATCCACTACTAGTTTGCATCTTAAGGGCACTTTGCTTATTACAATTGACTTAGTTTTATCGATGGATATTTTCATGTTGAATTGCTTGCTTATGGTGTGGAATGCAAATAGAAGTCTTTGGAGGTTGTCTTCATTTTCCGAGACTATGACGGCGTCATCAGCGTAACATATTATTGTTATTTCCCCGGTATTCATTCTGTATCCTGGTGCCGCTCTTTTGACGTTCTCAATTATTTGGTCCATTACTATGTTAAACAGTAATGGACTCAGAGAGTCCCCCTGTGGTATGCCCGACGCTATCGGTACATCGGTACCTGGGCCTGTATCCTCGAAAGTGTGATGTGAATGGCGATGGGAATGGTGATGTGAACTTTTTGACGGTAAAAGCCGTATTCTTGAAAAGGCACTGTTGCCAGATATGAACGTGCTAAAACCCGAGAATTTCAAAAAATAAAATGGATGACAGATTGAATTGAGTTGTCAGACCGAAAATGTCCATAGTATGTTTGGTTGTCATTTTAGGCAAAAAGTAATTTTGGTACATTAAATTAACCGTCAAAGTAAAAAAAAATAGTGCTGTTGTTGTTATTTTTGTGAAGTTATTGATTGCCATTACAATATTTATACTTTGCCTGGATTAAATTTATCTTAAATTGACACTCTAGAACTGTTAAACAAAAATGCAAACAAAGAGCCAAGTACTTTAAGATTCTAATAAATAAAGAAAAAGGGATATCAAGAAAAACAGCAATCATATATACAAAGTAATATACTGACAGTAACTGCAGAAAGCCAGCACTGATAAACCTTGAAACGGTGGAAACTACAACTCTACGTAGTATGACTAAAAGCCATCATCCTAATCCACTACGGAAACTATCCAATCAGTTATTTATTGTATGAATTCACAAAATGTCCAGCCTCTTACTGCAAGATGTTCTGTCCTGACAACTAAATTTGAAAGAAAACCTGAAACTTGAACCATGATAGAGAAACTATTTATGACCAGGGACCAAAACCAAAGGCCAGACAGAAGACGTCAGTTAGATACTGGCGGATCTCACATTCAACTTTTAATATATTTTTTTTTATTTTATAAAGATTTGTAGAGGCTTGAAGATCAAATGTACCACAAATAAGGTTTTTATGCTGAAGGACATTCGTTGGTCTGTAGGGTTCATATTTATATGTCCCGATAAATTATAATCATAATATTTATTTAACTGTAGTGTCGTATAGTGTTTAACACAGTCTAATTAAGTTAAGTGTTGTGGTTAACATAATTTAAATATAAAATTTGTTACTTATTTAAATAAAAGTTTCAGATAGCTTACAAATTGTGATTTCTCAAATTGATTATAAGTTGCGTCGTGGAAAGAATTATGCTAGATTTAACTGTTTAAAACTTAGATACTCCGCTGTTATAGACACAAGTATTTATGTTAAATCCATAAGCAGAACTGGCCCTAGAAAAACATTTTTAAATAGCACGCTCATACAACTGAGTTATGAACAGAATTTCCTGTAATAATTTTATATGTCTGTAATCTCAAATCTGCTTAATATTTGCGAAAGATATTCCTCTTTCTAAAGATATTTTATTAAAAAATTTGAAAATATTAAAAATATCGGGGTAATTAACGTTTCAACTGTTTATTCAAAAAATAAAACGTCTTAAAGAAATAGTTCGTCAACATATTATTTTTTTTTAATGCCGAGTTATTTTGAAGAACCAAATATAAAATAAAAATTTTTAATACTATTTTATTTTTTGAAATCCTTGGGTTAAATATGTCATTTAGCGGCTGATATTTCATTTGCGCATGTTTCACCGTACGCTTGCCTTCCACCGGGCGAACGAGGATATGAATGATGAACATTTCAAGAATACGCGTTCGCCACCTTTTCACCGTTCACTTCACATTCCCTAGTTCGAGAATACGGCCTCTGATCTAATCTGCACTTCTAACATACCCTTGTAGAATTAGCATAACGTCAGAACTAAGGCGCGGTTGTTTAAACGCTGAATAACGTAATAATATTTTTATTTATATTTGAAAACGTGCTGATAAATAGTAGATATTTCATTTCTTGGTACATACATACCGACTTTATGCTATCCTTTTCTAACTGCATTATTTAAACGAGTATCATATGATAATCGGTACGTCAATTCTGAATACATAGAAGTATGAATATATGGTTGCCTAAATTATTATTATTGTTCTTTTCAATATGTAAACAATATTACCAATAAAAATAAGATTTGAAATCCTCTTTCTGTTAATATTAATTGTAAAGGTTGCATTTATAAAAATTTCTAACCCTTAAAAACACTAAAAAGAGTCACGACAAGCAATTAAACTGAAAAAAAAAGACAGGTTATTTATGTCTGTCAAACATCAAAAAAGTCTCCCTTCCAGCGACCATAAACAGCCTTCAAACACATCTATTGCTGTTAAAATATTACCAGAATATTTGCCATTTTAATACAACAAATGCTAATTAATAATTAGTTATTTTTTATTGTGTACAAGGTGGGCAAATTTCGATGTTTTTTTAGGCAAATTTAAAAACTGCAACCTGTACAAAAATCTGACCCCCCATTCCCGAGCTCTTTTTTAGAGAAACATATGAATGCGAAAACAGATCATGGCTATCTTGATTCATTTACGATCTATAGGGCGATTTTCAAATTTGACCAAATTCTAATATGGTATATAGTTTAGTTATTACTTAAGATATCAAAAAACTTTCTATGGGTACTTTTTTACGTAGAATATATTAGCGTTCTTTTTTTTTTTTTATTTCCAATTAACAGAAATGAGATACGACTTAAAGTTTTATTTTTTTTTAAGGGGAACACCCTATATATTTTTAGTTTAATAGTTTGCATTTATTTTTTCCTTTGAAGTGATATATCCTAGTTGATATTTGTTATTATCGTAAGTTCTCAACCTTTACAAAATTTTGCTTTAAATTTAATAAATTAAATAAGGAATTATTTTATCTTGGTAGGCGTATGTCATCTAAATCAAAGTTTTTTCGTTTGACGTTCATTAGTTTTAGTCGTCATAATTATTCTGTATTGAATCTTAAAAAGTGAGTTATTTTAATAATATGCGATACATTCGCGACCCGATATTCGAGACAGGAACCAATACCACCAACTGTAAAAAGGATTGTAGAAAACTTCAAGAACTTTGGATCCATTAAAGCAAAAATAATAAAAATAAACCAGTTGTTCATAATGAAAATACTGAAACTACAATTTTAGGATATTTCGCCGCATATCCGACAATATCTACAAGGCAAGTAACATTAGAGGTTGGATTATCTTAAACATCAGTTTTAAGGATTTTATGAAAACACGATTTTCATCCCTATGTACATTCTATAGTACAACATTTAAAAGGTACTGATTTTCCACGAAGAGTAGAGTTTTGTCAATTTATTTTACTTCGATCTCAAGAAAATGTTGGTTTTTAGATAATATTATTTGGTCGAACGAAGCCAAATTCACAAAAAATGGATTGTTTATAGATAATAGACCCAATTCCCACTATTGGAGCTACTCAAACGTACATCCATTTAGAGAATTAAATTTTCAAGAGTCTTGGGAGTTTAACGTGTATTGTGCTACAAGAAATGACGGCGTCGTCGCCCTAGAATTCTACCAAGATAATCTGAATGGTAAGTTAGCCATTTTTGAAGACTTCTTCTTCTGAGGCCCCTCCACATAATAGTCATTTAGTTAACAATCATCTGCAAAACTTGTTTTATGATCAATGGATAGCCAAGAATGCGCCACATCTTTGGCCACCTCGCTCCCCTGACCTAACAGGACTTAATTTTTTTTATTTGGGGGACAATCGAAAATAAAGTTCATACTTCATTGTTTTTGAGATGCCGTCGTTTAAAGAAAATAAACGCATTTCCTAGCACCTCTTTTCTTATAAATACCGTCCACAATTTAGTAGAACAAACTCTAAAAACGAGATGTTAACACGCTTAACAATGTGTAAACATAGAAAACATCATATTTAGCAAGAAGCTTTTATTTTCAAATTAAATTTAACTAATACATTTAGCACTAAATACGGAAAAATACATATTTAATTTTGTGTCACTTAAATGAATGTCATATGTCCAATTTACAATGTTAGTACTTAATTTGCATCTTGACTTTTGGCTTTAAATAATTTAGTTCTATTAGGTACTAAGAATCCCATTTAAAAATATGGCATATTTAAATAACGCTTAACGCGATGATTAACTTTGTTTTTAGGTTTCTCTACGGGGAAACACTTTAATGAGTAATAATATTTTCGAAGTTTTAGTATTGAAATATTAGAGCAGATATTTCTGTGATTAGCTGTTATGTTCATAAGGTATAATAAATATTATTTAAAGTTAATAATAGGCTCTTGAAAACAATTGTAGGCTCTGAAAAATATCCAATATTAGAAAACTTATGTGGTAGAAATTTTCGATGAATAGTCAGTCGTACTTGATTCTGTTAATGTATTATACTTCATGGAAAATAAACTTTCGTCAGTAAGAAAAATGTAACATTGTTTTTTTTTTTGCTGGAATGTGTTCATTTCGGCATCCTGTAAAACATATCTCGATGGTAACTCTGAAAGACCTGTCCAAAAAAAAAATGGCGGACCAAAAATGGTCCCGATATTCGGTTTTTTGAGTTTATCTCGAAAAGTAAAAGTTGTGTCGAAAAATATTTCAAATAAAAGTTGTAGAGAATTAAAAAACCTATCGATTCATATGTTATAACTTATAGGTGGCGCTACTAGTTATCCGAGATATATTTTTTTTTCGATAAAATTTACAGTTTGTTTTTTTTAAAAAAAAAAGACATTTATTAACAAATTACCGATTTAAAATTTAACATAGATATAGGTATTATTATTTTAAAAAAGTATGTCAAACCCGGAATCTGTGAGTTTTTTATTTTCCGAGAAATTCGATGTCAAAATTGAAAATTTAACCTCAATTTTCTGCTTTCCTAATTAAGATACAACGCTCAATTTTAATGGAAATTGTTTGTATTGTTTTATGTTTTGAAGATCTATTAAAAAAATTTATTTTTTTTCAATCATGGGTCGAGAAATTTTACAAAAACCAATTTTTGCCCCAAAAAATTGTGATAACTTTTCACCGGATGGAGATAAAACTTTTTTAATGCGTGCATTGGATTTAGATGTATCTCCGATCTCAAAAAAAAATTTAATTTTGGATGAAAAGAACGTTTTTTTTTTCAAAAATTCATAATGGCGTGGCAAATGAATATTAAAGGCTCAAATTTGCAGAAGATGCTTTTTAATACTTGTACTTTATCTGTGAATTTTTTCGGATCCAAGAAATACACTTACATATGTTCTGTGAACCTTCGAAAATTGGACCGAATCTAATCGAAAATAGCTGCTGCAGGCCGCTGTCGGCGGGTTGCCATAGTTCAGGCGCATTATTCATTGGCGCTTCAAGGAAACTTATGCATCACAAGTAATATTTATAATATTAGTGTTGTTTTATTAATTTATATGATAGTACCAATTTGTTTACTCATATTGATTATTAATTTGTTTATTAACAAAATTTTTACAAAAAATTATAGAGAAAATCATACAAATATTCAATTATATATTACATATTCTACTGTTTTTTTCCTTTATATTATTATTACCTAATAGTTTATTAACAAAATTTTTACGAAAAAATGCGCCTGAACTGTGGCAACCCGCCGACAGCGTCCTGCAGCAGCTATTTTCCTGATTAGATTCGGCCCAATTTTCGAAGGTCCACAGAACGTATGGAAGTGTATTTCTTGAATTCAAAAAATTCACAAGTAAAGTACAAGTATTAAAAAGCATCTTCTGAAAATTTGAGCCCTTAATATTCATTTCCACGCCATTATGAATTTAAAAAAAAAACATCATCCAAAATTTTATCTCCTTCCAGTGAAAAGTTATCGGAATTTTTTTTTGTGCAAAAATTGGTTTTTGCAAAATTTCTCGGCCCACAATTGAAAAAAAATTTTTTTTTAATAGATCTTCAAAATACAAAACAATACAAACAATTTCCATTAAAATTGAACATTGTACCTTAATTAGGAAAGCGGAAAATTAAGGTTGTATTTTCAACTGTGACATCGAATTTCTCGGAAAATAAAAAACTCACAGATTCCAGTTTTGACATACTTTTTTAAAATGATAATACCTATATTTATGTTAAATTTTATATCGGTAATTTGTTAATAAATGTATTTTTTTAAAACAATAACTGCAAATTTTGTCGAAAAAAAAATATATCTCGATAACTAGTGGTGCCATCTATAACTTATATCGATAGATTTTTTATTTCTCTACAATTTTTGTTTGAAACATTTTTCGATACCATTTTTACTTTTCGAGATAAACTCAAAAAACCGAAAATCGTGACCATTTTTGGTTCGCCATTTTTTTTGCACAGGTCTTTCAGAGTTACCATCGCGATATGTTTTATAGGATGCCGAAATGAACACATTCCAGCAAAAAAAAACAATGTTACATTTTTATGAACAAAACAGCTCTTTTCTGATCTAATTTCCATGGAGTATTACAAGAATAACTCCTGTTTGGTTGAGCCTTTGATTTAGAATTTTTTGTGTGGTACCAGATTTGTCATAATTTTGGTAATCTACGCTTAGTTTCGAGATCATCTAACATTGTCTTCATTTCCTGTACAGGGTGTCCAGAAAATACATGTACAACTCTTGACGTCAAATAGGTTGATTTAAGCCACCCTAGTTATATCTGATACTGCTTCGTTTAGGCAGTAGAATATCTCAAAGCTTTGAGAAAATATTGATTTTTCATAAATTTCTTGAAAACGTGGTACCTGAATTTAATGATTTTTGTTTTGTGGTCTAACACTCCAATATGACATTTTCTAGTAGTGTAGCGACCGGATATAAAGTAGTGTAATTGTTATAAAAGTGACGTCACTTATAAACATCACTTCTGATTTTTTGTGTTCAACATTATAAACCTAGATATTTCTACCGGATAATCACATGTATTTGGAAACTTTCTACTTCTTGAAAAATTTTCGTTGGATGAGCGGTTAAAAAAAAATATATTTTTTCAATTACATGCATAACACCAATTTGCTGAAATAATAAAACAATTTTTAAAATAAATGTTGTTAGTATATGTATGTATTTTAAAAAGAATGAAAACCAATTAAGAAAACATTAATTAAGGAAATGTACAAAATGGATCCCATTTTGCTGAATACCTTTTAAAAATTCTTCGCGGGTGTTCCCCGGAGTCTTGTATTCTTTTGTTTTAAGGGCGCTCCGCAAGAAGAAGTCACAAATATTTAACTCTGGAGTCTTTCTCTCTCTCTCTCTCCCTAGCAGTCCAGTTTGGTCCACTTCTGGACATAGGCCTCCTCTAGCCTCTTCCATTCCAACCTATTCTCTGCAATCCGGTGCCAGTTTCTAACTGCTTTCCTTTTTATGTCATCTATCTATCTTTTCGGGGGGTCTTCCGATACTTCTTTTTGACGACCTAGGTCTCTATTGCAATATATGTTTTGTCTACCTTGTACAGTCTTGCCTGGCGACGTGTCTCACCCAGGTCCATTTCGAAGTAGCAATGCGTTTTATTACATCCTCCACACACACATGCGTCTTCTTACTTATTCGGCCACGTAGTGATATTCCCAACATGATTCTTTCAATTGCTTGCTGTATAGTTCTCAGTTTATTGGCTGCTTTAACTACTAATGTGGTTGTCTCCATTCCATAGATCATTACTGGGAGAACACAGGAGTCAAATACTCTTCTTTTCAAGTTAATGGGAATATTTTAAGAGCGTATCTCAACCTTCCAACTGCTGCCCATGACATTCTAATTCTTGTTCAGTCAGAGCAGTCAAATTTGTTGGTTAGTCTATTAGCTATAGACTTACGGGGCTATAATTTCCGGTGTCTAATTTGTCGCCTTTTTTGTACAGAAGAATGACTTGGGCGTTTTGCCAGTTATCAGGGATTTTACCGTTTTGAAGACATTTATTCAAAATAATAACTCATTGAATGCAGCGGTGCCGACTCTCCGAGGTCCAACATTTCTTTAAATATATCATCTTCCCCTGGGGCATGATCAGATTTCATTTGTGACAAAGCATGTTCCAACTCTTCGAATGCGATGTCAGGTATTCTTCTGAACCAACTCTGGAGTAGGTGGTGGTTATCTTACTGTCGCCTAATTGTCTCTTCTAATCCATCGGTTGTGATATTGGTAGTGTAAATATTGTAGAGCATCAAACAAAAAATGGGGTGGGACACCATCATGTATACACCATAGTTCACGCCGAAGTAAAATAGGCAGAGTCACCAGAAGAACTGATAATGTGTTTTGAAAAATTTAGATACATATTTCCGTTTATCCTGCCTAGAATCACAACAGGATCGATAAGGTAGCAATCAATAATACCTTCTCAAAGTTTTGATGGTGGTGCGCAACTTTAATGACATATGGATTTTCATCCACATAAACATGTTCGTTGGGTTTAGTTAGTAGGGTAAATTTTTTAACAAATTATTTTTTAAAAAATCCCACATTTACTCTATATAGGTTAACTCTGTGGTATTTATAGTCAACCTTGAGGTTATCATTTCTATGTGAACGCGTTAATTTTCCAAATATTTTGTTCTGAGATGAGATATAAGGCAAACTATTGCAAAGAACAAATGTTCTTCACGATCTCCGGGTCTATAACCAACATAAAACTCGAGATTGTTTACCTATTGTATTTTGGTGCCTGAGTGTCTGAAAGGTACTTATTTCCTAGGAAAGGTCTGCCACTTTCAAGTACCACAATAATTTTAATTCTATTCAAATATGAAAGGGAAAGGTCACAGGTGCTTCTGCTTTTTGTTAGGGAAATCTATTGTTCGGTTTATTTGATTTTAACTTTCTTCGGTAAAGTACTTACGTTTTTAAGAGGTTTATTTAGTCGTAGTTGCCGATATTTTATTTTTTCAATATATTATTTGACAAATTTCTGAAAACACAAATGAAGGGGACGTTCCCAGACGAATACAGAAAAATACTATTCTAAACAGATTTGTAAGGTTTAGTTATTCAACAATAAAAGGGCTCTTTCTGAAGCATTTTTTACGTAAAATCCGAATTTGGCTTCACCATATACGTAAGGATTTTGAGATATTTGAGATTAAAAGAATGACTTTTTAGATATAGAGGAAATTGTCCGTCTAAGATTCGTCTTGAAGGAGCTGGTTTTATAGAAATGGACAAGATTCATTACATGAATATCAAGGATCCGTGAGTTTATGGTTTAAAGTATTTCTGGTTTAGAATTTGTGGCTTGAGGTTTATCTACATAGAGTTTTTAAGTTTAGGATTTATGAGTTATCCGTCGCGGCTTCGAAAGCACTCAAGACCATCGGGGATTTAAAAAAAAAAAGGCCAATGAAATTTTATTGAATGCCTGAATATTGATAATGATATGAAACTGCACTGGGTCCGATGTAATACTTCTAAACTTGCCCTATATAGTTGGAATAAACTACTCCTAAGCATAAAATACACGGAGAAACAAGGAGAAACTTTAAATCTAGCAGGATTCTAATTTTCATGGATGTCATAATTGGCTGATATTACGTAGTACTTTCAAATAGATCTGGAATCTCACGTACTATAAATGTCCTGCAGTGTACCCTCAGGAGGGGGAAGAACTACCCCTATTGAAGATTTAATGGGAGGAAAGCTGCAGTGACTTTTGGAAAAGCTCGAAACTCCAGAGGTTTGTAAAGGTGAAGAAAGTCTGCAGTAGTTTTGGTTTAATTTCTGGAAATCACCCTCACAGTGCTGCCAAAAATCACCTTGAATCTTCGAAGATACAGAAAAATAAGAAAAAAACATTGATATAGAAGTATCTCTATTTTCCCGAACGCAATGATTGGGTAAATTTGCGTAGTACTCAGAATTAGGTTTAGAATCTCACGTCAAACAGTTTGGATTAAATGTTACTTCTCTAGGGATAAAAATTCCTCCTTGTGTAAAAATAATTCTGTTCCTTAAGGTTTTTTTCTGTCGTGTTTGAAATCTCCCTGCAGTTCTTAAAAAATCGCTCAGAGGGGAAATTGGACGCGACAAAACAGCAGTTCAGCCCGAGAAAAAGGGCTTTAAATAATATATATATATATATATATATATATATATATATATATATATATATATATATATATATATACTACAACGGCATAATGTGGATGTATCCACTGCTATTGCATCTCACACGGAGGGATCCGTGAAAGCCGCATAAACATATATACGCCATCCGGCGGCAGGTCGGCGAAGCCGCGTTCAGTATTTGCATGCTTCCTTCCGATCTGTCCTTTGCACAGCCAGGTGCATGTCGGTACCTTGATGAGTCTAGTAGAGACGAAACATGTACCTCTGCCGTATTACTGTGGCGGGGAGGGTAAGTTTTACCTTTCTTCTCGGTATGGTGGTACAGGTAGACCATCATCTCGATGGTGGTGAAATAGGATAAATTGCTTTCTATAACAATTTATTCTAACTGTGCAACCTTTAACACATAAAGGATATGATGGAGAGAAGTTTGCATTTACTGTTCGCATTTTACTTCATTCGTACACGAAGCTGCATATAGTTGTACGTTTGCTGAATGTGATTTCAGCACTACAACGGCATAATGTGGATATATCCACTGCTATTGCATCTCACACGGAGGAATCCGTGAAAACCGCATATATATATATATATATATATATATATATATATATATATATATATATATATATATATATATATATATATATATTCCTAACCAGGGTTGTTGGAGATGCAGTCTATTTAAATTAGTAGGCCTTGATAAGGAAAAACCCTTTTTTCTTTCTATTAAGCTTTCAAGAATTTCTTTTTCTTTTCTTCAGGACATCTCTACAATATTAATTACAAAGTTAGAATATTAAACCTAACCTATAATTATTAAGAAATTCACTAATGTGGTTTGAATATGAAACAAGTAGATATGTGAAAAACAGGGGAAGAACCCACCATTACAACTTTTTAATTATATTTCAAGGCATAATATGACAGGATTGTTTCAATTTAATTAAATTTTCATAAATCACGAAAAGCAAAACATCTTACTCGACTATTTCTCCATTTTGTAGTGACAGATGTTAGCTGTCAACCAAGAACAGTGGCGTGGGTGGCCTACGCAGTGAAGGACATAAGAATCCGTAAAACAGTGGCCAAGTGTGAGGTTCAGCAAAAGAAAAAAATACTTGTTTGATATTTTTTACATGAGATAAGAGCAAACGATGGAAAAAAACTTATTCATCTGGAGATGTCTGTATATATTTAAAAATGTTCATCAATTTGTCCATGAGACTTTCTATGTGAAGTAATGTATGAAAAAACTGAATTTGTACTGTTATATTTGAAGTAGTGTTGCCTAGACTTAAAGATTGAGTATTCAGGAATTTCAAAAATATTTTCAGGAATATTATATTTGGTATTATAGAGAAATTTTTTAATAATGTTATCTGGGTAAGAATTCTCCAATAGTATATTATTAAGCTGGCTCAAGGCTTACAAATTTAAATAGACTGCATCCCCAATAACCATAGTTCGGAATAACCTGAAAGTATTAACCTGTGTATCGTTTTGTTTTAATTTTTAGACTGTTGTAAAATCTATTTATTTTTATTAATTTTAAATATTAACTTAAAAATATAAATATAATAGGTATGTAAAACAACTACTGTGATACATGATTATTAAAAAAATTGTTATTTTGTAGATGAAACCATAACTTTGAAGAAGCTCACTATGTAGAGCGAAACGTCAGAAAAAGTGTCGATTTTTGATTTTCAAATGAAAAAACCTATACCCAAAGAAAATATTACAAAAAAATATTTACAAAAGGTTTAAGATACAAATATAAATTATATATATATATATATATATATATATATATATATATATATATATATATATATATATATATATCACGTGAGATCCTAAGCCTAACTCTGACTACTACGCAAATTTAATGAATTATGGCGTCCGCAAAAATATAAATACTTTTCGCAATGTTTTTTTTTCTTATATTTGTGATGTCGAAGATACAGGGTAGTTTTTGGCAGCACTGTAAGGGTAGTTTTCAGAAATTAAGCCAAAACTACTGCAGAATCTCTTCAGCTTCACAAACCTCTGCAGTTTCGAGCTTTTTCAAATGTCCTTGCAGCTTTTTTCCTGTTATATCATAAATTTTAGTAGTTTTTTCTCTTTTGAGGGTATACTGCGGACATTGATGATACGTGAAATTCTAGATCTATTTGAAAGTACTACGCAATTTCAGCCAATTATGACATCTATGAAAATTTAATCCTGCTAGATTTAAGGTTTTGTCTTGTTTCTTTGAGCCCTTTAAGTTGAAGGGTAGTTTATCTCAACTGTATAGGGGTGGTTTATCAGTATTATGTCGGACCCAGTGCACTAACTTAGGCGTTTCAAGGTTCTTCAGCAGTCATTGCGATTTTGATTCGAATTTTTTATATATGAGGGGTAGTTATCATCCCTTCTTGGGGGTGTATTGCAAATCCAGTATATGAACACTGTCAGGGGAGGAGGCGGTGATGTCACAAAAGTACAATATGGTACGTGAAAGTAAGTTGTCCACGGGTAGGGCGGTGAGGGAAGACGCCAGCAACATTCCCATTTCTAGTGTAAAAGGCAGGGTCGGCTCTATTTTTCTGAATTAGATTTTTTCACCTCGGATTCGGATTCAACGACCAAAAATACATAAGGACACATGGATCTGGTTCACAGGTTTGAACATTTTTTTTGTGGGGCTGTGTTATGTTCACGATTATCAATAACTATGGTGAAAACTTTATTTAAAAGGCCGTCAATTTTGTAGTTACTAATATTAGCCTGTCATAGCCGCAATGCTTTTTTCTGTGTCGAACTAATTGACATTTATTTTTAATAATGTTTAGCAAATCGTTACAAAATATACTGTCATGCAGCGTAAATAAATTTTTAAAATTTGTTACAAAAATGATGAATCTGTTCTTCGTGCGTTTCACAGTTTACGTGAAATTTATGATCCATAAAATCAAAGTTCAGAACGTGCATTTGTAAGTTAATAAAAAATTTGATAAAAACAACAAAAACGTAAATGTACTGCTGAAAATCTAGATGCTGTGACTCAAAAGTATGCCGTTCCTAATCAATTGAAGTTTCTTATGGCACAATATGGAATATTCTTTATAATTCTATATTTTCAGCGTTAAAAAACAAATATGATTAAATTTTAACCTCCACATGAAAAAAATATTCATCATTTTTTATTGTCCTTTGCTTTCTATACTTTCTAGCCAGGTAACGCTAACTTAAGAGAAAAGAGACGTATCTCTAAAAATCTATTAGTTTCACTGATGATAAATAAATTAAAAAAGATACGCCGTGAACCAAGACAGAATGGCTGTGAAAAGCTGAGGAATTTTGATTTCAATATAAACGGTGCCTGCACGTCTCTTGTGGTCGCATTAATGCAACAGGTGCAGCGTTTCAAGACCTCTTCTCACTCGAACTGGTCGAGCTCATTCCCATGTTTTAAGAATGGATCGATTAGAATCGATATATAAAGAGTATCTATCGATTTTGACATATTTCCTTACTGTTTTGATACAACAAATATTGTCAACAACTTTAAAAAACTGATATTTCATGAAGTTAATAATTCTGCGTGATACTCTCGCAGGAAAGAATTTGATAACAATGGCTTGAAGTCCTAATTTTGGTAGTAAAAACAATAGCTGGCTTTAAAGTACGAAAGTTTTTAATATTGATTTAATAATAAAAATTTACTTAAAAATGGCGTGCTTCACTTAACAAAGAAAGAAGCTGGGGCAGAAATATCAGAGTTCGGAACATTTGGCAAAAATAACACTCGAAGGCGTAACAAGTGTCTTTAAGGAAATTAAAAACATCAATCTTCCTGGAGAGGATCAGATCGCAATAGAAGCTGAAACGTTATAGCTACTCTTTTCAACTTGTTTTAAAAATACTATCATTACCCAACGCTTTCAGTCTACTGCTGAATATAAGTCTCCCTCAATGATCTCCAGCTTGTTCGATTTTATATTGGATGTATCCAGTAACTAACAGCTTTCGAGCAGGTGGTCTTTCTCTACTTCATTCGTCGTCTGCTCTTGGACACTACTTTTGCCCACCTATTGTTTGTCATTCGGTTTATATGACCTGACTGACATTGATCTTTAAATTCTACGTTATGCAATTCTTAATTTACGGGCAACCACAGTTGTTAAGGTTAAGGTTTCTGTAACGTAGTACCTTACGTTCACAACAGGTAGAATGCATTGATTGTATGCCTCTACTTTGGGTTACATTGAAAAATTTCTCTCAAATATATCTGCTATTTTACTATAAGTTGCGTAAGAGATAAAAATCCTCCCATTAAACTCGCAGGTGTGCTTGTCTCTCGCTATTCTCAATTGATGACCCAACTATGTGTACTTCTCCAATAGTTCAACAACACTGCTCTCCATTTGATGTGCTCTTCAGGTATTAGGTTACTCATAAATTGTGTTTTGAGATGTTCATACACACTAGAGGAAACAAGTTCTTGCAGTATTGTTCTTATTCCTTCAAGATCATTTGATAGAAGTATTATATCATTCGCAAATCTGAGATGGGTAGATTATTGGCCATCTATGTTTATGCCTCTTCTTTCTCAGTGAAGTTTTTTGAATGCATACTCTAAAACTGTGGAAAAGGCTTTAAGCGAATTGGTGTTTCTTTATTGTATACCATATTGAATTGAGATGAAGTTGGTAGTTTCTTGCATTTTTATAGTTATCGTAGCATCGATTTGGCATTCTTGGAATAAAATTCCTTCTATGACAACTTTTAATTCGACTGTGTCAAACGCTTTGTTTAGTTAGTGGTCTGCTATATCCAAAAATCTTCTCAATTAGCATTTTGATAGTTTGCAAATGATTATTCGTATCTTATCCAAAGCGAAAATCAACTGGTTCCTCCGGTTGGTAGATATCGAATTTCCTTTCTAATCTTAAGACAATCATTCTGGTGATTAATTTGTAAAAATGTCTCGAGAGATTTATAGGTTTGTAAGTCTCTAATTCGGTTTTGTCTCTATTTATAACAATATGGTGAGTGTGCTATTTTATTTACTTGGTATGTTTCTGTTGTATAAATAAGATATAAAATTTTTTTACCTTCTTTAGTAGAAGTAGACCTCCCATTTTTGTTGCTTCAGAAACAATGTTGTTTTCGCCTGGCCCTTTGTGGTTTTTACACTTTTTCAAGCCTTGAAATAGTGGAAAATAATATAATCCTGGCAAAATGAAATAATGTTAAAACATTTCTATCGCATCCAAAAGGTGATTTAATAGATCTTCAAAAGTACAGATTAGTACGCTTGCTCTTCCATTTCTATGTATAAGTAGTTTACGTTTGGAACGGAAACTTGCCTGCTACCATCCATGAAGACAGGCTGGTTTTAGGAAGGGATGTGTCACAAGTGACCATATGAAAACAATAAAAACCTTTGATTTAAAAAATTGGTCGAATAAAATAAAGCAAATTTGTTAGTATTTGTTGACTTCTTTGAGAAGTTTTCGACCTAATGGAACTGCCAGCGATACTACTAGAGTGATTAGGATAAAATAATCTTCAGATATGCCAAACTAATACATAGTACAATGGGTAAAATTCAATGTATTTTGTGGTAAGATGTCTCCTTTGTAACTTTCAATAGGTTACAAACTAGCTATGACAGTTGGGGACAGTTGGGGACAGTTGTTATTGTTCAATAATTTATCTTGAGTGTTTGAAGTTGTCAACTTTTTCAAATTCAAGTATTGATTATAGACAAAAAAGGTTAAATAATAGGATGTAGGTAGTGAAAACACTATAGTTTAAATTATGGCGCGATTCATTTGGTTAATTAGTTATTGCAGAAAAGCGAAAAAAATGTTAAATTAGCTATTTCTTATTTATGCAATAGTTGTTGTAAAAATAACTTTTTCGTTGGTTTCGTTCCTTTAAAGAGATCAGGAGAATACTGATAATATGGTATTGTTATGAAAATGCGTTAATTTGTTTATATGGAGGTTTTTGTTATTAACTTATTGTGGGAAAACAACGCACTTCTTTGATCTGCTTTTGACTCCTAAGACATTATATAATAATAAGTTATTTCTTCCGTTTTTCTTCTAGCACTAAACGGGTATAAACCTTTTGTGAAATTAAAAAAAAGACGATTTGATCGATTCCTAGTATCGATACTGAAACCATGCCTAGTTCATTCCGTGTTACAACGGTTCGTAAAATAAAATAGCCACTTGGAAATACATTGTTTAATATTAATATGGCATGCAAGAATGGAAAAAAGAGAAAAAGTGTGAGACGGTGAGACTTGCATGGCATTAATTTGTAAGAGAAAAACGAGTTCATTGGGGATTTTTTATGAGGAATTTACCGCAATTGTTTAAATATATTTGTACAGTGAGCATGATGGATTCAATCAAAGAAATATTACTTGAGCAACACAGTTCGGAAAGGTACTTTTTAAAGAAACAAGTTACAACACGAAAAAGAGTTTGAATGAATAATATTTGTATTGAGTTTACCGATACTTGGTGGAACTCCATATTATTAAAAATAACGTAGTGAAACTCGATTTTTACTTAAAAATTCCACTTTAATTGAAACTTGAATAAAAAGATATTCAAGATGTTTCGCTATCGTAGCGAAACATGTTGAATATCTTTTTATTCAAGTTTCAATTAAAGTGGAATTTTTAAGTAACAATCGAGTTTTACTACGTTATCTTTAATGAATAATATTTATCCAAAAACTTTTTCCATAAGTTAGTAAATATGTCATAGAAAGTTTGGTGCAGTCTAGGATTCACTATATTAAACAGAAATTTCGATTGTAGTCTAGGCCAGGTTTTTAGGCACTGTGCTATAAACTCGAAACATTTAAAAAATTCTAGGAATATATTTTGTTCAATTATTATTCCAAACCATTTTGGCAACCTCGCACTATCCCCGCACAGGTGTGCCAAGCCAAGAAGTCACGTGTGGGGGCCCGTGTGTGAATTCGGACAGACAGATCGGGCCCCGTTGGTGGTCGGATCTAAGAAATGTTACTTTATATCTCCTCCATTGTTCATCGGACAGATGCAGTGAAAAAGCCACAATGCCCTATCTTTGTATCTGGAGTGGAAGTCGGGGATTATAGGTTAATAAATAATCGACATGGTTTTGGGGGCTGTAAGTATCTGGTTACGTTATTATTTACGCATTCAGAAGCGTATAAATTAATTGGAGAGAATGGGAAAGGTAAACTTTGAATATTATGGATTTAAAGAGAAGTTTTGGATATTATCTTCGTAATAATGATATAGTGTGTTGTTATTAGGTGGGCACGTAATGATAGCTATAACTTATTGAAACGGTTTCAATGAAATAATTTTATTGGAATAAATAGGTAGGGGATCATTCTTAAAATACCCTAAATTTCCTAATTTTATAAAAATTTTTTTAGCTCAATTCGAAGAGAGAAGGAAGTTCACAATCGATGTATATACGTATTTCTTTCTTTTTTCTTGATTTTTATGTTTCTTGGGTATTAAATCCATTTAAGGGGGGCAATACATGTAAAAAAAAAAAAATTTAATTTCATATTGATGTAAAAAATATATATTATTTATTAAACAAATTCTAAATATGAAATCTTTAAAGTACATGTCTAAAAGTACTTGAAAATATTTTTTTTTATAATTTTTCAATACAAAATGGCGACGATGCGAGCGAATGACAAAAACACCTCGAAAAACGCCTTGTGCAACTTAACGTTTTTTCCGGTGAACCTGCGACATTTAGAAAAAAAATATATGTTAATGAGATGTGTAGTTCATAGGTTAACCAGTAAAGATTAGAAAAAAAATGAAATTTTTGCATTAATTTTAGTTTAAACAAAAAAATCGAGTACTTTTCAAAAAAAATCTCGTTTTAAACATTAATAAACAAGTTATTTTTCCGAAATTACAAAAACATGTACGTTCAACTAAAAGATAATATTATTTTGTAGATGTGGTATAAATTTCAGCTAAATCAAATGAATATTTTTCGAGATATTTTGCACAAAAGTTGAAAAAGTACTACTTTGAGAAAAAGGCGTTTAAAGTTCGCGGTAGATAAAAATCATTGATTATTAGTTGTTATTGTAACTTACTCGTTAGTCAGCGATTCCAGCTCCATACAACAGCTCTTCAGCCTCAGCCTCAGTAAAGGTATATCTGTATCTATATTTCAATAGTTTCAGATTTCTAAGAATTTGGAAGGGATACACAATTGGAGAACTGCCCATACCGCCGAAGAGAAAGTAGGCAAGGACTAACCTGAACAAACTCTAACACGAGAACTAATACGAATATCGGTTTAAAACTTTTTTGGCGTATTCTACAGAGCTTTTGGAACATTTGAACATAATAAAAAAATGATTTTTTTGAGCAATTACATGTATTGCCCCCTTAATTAATCATATAGTGAGTCATTTCTTTACTTTGTACAAGGTGGATCGGTTTATATGTTTTTATAGGCTATCTGGGAAACTGTAAAAGATTTTAAAAATCTGGTAAAGCAGTCTCGAGCTCTTTTTTTGAGGAAATTATAACAGCGAAAGCAAATTACGGTTATCGCGATCGGTTACGGATTTACAGGGCGATTCTAAAATGTTTTTTATTTTATTCATCAAAGCAACGACCATAAAACTAGTAAGGCATCTTTGAGGTACTTTTTTTTCTGTAGAATCCAGTGGCGTAAGCAAATTTTTAATTTTAGTTTTAATTACAGAGATATAATATCAAGTTTAAATTTTTTAAATGGAACACCCTGTATTTTTTACATGATTTTTTTTGCATTTTCTTTAAGAATATATTACATTGTTAACATAAATTGACAAAAAATACGCTAAAAACAGTTTTTATTAAATATGTAAACTTTTTAGGATATGAAACGTATATTAACGAACAATCAAAATTTCAGTAAGAAATACAGAAATCTTTCTGCCGTATTTAAATAGTTTGTTATATATGTAATTCTCCTTTCAGGCAGAGAATATGAAAAATATAAGTACAAACAGTTTATTTCCTGCAAATATCGCCCTGGTCCTCTTTCCATATGCGTTTCGATCACCTCATGATCTCGTCAGTGGAGCTGTATCGAGCCGAGAGCAACATTAGCAGGAAATAACTGATATATGAACCACAAATTTCAAGGTATGTCGGCAGGATATTACACCTGCCGTCTACCAACTTCGATGTCAGACTGAAAAATATCGCCAGTCGAACGACATCTATGAATCAACGGAGTAAAGTGAAATTTTTAAACAATCAAAATTTCAGTAAGAAATAAAGAAATCTTTCTGCCGTATTTAAATAGTTTGTTATATATGTAATTCTCCTTTCAGGCAGAGAATATGAAAAATATAATAAAATAAACTGTTTGTACTTATAGTATATTAACGAAGCTATTATTGATATATTATAAATTCATTTAGTTTATTTTTTTAATCACAGTTTCTTAACCTATAGGATATAATATAATAAATATTCTAACTGATCTCGATTAAAAAGAATAACTAAATACTTAAATTATTTCCATAGGACATTGCTAAGAACAATTTTTACGTTCGATGAATATATCATATTGTATATTATTGACTAAAATGTGATTGTCGGACTTGCATTATCTTTATTTTTATTTATTTTTACGACGTTTCGATCGGGTTGTATATCTAATTGTTATCAAGTATAAACTGAATGTTTTGTCTTAAGACTATGAGCTTATATAGGGACTGTGTCCACTGAAGCGCAAAGTTTCGCTTCACTGTACACACCTCAATGATTTGATGTTATAAAGTAGCGGTTGCCAAAGATTAGGTATCTCAACACTCGGTTTACTGAAGATTCCATTATTGTTTTTAATGTAAGCTGCTTCTGTAAATTGTCTTTTTTTATGTTGGATTCCATATATATTGCCGCCGCCTCAGACCATTTTAAACGGTGTTGTTTATCCCAGGCGTGTTTTGCAATACCTGATCTTAACGTTTCCTCTTTTTGTGTATGAGGTTTATGTTCCTTAATTCTAACTTCTAGTGGTCGTTTGGTTTCTCCAATATACATTTCATCACACTCACATGGAACTTTGTAAACACCTTCTTTCTTATCGGTAGTTTTTGATTTTGTTTTCGTCAAATGAGCTCCAAGTGTATTTCCTGATTTAAAGGCTGTTTTTATATTATAACTACTGGCAATTCGTATTATTTTCTCCGAAGTTCCCTTGATGTACGGAACTGTGAAGAAGGAATGTGTTTCTTGCTGCCCAGTATTCGTTGTGCTAAAGTTATTTATAACATCGTCAATTAGTTTTAAAGGATAACCATTACGTTGTAAATCGGATTTAATATTTGCTACCTCTTTTCCTAATAAAGCGGCATTATTGTATATAGATATAGTGCGATTACAGAGGTTGTGCCTTGTTAAAATAGAATAATTACAACTATGATTAAGATATTGTCCAGTATGTGTTGGCTTTCTGTATACTGAAGTTTTAATACTTTCGTTTGAACGATTCACCATAACATCTAGGAAAGGCAATTGATCATTTACCTCTTTTTCCATGGTAAACTTAATTGTAGGTCGAATGGTATTTAGATGTTTCAAGAAATCATTAAGTTCTTAATCACTGCCCTTCCATACGATCAAGGTATTATCGACATATCTCAACCAGACTTTCGGTTTTACTGTTGCTGTTTCTATGGCATGAGTTTCGAACCATTCCATATAAAAATATTGTATATTATGTTTTAAAATAGTAGGCTATGACTATGAATAAATAAAAGAATCATTTATTCGACTAAAGTCTGTCAGTTTGAGGTTTATTAGCTTGTCAACATGTAATTTGTTTGTCTAAAAACTCAAAATGGAAAAGTTTTAAAATTTAGAAAAGTGTAATATGGTAGAATGTAAGATTGAGTGTAAAAAACACAAGTAAAGAGTCTCTGATTTAAATTTTGAACGGTATCCGGGGCGTGAACAATCCTACCCGGCAATTTTTAAGAGACTATAGGAAAACTTAAACAATTTTGGACCCTTTGAAAAGCCACGGCCAAAGACATATGAAAAATAAGGTAAAGAGAATGAAATTATAAATGTAATTGTATGTTTTACCTTAGATCCTTTAACGTCGAGCAGAACTATTGATATGGATGTTGGGGTTTCTCATAAAAAATCATTAAAAATTTTAAAGACAAATAAGTTTAAATGTTACAAGTCAAAAAAAACTCAGCTTCTTCTCCCTGGCGACTCTGAATGAAGACTGAACTTCTCTAATTCGTACAGGAATAAGTTACGAAAAAATGATGTTTTTTTAAAAATATTATATGGACAGATGAGACAAGAATAACTAGTGATGATATTTTTAGTTGCTATAATAATCATCCTCACCAAGAAATAAGTAGGGTAATATAAGGACGATTTGGGTTTAATGCGTGGGTTACTTTGTTGGGTAATAGAATAATGTCCCAAGGAAGAGAAATTAAATGCTCAAGCCTATCTAGACATTTTAGTAAGACACATCGTTTCATTTATAGATAATTTGCCTTTAGCGGGAAATGAATTTTTAATACGATCGAGCTCCGGCTCATAACGCGGAACTTGTTGTCGAATACACGCATTAACATTAATTTTGCACAAAAATGGATAGTAAACAATGGACCAGTCAGTTGGCCACCTGGATCACCTGATCTTACCCCCTTTGATTGCTTTTTTAGAGGTATATGAACAACAAAATCTACCTAAATAGAAATAGAACTCCAGAAGAATTAGAAGAAAATTTTGTGGCGGCTATGGAAAATATTACTAATATTCATATTCATAATGCTGTGAGCAAATGAGTGCAAAGACGTTGCCAACTGTGTATGGATAACAACGGACAACAATTTGATCATTTAATGTAGTTAATTTAGTTTATTGATATTTCTACCTTTTTCAGTTTTGTTTAAGTGTGTTTTTCATTCGTGTATTTTAACAACTTATTGGTCTTTTAAAATGTGTTAACATAAGCATGCACAACTTGGCTTCTCTGAGCCGCCAGCTCTTATGAGCCAGTTCTGTGAGCTTAATAAAAAAATAAAAAATATGTTTTTACCCTATTTGTTGTCAATTTGCATTGACAATATAACATTTAAAAAATTAAAACGTCATATTTTATCTCCGTAATTACACCAAAAATTAAAAATCTAACTACGCCACTGAGTTCTACACAAAAAGTACCTTAATAATGCCTTATTAGTTTTACCATAGTAGTTTTGATAAATAAAATATACTACATTTTAGAAAAGGGAAATCTGAAACCGATCGCGATAGTCGTAATTTGTTTTCGCCATTATAATTTTCTCAAAAAAAAAGAGCGTTTCCTAGATAGCCTTTAAAAACATCCAAAATGATTCACCCTGTACATATTTATTTCTACGTTTTTCCAAAATATAATTTGGCTCTTGCTAGTGAAAGATCAACTGAGCCAGTTTTGTGTGTAGTGTATTTCTTCAATGGACTCACGAGTCTATCATGCATTTTAATATTCTATATTGGTGATTTACTGACAGTTGTCAAAATTAATTTTGTTACCTGTCTTGAGCTGATATTGGAAAAGTGCAGAAGTTCATGTTTTTTGAGCCGTGCCACCGATATTCTATTGTTGGTTTGGCCTATGTTCGTCTCGCTGCAGGTCCAGCATGTGATTTTGTATACTACTTGGTTTTGAAGGTCAATTTGTCCTTCGATTTTCTTAGAGATGAAACTATTGTTTCGTGTGGTTTGTAGGCTATAGATATGTTGTATATTTGGTTTAATCTGTTGATTCTAGGTATATTCTTTTGAGTAATTATCACTTTCAGTTCTGTCACTTGAAGTAATCATGATCACTTCGACCCAATGACAAGTAAATGCATATTCAAAAGAACATGAAGTTATCAGTTTCACTTCTTTCACTTTGATCAGTGATAATTTACTCAAAAGAATACAGCCTCTGTTGTGCGTATGGTAATCTGTCTGTTATCGCGAAGTGGCTTTATTTCTATAGTGAATTTTTGGTTGTAGTTTTATTGTTTTATCTGTAGTTGGTCGTTTTTAACTCTTTTGTTTGTGTCTTTTTATGTCTTGTAATTTGTTGCCTTTTTCTTGACTCTCAGTTAAAAGAAGGGATCTTGAGATTAGGGTATTTGTTGCATTAATGAGGGGTGATGGTGTGAATTGGTATTAAGGTATTTATATGTCTGTGTGGGTAGGTTCTCGATATATTGTGTGTTGTAGGTTGTGCTCCATTATCTTTATTACTAGAGTGAATTGTATCTTCGGATGTACCGAGTTAAGAATATCTGGCAAGCAGTTGAGCTGTTGTTTGTTATAGGACCATATTACAAATATGTCATAACCACACCAGACTTTGGATTTAGGGTGAGAGCTTAGGTACCGAAATGATGAAAAGTCTTGCAACAGCTGCAGATGTTGAATGGACCATGATAGCGCTATAAATCTGTCTGAATAATTTTTTATGGAATTAAAAATAGGCATTATTAAGACAACGTGAGTTGAGAAGTCATCTTTTTGGGTAATTTGATCCAGTGCTTCGTCTATCGGTATGTTGGGATACACTACTTTTAGGGACCCCAGAACCCCAAGGCTTTCAATTATAATTCAATTAAACTGCTATTTTTACAAAAATACAAATTTTATACTTGGCTGATTGTTTATACTTTATTTTTACATCTTACATTTTTTTTCTATGGTATCTTGCTTCGGGGTTTAGGTCTGTTGGGGGCGCCATCCGAATCTTTGCGTCCAGGCGCTTACTAAACTAGAAATACCGCTGAGGACCTTATATTACTAAATATATAACGCCTAAGTCAAATGTCTACGTAAAATTTCATGGTTTAACAGTTTAGAAAATATGGCAAGTTTCTTTTGTTTACACTAAGTTTGTTGTAGATTCAAGTTTTTGGTAAAATGGTCTTAATTATATTGTCGTAATTGGAAAAGTCCGCCTTGTTGCTTGCAGTGACATTACGATAGAATAGAGGACAGATGACCAACCAAACTGGTTACAGTGCTGCTGCTACTGCTGTTGCGGCGAAGAATAACCCAAGGCATAGTTAGCAGGGGCGTAGAAAAAAAAACGATATTTTTATCACTGTTTCTAAGGCATGCAGTAGATCGATCAGTATGCCACAAATTTTAAATTATAGAATTCTTATGACACTTGGATTTAGCAGTTAAAGTATTATTATTACAGCCAATTAAAGTTAAATCTTCAAATTGACCAATTATGTTTTGTTTATAATATTATACTGTATCATATATGTCAACAAACAAACCTTGATATAGAAAAATTTAGAATAAAAGCTAGAGATAAATCTTTGGAATCAGTAAGAGAGTAGTTGTCCTGCAAAAATCATCAAAATTTGGTTTATTAATTGTGGCATATTGATGTTAAGACGTAACAATTGTGACATGAACATGGATTTATCGACGAAACTTGCCTGACAGTGAAAACAATTGTTTAGTTAAGATATGTGGATAATACCTCAATTATTTAGAATCACATTCACCTGAAACTGGATGACTTTTTGCCAATTTAATACTATCTCGCTAACAATTAAATTTACTATGGAACAAGAGGTGGATGTTCGGTTACCTTTTCTGGATATTATGATCGATTACTCCAAAGCAATTATAAAAACTTCAGTAAATAGGAAGCTAATATACACTAGAAAATATACCATGTTCTGACCTTTCTGGAATTGCGTAATATCTATATGTGACAACCACACAGACCCACATCATGAAGAGGTAGCAAAGATTAAATCTGATTTACTACTATTGGATTCTTAAAGTTATAGATGTTATAACTAACCATTGGACAAAGATCACTGCACAATAAAGAAAAAATTATTTCTTCACAAGATAAAAGTAAAACAAACTGCCAGTAGCTACAATAAAATATAAAAAAACAGCTTGCAAATCAGGAATTACTATATATATATATATATATATATATATATATATATATATATATATATATATATATATCTATATATCTATATATATATATATATATATATATATATATATATATATATATATATATATATATATATATATATCTCGAGAGTTTTGAACAATCTTTGATTCCAACATTAAAGGACAGATGTATATAAATCCACATAAGTCTATCTCCAATATCCCAAGGTTCTAGTGTGCAACTGTGAAATGACAAAACCCTATTATTCATGCGATTACTGTCGGTTCAGAGCATTACATATCGAATTGTGAGATCAATAAAGGTACTTAAGGTGGATCGACGATTTGACATCATGTTTTTGGCTCTCGTGACGATGTAACACCGTTTCTGTGGATTTTCTTGCTTGATAGGCAAATAGTAAAGGAAGGAAGGGATACTGCATCATTACCACTTCCTTGATGGGTCGACCACCAATCTATCAATCTCTCCAGTGTCTTTAATAAGAAACTGGTCACGCCGATAGGGCGGAAAGACTTAGAATTCCTGAAGTCTACCTTAGGAATAAAGACTAGGTTTGTTTTCCTCCACACCATCGGTATTTACCCTAGACTCAAACACGAGTGGACTAATTTTGCTTATTATAATATCGTAAGAATTTTGTACCAAGGCTGGAAAGATATAATTCTTACCAGGTGGCATGAAGGGGGCAAAGATCTCCATCGACCATTTAACCCTTTCATGTGTCCCTTTAAACATCATTAATTACACAGTAGTTTGGTTTATCTATAGTGATCTATTTTAAATTATAATGCTAATTTGTAGAGTCGGAAATGCCATTTCATTTTATTTTTTAACAGGAGAACGACTCAAAGCACTGTTGACGAGTTATTGAAGATTGGCTTCAGAAAAATAACGTTCGGGTTCTGTACATTATTATACGTATGTTATTTTTTATATTTTACAATGCACCAAAAAAACCGAAAAAATGTATACATTTAATTTTATATTTAAGAGGATATTCAATTTTTGATGTTTATTAACAGGATCGAATACTTAATATTTTTATTTAAATTAAGCTGGTGTAGATGTGGCTCAAATTTCCAATATCCGTTCCATCGTTAACAGTGTTTTTATCTTTTTTAATTTCTATCATTTCTTTTATCTGTAATTTGTGGTAATTCAAATCTTTGTTCTTAATTATGGTACTGTTTTAACCAAAGGTTTGTTTTTCGTCCTGTGAGTGTTTGTTTAACGCTATTGAGGCGTTTTTCGTATATATATGGTCATTCAATCTGTTCTTTAGTAATTGGCTCGTCATGCCTATATATTTTTTGGGACAATTTGTGCAATGGATCGAATATACTACATTTGATTTGTTCGTGAGAGGAATTTTACTTTTTAAGTTAGTAAATCGTGAATTTAATTTATTATGAGACCTGTGGCATACGATAATATCGTGCTTTTTTAAAATGTGTTCTATTTTTTCTGACAGCTCACTAGTGTAAGCTAATGCTACATATTTTTGCTGTTTATGTTCTACGTTTCTTGTTATTAGGTTATTATAAAATTTATGTGTTCGTTTATTTTTCGATTTTTTTTTTCGATGATAGCCTTTTCGTTGAAATAATTATTTATTAGTGTCTTTGTCACTTTTTGCAGTATTTTTGGGGTCGGAATTCTGGAAACGTTAGAGAGATAGCACGATCAGACAGACCGATTATAACACAATTTTTTTGAGTTTTTGAGTTATTAGAGAAATTTTTGAAAATGCCTTAAATAGAGGGTGAAACGTCAAATTGTTTAGATTTTTTGTTGGATAAAGAACTCAAACCCAAGAAAAGACAAAATAAAAAAAGGATATATATATATATATATATATATATATATATATATATATATATATATATATATATATATATATATATATAGCAGAAATGGATGACCGATGAAA
This sequence comes from Diaprepes abbreviatus, assembly GCA_034092305.1. Classification (NCBI taxonomy): domain Eukaryota; kingdom Metazoa; phylum Arthropoda; class Insecta; order Coleoptera; family Curculionidae; genus Diaprepes; species Diaprepes abbreviatus. Next base: position 1,947,711 of record JASJET010000081.1, on the reverse strand, counting down.
TGCTATTAATGGACGAACGACGGGGACACAAGAACGACGCAGACCAAAACATCTATAGAAACATACATAAATTAATAAAAACAAAAATAAGAATAGCGAAGAATGACTGGCTTAGACATCAATGCACTGAAATAAAACAACTGCAAAATAGACACGATCATTTAAATTTGCACAAAAAGCTGAATGAAACTGCTGGATTATATAGAGGATGGAAACCAAGTTTAATAGTAGACCAGAACAACAAGATAGTCCTTGAAAGCAAAGAAAAAATTGACATCTGTATTCCTCATACATCGGAGAATTTTTTCAAGACAACAGACCACCAAGAGAGACTGATTTAAGTGATAGTTTGGCCCATCAATTACAAAAGAAGAGATTGAAAAAGCTATCCATAACTTAAAATACAACAAAGCAGCTGGATCAGACAAAATCCCGTCAGACATACTCAAACTCCTAGATGAAAGAGGTGTTGCGGCATTGCATAAAGTTTTTAACATCATCTACAACACGGGTCTCTACCCCAAACAATGGCTATGTTCTACTTTAATCCCGTTACCAAAGAAACCCAATGCAAAAAAATGCGAAGATCACAGACTTATCAGTGTAAAGCTTTTCTTAAAAATAATACACCAAAGAATATACAAGAAATGTGAAAGAGACGTGAGCGACTCCCAGTTTGAATTTAGACAGGGATTAGGTACAAGGGAGGCGATAGTCGCAACACAGGTACTGGTACAAAATTGCTATGACCAAAGAAAAGATGTGTGCCTATATTTCATAGATTATGAGAATGCTTTCGATTGTGTTCAACATCAAAAGTTAATACAACTCCTCGAGAGGCTCGACATCGATCAAAAGGACATCCGAAGCATCCAAAATTTCTATTGGAACCAGAATGTACAGGTAAAAATTGAAAATGGTATGTCCAATACTGTACAAATTGAGAGGGGAATGAGACAGGGGTGCGTAGTATCTCCGCTCCTATTTAATCTAAATTCGGAGACAATTTTCCGAGAGGCCTTAGAAGATTTAAAAAAGGGCATTAGAGTGAATGGTGTATGGGTCTGAACATCAATACTAATAAAACAAAGTTTATGATCATCTCCAGAAACTTGGATGCAGTTACAAACTCCAGAATAACATTTGATGCAGCGTCCATTGAAAGAGTGGACAAGTTCAAATACCTGGGAACATGGGTTTGTGAGGATTGGACATTAGACAGGCTTTTCTGAAGCGCTTAAGAATGTGCTTACCTGCTCAGAATTCGATATTGACTTGAGGGTGAGGTTTATGAAATGCTACGTATGGTTAGTATTTCTTTAAGGCGTGGAGGGTTGGACCCTAAAAACGAGTAATATCAATAAACTGGAAGCCTTCGAGATGTGGCTGTATCGCAGAATTCTTAAAATCTCATGGACGGAGAAGAAGACAAATGAGGAAGTTCTGGGGCGTGTAGAAAGAGAGCGTGAACTATTAGAAGTAGACAAGAAAAGAAAAACAGCCTATTTAGAACATATCATGCGAAACGAAAAATATGGGTTCTTACAGTTGATGATTGAGGGCAAAATTGAGGGCAGAAGGGGAATGGGGAGGAAGAAAATGTCTTGCCTTCGGAACATAAGACAATGAACAGGGTTACGTGATGTACAAACATTGATCCACACCGCCCGAGATAGAGAAGCAATGGAGCATGTGATCGCGAACATCCATTAATGGATATGCATCCAAAGAAGAATATATATATATATATATATATATATATATATATATATATATATATATATATATATATATATATATATATATATATATATATACAGGGTGATTCAAAAATCGATCACGAAACTTAAGGGGGTGATTCTACTTGACAAAATAAGGGTAGAGCTTCATATAATTTTTTTTCAAAATGTCATTCGTTTTCGAGTTACAAGCCGTCCAAGTTCAAGTTTTTATTTTTTGTTTTTTGAATTACTCGCTTACAGGAAAACCGATTTGACTAATATTTGAAAGATAGGCTAAGTCTTCTGCGCTTCATCATTTTAGTAACAATTCACATTGATTGTTTGCCGCTAGAGGGCACTTTACCTACATTGAAAATTGTTTTTTTGTCATAATTTTTTAGTGTTGACAGCTACAGTAGTTTTTGGCATAATTTCTGAAAGACTGATGCCAGGCCTTTAAAAAAGGTGCTCTTTATTTACATCGCTAAACCCAACGGTTTAGAAGTAAATCACCCTTAAAAATTAAGTGGTAAATTTACTTTTCTCATTTCATTACCACCAGCTACCAGGTAAATAGCTATCAAAGTATACTAGAGCTGTCAGTTTAACATCAAATAAATTCGCTTTTTAAACTATTTAATTTATAATCTTAAAATAACTAATAATGGCTAATCAGTAAATATTCATATTATGGATTATTGCGATATACATTTAATTGATAAAAATTAATGAAACAGTACTAAACAAACTAAAAAAGATTCTCAAAATGTCCCCCATTTTCTTCAATACATTTCCTAACACTCTTCAAAAAATGTCGCCTAACTCGATGAAAAATTTCTGGTGTTTCTTTAATAATTTGGCACTTTTCGATTATCCTGAAGCGAAGATCCTCGACGTTGATTACTGGAATATCGTACACCAATTGTTTCAAATGACCCCAAAAGAAAAAATCAATAGGATTAAGGTCTGGTGACCTCGCTGCCCATGCCAATGGTCCACTTCGTCCTATCCATCGCTCAGGATACGTTGCATTCAAATACTGTCGGACACGTATACTAAAGTGGGGCGGAGCTCCGTCTTGGAGGATCCACATGTTGGCCCTTACTTCCAATGGCACATCTTCCAGATACAATGGGAGACGATTTTGGATAAAATCTAAGTATACGTCACCAGTTAATGGGCCATCAAAGAAATGAGGACCAATAAGGTAATCTCCTATTATCCCTGCCCACACATTTAGTGAAAATCTACGCTGATGTTTCGTTTCTACCACATTGTTTGGGTTCTCGTAAGCATATGTGTGGATGTTGTGTAGATTTGTTATGCCATCACGAGTGAAACCAGCTTCGTCAGTGAATAATATGACGCCAATTAATCGATTATCGTGTTCATACTTAGCTAGGATCTGATTGCACATTTCCAACCGTCTCGGCCGATCATCGTCATAAAGAGCCTGCACCTTTTTTGAATGAAACGGGTAGAGTTGTTCTTCTCTTAGTATCCTCCATGAACTAGCCTGACAGAGCCGCACTTCATTCCCAATTTTTCTAGTACTAATACCTGGATTATCTTCAATAATTTTAAGCACTCTTTCTTCTTGTTGCACGTTTCTAGCAGTTCTAGGTCTTCCCCTATTTCCATTATAACTTTTAAAGGAACCACATTCCGCAAGCCTCCTGTGCACACTGGAAAATGTTTGAGCATGAGGGATATTTCTTTCCGGATAACTCTCCATATAATATCTTCTTGCCAACTCTGCATTACCATTTGCTTTTCCATAACAAAAATGGATATCACAATATTCGATATTTGAATATTGGTGATTAGCCATTATTAGTTATTTTAAGATTATAAATTAAATAGTTTAAAAAGCGAATTTATTTGATGTTAAACTGACAGCTCTAGTATACTTTGATAGCTATTTACCTGGTAGCTGGTGGCAATGAAATGAGAAAAGTAAATTTACCACTTAATTTTTAAGGGTGATTTACGTCTAAACCGTTGGGTTTAGCGATGTAAATAAAGAGCACCTTTTTTAAAGGCCTGGCATCAGTCTTTCAGAAATTATGCCAAAAACTACTGTAGCTGTCAACACTAAAAAATTATGACAAAAAAACAATTTTCAATGTAGGTAAAGTGCCCTCTAGCGGCAAACAATCAATGTGAATTGTTACTAAAATGATGAAGCGCAGAAGACTTAGCCTATCTTTCAAATATTAGTCAAATCGGTTTTCCTGTAAGCGAGTAATTCAAAAAACAAAGAATAAAAACTTGAACTTGGACGGCTTGTAACTCGAAAACGAATGACATTTTGAAAAAAAATTATATGAAGCTCTACCCTTATTTTGTCAAGTAGAATCACCCCCTTAAGTTTCGTGATCGATTTTTGAATCACCCTGTATATTTATATATATATATATATATATATATATATATATATATATATATATATATATATATATATATATATATATATATATATATGTATATGATACAGTTGAATACAATTTTTGTTGCTTTCCATTTGTTAGTGGTTTGGAAGTCACAGTAAGCTCTAAACTTCAAGATAACTTTCAGTACATATATTTTAATGGGTTAATACGACTTGTTGCTAAGTATATGGAATTTAAGCCAAACGATAATAAGTAATAACGTTGGTAACGTATTTTAAAACACACTCTTTCGTGTTTCAAGTAAGTATTCGTATATAAACAATTGTCACGCCACTGACACTTACCTGAATATTTTCAAGTCCTGGTATCCGAAGGTGCCAAGTGAAATATTTTTCATTAAAATTACGGTGAAAAAACGTATTACTTAATACGTGTGTTGCACTTTCTATAGAGTGGCCAGTTCGCTTCCTTTTACCAGCCCATGAGTTAAATACATATGTGTATTAGAAGGTCAATAGCTTCGATTTAAATTCTTTTTGACGGTAATTTTCGAGTAATTGATCAAGCGAGATTCGGGTGTGATGCAAAGAATTGACAGTATGTGGTAGGGTAAAATGGGGTAAGCGAAATCGAGGGGTAAATTGAACTATCGGTAATTATTCGGTAGTCATAATGAAATATTTGATGTTAACAAATGTTTTGTATTGTTTATTTTATGTCTGTGGTATTTTAAAGTTTTTATGCTAAATAATAAGAAAATTAAGAAAATCTACTTTAAGATTAAATGTTATTGGGCTGGCAAATATTAATCTTTTGCACCCCTTCTTTTTAATTGTTTCGTGAATGACATAGAGGATTCTATAATCTCAAGCAGATGTCTTTTATATGCTGACGACTTAAAGATATTTAAGGTTGTTGGAGAGATAGAGGACTGTGTGGCCTTGCAGGGTGACCTGGATAGTTTTACTAAGTGGTGTGACCGCAATTTCATGCAACTTAATTTAACAAAATGTTCTGCCATTACTTTCTCAAAGAAAAAAGATAGTATAGTTTATAATTACACATTGCACAATACAATGCTGACTCGCTCAGATCATATAAAGGATCTTGGGGTGATGTTTGATGAGGGTCTTTCTTTTGACCTGCACGTTAATAGTATTTCGAGCCGTGGTTTGAGGCTTGTTGGCTTTATTAAACGCACATTAGCTGATTTCAGCAGTGTGCAGTGTTTTAAATCTGTATACTGCTCAATGGTTCGATCTGTCTTGGAGTATGCATCTCCAGTCTGGGCACCAAACTATGAAATATACAGAAATAAAATTGAGAAGGTACAGGTCCGTTTCTTGAAATTTGTTGCTTTTAAGCAAGATGCGCCATTCAGTGTAATACGGGATTATATGAGCTTGTTATCATTATATAATAGACGCATCTATCTTGACCTAATATTATTTTATAAGATCATAAACTCTATGGTTGATGCTCCTGAATTGTTGGGGGCTGTTGGATTCGCTGTACCTCAGAGGGTGCTTCGGGTCCATAGTCTTTTTAATGAACCATACCATAGGACAAACTATGCGTTTAACACCCCAATGTCCAGAATGAGTAGGGAAATGAATTCACTGCCTAGGAATGTTGACCCATTTATACTCTCTCTGAACTCATTTAAGGGTTGTATTAAAGAATTTTTAAATAATTGAATTTTATACATAATAGACTATAGTGACAGTATTATTGTTTTATTTAATTGTTATTCTTTTATTACTGATGTGACTTGTGATATTTTGTGATTGTTTCGTTTTAGATTTTTTATTCTTATTTGACGTATTATATATAAAATGGAATTTGTATGATTTATTGCCGTTAATAAACCATTATTATTATTATCATTATTATATAAAATAAATATAACGATTATTCGCTCCAATAGAGACAATAAAGCAAATGCAAATAAACGAACTTGCCACGAAAATAAAAGAAACCATAAACACATCGGTTAAAAAAGCTTGCTCAAAATCAAAAATAACAAAGACCTCCAAACTACAACCAAATACCTTGAGACTTCTCAAAGAAAGACGAGAAAGGACAGATCGAACAACAGTTTCAAAACTCTAAACAAGGAAGTGAAAAAAGAAATTAGAAAAGACAATAGAAATTATAGCAATAAACTAATAAAAGACACAATAAGTGAAAACTGCAACATGAAAGTACTAAAAACAAAAAACTCAAGAGGCAAAACAAGAATAATAAAAATAAAAAACGCGAAAAACGTGACCGTCCAGGACGAAAAGGAAATAAGCAGAGCCATAGAAGAATTCTACACCAAGGTATACTCGCTACACGCACAAGAGCAACAACGAACAAAAAGAACCATACTCAACATAGGCTCAGAGGAAATTCCAGAAGTAACAAACTCAGAGATAAGAATGGCACTAAATAAATTAAAGAACAATAAATGTGCAAGAGAAGACAAAATTAGAGTAGAGATGCTGAAAATTGGCGGCAGAAAAATAGAACAAATATTGAAGATTCTATTTAATAAAATAATTGAAGAGAGAAAAATTCCACAGGATTGGTATAATTCCGAAGTAATCTTAATATTCAAAAATGGGGACAATACAAATATTGAAAACTACCGACCAATATCCCCACTATCACACACCTACAAGTTATTAACCAAAATCATATCTAACTGCATAACAAACAAGCTCGATTTTTACCAACCTGTCGAACAGGCTGGATTTAGAAAATACTTTAGCACCACAGATCACCTACACACCATAAGAATACTAATTGAGAAGTGCACCGAATATAACGTACCGCTCCATATGGCTTTTGTAGATTTCCAGAAGGCATTCGACTCCGTCGAAATATGGGCAGTATTACAATCCTTAGAAAATGCAAGAATCGATTCAAGATGGAACATCAAAGGTATAAACATCGACGGAATATACTTGAACAATCTCATATTTGCTGATGACATAATCTTAATAGCAAGTAATCTCCAAGAATTGAACGAAATGCTACAACAGCTAAACGACGTATCCGCATCTGTAGGCCTTAAAATGAACTACAACAAAACAAAAATAATGAGCCTAGAACAGGCAAACATAACAATACAGAACCAGAGGTTAGAAAACGTCGAACACTATGTATACTTGGGTCATGACATCAGACTAGGGAAATCAAACCAGGATGCTGAGATTAAAAGAAGAACACAGCTGACATGAGCCGCTTTCGGTAAACTTGCATACATCCTGAAAAATAATTCAATTCCCATAAATCTAAAAAGAAAATTTGCATATTACCGTTGTGTACGTATGGATTAGAGACCATGTCCCTCACCAAAAAGTCCGCTAAAAAATTAGAAACAGTCCAAAAAAGCGATGGAAAGAAACATGCTTGGAATATCATTAAGAGAGAGAATTAGAAACACCGAGATAAGACGCAGAACGAAAGTCAAAGACATCGTGAAGGAGGTTGCAAAGATAAGGTGGCGATGGGCTGGTCACATAGCCCGATATGAGGACAACAGATCGACACGAAGAATCCTGGAATGGAGACCAAGGGAGACAACAAGAAGCACGGGTAGACCTTAAAAATGATGGGTAGACGACATAAGGACAGTGGCGGGCAAACAGTGGATGAGATTGGCGAAGAATAGAGAAAGATGGAAACAATTGAGAGAGACCTACATCCAGGAGTGGATGGACAGAGGTTGACAAAGAGAGAGAGAGAAAGAGATTCGCTCCTCGAATTCTATTGCTTGTATTCCTGTCGGGGTACAACAAAGTATATTTCGTGAGAAATTCAGTCCATATTGTGATGCACATGTTGTACTTGGAATTGAATTTTTTTCGTCATAGGGGGCGCTTTAGCTGAAGTATTCTATTGTATATAGGTCTTTGTATTACGGTGGCAAGTCTAATTAGTGAATCTTGCATTATCATTCATTAATATGAATCTTTCTTCCCCAACATGATCGATATATGACAAAACAGGATGATTTTGACACAAAAATCACCAGTCATTCGTACAGTCACTTGTGTGCGATTGTTTTATTTTCGCCACGCCTCGCCGTCATGGCCAACTAACAAAAAAACTTAAAAGCCGTATAGCATTTTTACAATAGAAAAATGTTGAATTGCCAATATTTTGAAAACTACAAATTTTTGGAATAAACAACCTTATACAGAGCTACCCTTATTTTTTTAATTCTTCACTACATAGTATAAAACAAAGTCGCTTTCTCTGTCCCTATGTCCCTTTGTATGCTTAAATCTTTAAAACTACGCTCCGGATTTTGATGCGGTTTTTTTCAATAGATAGAGTGATTCAAGAGGAAGGTTTATATGTATAATAACATCCATTAAATAGTGGAGAAATACTGTTATTTTTGAGGTTTCTAATGTGATGTCGTTAATTATCATATTTTTTTCCGCTTACATTGCAAACGCAGGCTGAACCCTACGAGATTTATCAAAATAATGTACTAATTATTTGTACACATTGAAAAGGTCTACAGAAAACTCCGCGATGGTATATGTCTATCTCTCATGGATATCCCACAATAACATTTTTTTGTCATTTACTTTTTACGACAAATAATGGCAAATTTTGAAGCGATTTTAACCAATACAGCATTAATCCTTATCCAATTAAATAGCTTAAATACATTGTTGATTTAATATAGATCTATATGGTCCTTTACAGCACAAGATTTAAATGAATATTTTCGAAGATATTACAGATTTAAAATTGCGGGAAGTAGCGCTTGCGTCACAGTTTTTCTGTAGTGTATTTAGTATCAGCATTGCACCCGTGCGAAGCCGGGGCGGGTCGCTAGTAATATGATAAAATTATAAAAATAGGTGTTTTCTACTTGAAAAAATTGACTTTTGACGATTTTTTAAATATAATTTTTATTTTTCCTATTTGACCAGTCTGTACTCATAATTTTCGAAATATCATAAAAAGACTACTAAAGTCGATCTTCGTCTACAAGAAAACTAACCCAATTAAATAATAAAGACTTTCGTATAGAAAAATTTATAGTTAAGTTTTGGTCCGCAAACCTTATTTTAGACATAAAAATTTAAATATGTCCAAAACGGTGATACTTAAGTATAGAACATTATACATAAAATATGTCAAGAATTTTACGTAGAAATCAAAAATGCAATCATATATAGGCAGTTCTATTTAAAATAACCAAGTTGACATCTACTTCCGGTATAACCGGAAGTGTCGCCATCTTGAAAATACTTTAGCCGGTGTTGCCCATGTAGATTAGTACACTGTCAAATTTTCAGAATCTTCCTAATTATAGTTTTCCCACAATCGATTGATAAATTTCCCGAAGAATTACTCTATATAGATTTATGCAAAAAGGTTAAAAATTGAGAAAATATATATTATAAAATTATTGATAATAATTTTAATGTCTAAAAGAGAAGTTTTTCTATCGACCTTCAAAAATTACCAAAAAACAACACGACTTTCCAAACAAATCCTTTATTAACTTCAGTTTACCCAAACGCCTAATGATGTTTATTTTCCCAACTTTTGGAAACATGTGTGTACTGCAAAATCTAGTTTACACGTCTCGGATATATCCTATACACTCTATTCCTGGAAAATTAAATAATCAATATGAATCGTTTATGTTCGCAGTTTTTGCGTGGACCCACTCGAGTCTTCGTAATTGGAGTAATCCTGTGAAATTTCCAATATTTCATATTTTGCAATACGTGTTTTGGAAGACTTTCTTTTTAATGTATGTATATTGCTTTTACCACCTTCAACTAATGACGGAGAATTTTGGAATGTGGGATATTCATTAAACAGTGAAATTCTTCGTGGCAGTGTTGCCACAATTTTAAGAAAATAATTTAAGGGTTTAAGTTATCTATTCCTATAAGCAGCGTTCTTCTGATTGACATGATTTTTGGCTTCACATATTTCGCATACGATTACACAGGCTGACAAAATAAGACCAACTTTCTAAACCAGAAATGTGACTATACGTTTCCGCAGACTTTTGATGCACTAAATTCAAATCCGAAACCCGAACGGCTTCAACACGTCAGGTTTTCGAGGTAATTTAACTTAAAACTGCACAGAACGGCATTTTTGGCAATATTTGATGTTACTTTTTAACACTAGGTGACGTTCCTTCACAAAACTCAATATAATATCTTGAAGTACTACCCTTCCCCTTCAAAAGTGTTTTTCAGTGGCCCCGTATCTTTTTTTATCGCTGAGATATCTGCTGCTGAAAATATCAAATTTGGGGTTTTGTCAATACCAGAATTCAATTGCATTCAGCAGATAGGCAAAGGAAGCGAACGTGCGCAAAAACCAAGGCTCCTAAACATATACAACATTTTTCACCCAATACGGCACTGCATATTACGGCCAAAGTACGTAACTTTCAAAAAGTTTTACTTTTGGGATATATGGGGTCTAATATAGTTACTTTTTAATATTATTTTTATATTATACAGGTTGTCCCAAAAGCTCTGATAGAATCAAAGTTGTGTTTTTTAAATAGAACCCTCTATATATTATTGCATTTTTTGATTCTCCGATCAAAATAAGTGCCTATTTTAATAAGGTTTATAGTACCTGAACCTTAAGAGTTTTTAAATAATCTGAATTTTAACAAACTCTAATCTAATTTTCATGTTTCAAATACTTAAGAAGTATTTCAGTTATGTAGTCGAAATTTCCAGTGAAGTGTAACAATAAATCATATTTTATATCCCAATTATAATAAACTTGCTATAATATACAGGGTGTCCAAAAATTAAAACGAATCAAATATGAAATTGAAGTGACTATAACTTGATTAATTTAAATAGAACACTATACTTTTTACCTTACCAGAAAATGTATCTTTTAAATACCTATCGAATAGTATAAGGGTATTCTATAGCTAAGTCTTCGGATTTTCACAGAATACGCCAAATAATCGTTTTCTGCACCTTTTTGTGTTTTTTGAATAGATGTTCTAATGTATCTAGTTGCCTATGGTATTTGGAAATGGCAGGTAATTTACAATTATAAGAATAATAATCAGGAATATCTTTACAAATATTCAGAAACTCTGAATGAGATTTGTAGTCGTCCAACAAGCTATAACAGCAATAATGGTAATAACATATTGACGATAGCACAAAATAGAAGCAAAATATTTATAGTAGATATTCGAAAAGTCAACCATACATTTCCAAACACTTACATATTCTTTTTTCGAAACCACTGCTAATTCTGAACAACATTTGCAGAGTTACACTTTGGAAATCGTCTCTTTTGCGCATTTTCATATCTTGTGGTGTTGTCGGGGGCGCCTTGTAGACAATTCCTTTTATGTATCCCCATAAAAACAAATCTGGTGGAGTTAAGTCCAGAGACCTCGGGGGCCCATTTTGAAATCTGTCTCTCTCAATCCACCTGTTTCGAAAGTTGACATTTAAAAATTGCCGAACCTCGCAATGATAAGAGGTGGAGCTCCATCCAGTTGAAGCCACATAGTTGTTTAATATTTAAAAGGATATCTTCTAATAACACTGGAAGTTGGTGTAAAAGAAAATCGCGAAACATCAAACCATTTCAAGATCCTTCAAAAAAGTAGGGTCCAATTAAGTATGGACCCAGTATTTTTCCCCATACATTAACTGACCATCTATTCTGGTTTTTAATAACTCTGTATTCATGTTGATTTGAATCAGAATAGTAATGGAAGTTGTATCTATTCACGAAACTATTGTTATGAAAAGTGCATTCATCACTAAACAACACATTATCAAAGAAGTGCTCACTTTCTGCCATACTCACAAGCAGAATTCAATTCGGTTGTCAAAATCATTTCCGTGAAGCTCTTGACAAAGCTGGATTTTATAAGGATGAAATCTGTATTTGTTAAGAATCCTTGAAACATTTGCTTGGCTAAAGTTAGTATTTTCGGATATATCATTCTGACTAATATTGAACCAAGTACAGTAAAGACATTTTCTTCATCCTCAGTGAGAGGTTTTCTTGTAACAGGTTTTTTATAACTGACATTTCCACTTTCCCGAAACTGGATTAGTAGTCCCACAAAAACTATTGGTTTAGGATGATTTCTTTCACAAAACCTTTGAGCATAGACTCGAGAAGTCCACAAACAAATTCTCCAAGGATAAAAATCATATCAATACGCTCTTTTTTTGGATAAATCTTCATTTTGACAAAGCAATAACACAACAATATTCAAATAATTCAATTTAATAAATGAAGTTACACAGTTACAAAAAATAATACCGCTATCATAACAACAGGTGTTGCAGACTAAACTGACAGATTAAATGAATTATCTGGCATTTCTAAATGCCATAGGCATCCAGATACATTAGAACATCTATTCAAAAAACACAAAATGGTGCAGAAAACGATTATTTGGCGTATTCTGTGAAAACGTGAAGACTTAGCTATAGAACACCCTTATACCATTCGATAGGTATTTAAAAGGTACATTTTCTGGTAAGTTAAAAAGTATAGCGTTCTATTTAAATTAATTAAGTTATAGCAACTTAAAATTCTTATTTGACTAGTTTTAATTTTTGTACACCCTGTATATGATTTATTGTTACATTTCACTGTAAATTTCGAGTACACAACTGAAATATTTATTAAGTATTTAAAACATGAAAATTAGTTTAGATTTTTGCAAAATTCAAGTTATTTAAAAACCCTTAAGGTTTAGGTATTATAAACCTTATTAAAATAGGCACTTATTTTGATTGGAGAATCCAAAAATGCAATAATATACAGGGGGTACCATTTAAAAAAACACAGGGGGTACCATTTAAAAAAACCCAGGGGGTACCATTTAAAAAAACACAACTTTGATACTTTCAGAGCTTTTGGGACACTCTGTATAATATGAAAATGATTTTAAAAAGTAACTATATTAGACCCCATGTATCCTAAAAGTAAAATTTTTTGGAAATCACGAAAACACTCAATTAGATATTTTCAATACTAGATATCCCGGCGAGAAAAAAAGATACCGTCCCAATTGAATTCTGAAGGGGACGAGTAGTATTTTAAGATGTTATATTGAGCTTTCTGAAGGAACGTCACCTAGCTTTCATACACCACAACAATGGCCTAAACTCATCACCTTGCAATTATAAATTTATTTCATTAAATATTTATTTAAAGCTCATTCATTTTTGAACGTAATTAAGTTAACACTTAAAAAAATGGTTCAATATTACGCTGATCATCTTGATCACCTTATTGCCCCCTAGTTGTTCCTGAACCTGCTGCCACCCCATTGAGAGGCTTTATTAGCGCCGATTGAAGAGGGTTACCGCCCCGTTTCAGAACCTATACGCTAGGAAAAAATGGATAGCACACTGAATACGGATAAACACAAAGATTCTTTATCAGGCATTGATTCAGGTATGGAACTAGAAATGAAATTGCGAAAGAATTTCAAAGATACAATTTTCGTCTTATTTTCAATACTTGCAGTAAACTGATTAAACAATATGCTGTGACTGAACTTCAACATTTTACAGGCTACGCCATTAAAGTTCAAAAAATGTTATATTATCCATCAAGATATGGGTTACAAAAATTATAACATCTCTAATTTCTTTCTAACCAGTTTGTTCGTTAATACAGGGTGTTTCAAAAGAAAGTACACATTTGTTTTGCTTATTGCGTGAACGCAACTATTCCGAGCGGCGCGGGGGGTATGTCAATCGGTAGCCTAGCTCTTGGGAATTTAGTCGCTATGGAGCGTTTCTCGGGAGGTTTTACAAAAACGGTAATTCGGCGACTGTAGCGCGTAGAAAATTCTGCAGTTTTCGACATATTCGTCACTTAAATGATGCGCCAAGAGCTCGGCTTATTGGAAAATGGGTCCAGAAGTTTGAAGAGATCGGTTCAACACTAGATAAACCAAAATCCGGGCGTCCGAGGTCTTCGAGAACGGTCGAAAACGTAGAGAGTGTTACTCAGTCTGTTCGTGACGACCCAAACGTTTCGATTCGTAAGCGTGCTGTTGCTTTAAATGTGCATAGGTCATCATTATTCCGCATTTTACACAAAGATTTAAAGCTGAACCCCTATAAAATTCAGTTGGTGCAAGAATTGAAGCCTCAGGATGCTGGTCAGAGGCTTGACTTCGTAAACCAGATGACTGAACGCTTTTCAACGTTTACCAACATCTTCTTTTCGGATGAAGCCCATTTTCATCTTAATGGTCATGTAAACAAGCAAAATTGCCGCTATTGGAGTGCAAACATCCAAAACACAAACATGAGAAACCTCTACATTCGCCGAAAGTGACTGTATGGGCTGCGATGTCGGCGCGAGGAATTATCGGCCCGTACTTTTTTGAAGATGAAAGGGAACGCACAGTAACAGTGACTTCAGAGCGGTATGTGGAGATGTTAGACGACTTCTTCGTGCCTGAACTGCAAAATTTTCCTGGCTATAACCAAAGAACATGGTTCCAGCAAGACGGAGCAACTTCACACACGTCCAACATGTCTCTGCCACGAGTGCGTGAAATTTTTCCTGGCAAATTGATCTAAAAGAAAGGTGACATAAGTTGGCCTCCACGCAGTCCTGATTTATCACCTATGGACTTTTTCCTATGGGATTATGTCAAATCAAAAGTTTACGCCAACAAACCGACTTCCCTGGCACAATTAAAAGAAAATATCCGCAACGAAATGGCAGACATCACGGAGAATACCTGCCGAGCCGTCATGGGCAATTTTAGTGCTCGATTAAATGAATGACGTGAGCGCAACGGATTACATTTGGACGATATCATTTTTAAAAAATAAATTCCCAAACAATGTATTTTAATATGTAATAAACATTTTTTCAATAAAGTCCTGACTTTTTTTTAAATCGATTTTTTAAATGTGAACTTTCTTTTGAGACACCCTGTATTTGGAAGTCACAACGGTGGAGGGAATACAATAATCGAAACGTCGTGTAACAAAAGCAAATCAAAGCAACGTAAGTGGCCGGATAAACGGACGGAAAATAACCTGGCCCATTTTTTCACATTTATGTTTTCGATCGGTTTACATTTCCCGAAGCCAATATTTGCTTGTTTAATTTGCAAAAACTAGAAGTAATACGTTAAAATATGCATTGACTCCCACTTGATTCCTAGTAAAACTTTATTTGTAGACTCGATTATGAGATGCTAATTACAAAAGATCGTTTACAATATTAAGAATCACTTCTCGTGTTTAGGTTTTGGTTTTTACTACGTTTTATATATTGGAAGTTAATTTATTGTTGTGATTAAAAACGGGCTGTTAGAAAAATAGGAGATGTATGTAGTCTAAATAGTATATTATTCGATAAATAGTATAAAAAACTATTACTATATTATAATATACCCGCTAATTAAAATTATTAACAATTATTAAATCAGTAGTTTTTCCCGAATGTCTGAAATAAGCTCGTGTGGCGCCAGTTTTAAGAGGAGAGCCCGCGATGATTCTGCAAACTACAAGCAAAAATTGTGTCGCTATTTTTATTTATTTTTACGACGTTTCGATTAGGTTGTATCTCTAATCGTTATCAAGTATAAACTGAATGTTTTGTCTTAAGACTACTAGCTTATATAGGGATTGTGTCATATGAAGTGCAAAGTTTCGTTTCACTGTACACACCTCAATGATTTAATGTTACGAAGTAGTAGTTGCCAAAGATTAGGTATCTCAACACTCGGTTTATTGAAGATTCCATTATTATTTTTAATGTAAGATGCTTCTATAAATGTTCTTTTTTTCATGTTGGATTCCATATATATTGCCGCAGCTTGAGCCATTTTATATGGTGTTGTTTATCCCAGGCGTGTTCTGTAATACCTAATCTCGACATTTGTCCTTTTTGTGTATGAATTTTATGTTCCTTAATTCTAACTTCTAGTTGTCGTTTGGTTTTAACACGTTCTTTCTTGTCGGTAGTTTTTGATTTTGTTTTTGTGAAATGAGCTCTAAGTGTATTTCCTGATTTAAAGGCTGTTTTTATATTATAACTACTGCCAATACGTCTTATTTTCTCCAAAGTTTCCTTAATGTACGGAATTGTGAAGAAGAAATGTGTTTCTTGCTGTCCAGTGTTCGTTGTTCTAAAGTTATTTATAACATCGTCAATTAGTTTTAAAGGAGAATCATTCTGTTGTAAATCGGATTTAATACTTGCTATCTCTTTTTCCAATGATTCGGCATTATTGCATATAGATATAGAGCGATTATAGAGGTTGCGTATAATTCCTCGTTTTGTTACAACAGAATGATTAGAACTATGATTAAGATATTGTCCAGTATGTGTTGGCTTTCTGTATACTGAAGTTTTATTAGTTTCGTTTGAACGGTTCACCATGACATCTAGGAAGGGTAATTGATCATTTACCTCTTTTGCCATGGTACACTTAGTTGTAGGTCGAATGGTATTTAGATGTTTAAGAAATTCTTAAGTTTTTGATTATTACTCTTCCATACGATAAAGCTATCATCGACATATCTCAACCAGACTTTCGGTTTTACTGTTGCCGTTTCTATGGCATGAGTTTCGAACCATTCTAATGACAATATCTCTCCTAAAATATTGAAAGATAATCATATTTGCCTTATAAAGCCTCTTTTACATTTAATAAATTTGATATTTGTAAAAGGAAGATATCCTGCAATTTTAAAGAACGCGCTTATCGTTCCAATTTATAAATCGGGGGATAAATTAAATAAGGAAAACTATCGACCTATTACGATGACTAGTTCGATCAGCCGACTTTTTGAGAAGTGCATTAAACTCAGATTGGATGATTTTTTGAAAGAAAATAAAATTTTGTCTCTTTCCCAGTATGGATTTCGGTCGGGAGTAGGCACGGAAGATGCAATAGTGCATGTAACGGATTATATAATTCGTGGGTTTAATACAAAATTCAAAACACTGGGGATATTTGTTGATTTGGCTCGTGCATTTGACACTGTGACGCACCAAAAATTACTGAGTAAACTTGAAAGTATTGGCATTCGAGGTATCGTGTATGATCTGTTTGAGTCATATATAACTAATCGAACACAGAAAGTGAGAATAAATGAAACTCTAAGTAAAACAGATAATGTGGAGTTTGGAGTACCGCAGGGTACAGTATTGGGTCCTGTCCTGTTCTCTCTATATATAAATGATCTTTTTACTGTTCTTCCAAATGAAAATAGTGAATGTATTTGTTATGCCGATGATACAGTTATTTTAACTAAAGGTAAATCTTGGCAGGAGACATTTCAGAGAGCAGAGGATTACTTTTCGAGGGTACGATTGTGGATGGATCAGAATCTTCTGACTATTAATGTCAGTAAAACTGTCTACATGGCCTTTTCTATGAATAATAGAGTTAATACTGTATATCCTAATCTTTTAGTACATAATTATGAATGTCTTATGGGTGAGAAACAGTGCGGATGTATTGAGTCTGTAGCAGCGGCGGACAAGGTTAAATACTTGGGGGTGTTCATTGACCGGAATCTCAGATATGATGCTCACGTAAACTATATCACTAAGAAACTTCGAAAGACTATATACAAGTTCTACCAACTGAGAGAATTCCTGTCTTTGAAGCTATTGCGAATGACTTACCAGGCTTTGATTGAGTCAGTCCTCGCATATGGTTTGAATGTTTGGGGCAGTGCATGTGGTAGCATTCTTTACCCGTTGACTGTTACTCAAAAGTATATAATAAAAATATTCTTAAATAAATCAAGGCGGTTTCCATCAGACTTGTTATTTGAACAAGCTGACCTTTTAACTATTAGACAATTGTATTTTAAAAATGTTTTAAAATTTATGAAGAAGTGTGATAAATATAAAAGTCCGATTATGCACAATGTTCATACCAGGTCTGTTCACAATGGAGGCCTTACCTTTCCTGTGGCATTATACACGGCTTCGCAGAGGCATATTATGTATATCGGTCCAAAGATATTTAATTTGTTACCTTTAGAAATAAAATCTATTGTAAATGTATATTCTTTTTGTGTGAAAATATCTACGTGGATAAAGGCAAACCAACATCAGATTGTTAATGCAGTGCCGTTATTAAATTAGTATTGGAAATGAAGATGATTTTAGGTATTGTTTTTTTGTGTTAATATTTTTTAATATGATTGATATGTATGTATGTGATGTTTTCTCTTTAAATAGGTATAAGTTTAATTTATTTAATTAATTTTAATTTGACTTGAATTTTAATTGTTTTATTTTGTGACAGTGTATTAGAAAGTAAGCGTTTGTTATTTGACATCCAGACAAGCTGCTTGTAGCTTATGGATTCAAAAAATACATGGATGTAGAAAATTATTGTAACTATCTTAATTAGTGGTAATAAAATTATTATTATTATTATTATTATTATTATTCCATATATATATATATATATATATATATATATATATATATATATATATATAGTCTTGAGGTAGAACTTGTCATTTACTTGAAAGTAATCACTACGCAGCCAACACTCCCAAAGGTGAGATCTTTAGTGTGAAATCTTCGTCTAGGTTGCTGACACAAAATATAAGATATAAAGTTATCTAATAAAATATTGTTATACACATTTGTATAAAATGCTTCATATATTTACTATTTCTAAAAATTAATTCTAAATACAGTTCACTCAAGCCATTCGGAAGTCGTAATTTAAAGAAATATGACACTACAAGAGAAACTTAGCTCTCAACCAACTGAAAAAACTTTATACTATAAGGACAAACGTGCTCTGTTCTAACACAGATTGCAAGAATACCGGGAAAGGGTGGAAGCCTTTCCTATGGTAGTGCACCGCCATCTGTAGACCGGTTTCGAACTTGTTAGTTCTCGTCAGTACAGAATAGGCCAGCGCACTTCAGCATCGGAAAAGTAAATCCTTTAAGCAACTTATATTAGACAAAATATGAAATCTAATACAAGCGGCGCCATCTCCCAGCATTCCACGCAATCTGAATATAAAATCTCGTAGAGATCTGTATATATAAAAGGTTTAAATATGACACTTTCTACAAAAAACACCTATTTGTGTTTTTATATTTATGCCAATGAAAAATCTTATCTTGTAGTATTTCTCTTTAATGTTAATTAATATTATAGCAGTATTCTTTCAATTTTTTCCAGTGTAACATAGCGGATAGCGAGGCAAGCAAGGTCGCCCTTCAACAAAAGCACCGCCAAATCTATCGCCTGCCTATTGATAAAATCTGTGGCAATAGTCTGAAAACTGTTTCTGTTATAAATTGAAGGTAAGAAGGTAAGAAAGATGCTTGAACCACATTTAAGTCAATTTTCAACATAACATTCACACAGTAAAAATAATTGCTGCCAATCTTATTTATTTTACTGGAAAAAAATATTATGAACATATTTTCATCAGAAAGACGAAAATAAAAAAGTTTTTACCATTGGCAACTCAATTCCAGCACATACTGTATATACAGGGTGTTCGGGAAAATGTGGGAAATTTCTCGGATATGAAAAAAAACACGCAAAAGGAATACTACAAGTGCATATAAACTTTTTTCGTATAGGCTTTCTCTTCGGAGATATAGACTTCCAAAGAGCACATTGGAAGTCCTCTAGCTTCTGTCGGGTTGAATATGAAAAAGAAGAATTTTCCCCTGTTTCCATAGTTTACATAAAAAGTTAAACTAAGGGCTCAGTTTAAAACTTCATAAGAGGGTTCAACATGGGATCCGTGAAGTCTGATACACTCGCGGGCACGACGAATTGAGTACTACCGTACCCTCCACAATTCAGCGTTGTCCTTTATTTGATCACAATGAAACTTGATTCTCCGTAGACGTTCCTCGCGATTATCGACTGGAGCGGAATACACCAAGGGTTTAAGGTATCCCTATAGGTAAAAATCCAACGGCGTTAGGTCGGAAGATTGAGGAGGCCAGGCAATAGGCCTTCCTCTACATATCCAACTGTTTAAATAGATGTTATTCAAGTTCTCCCGCACAGCAATGCTGAAATGAGGTGGTGACCCATCGTGCATGTAGTACATGTTCCGGAGGCTTTCAAGTGGTAAGTGCTCTACTAAATCGTGAAAAGTGCTATGGAGAAACTCCAAATAAAGTTCTTCATTCAGTCGTGCCGGCAATACGAATGGTCCAATCAAAAAGTTGCCAATAATTCCTGCCCAGAAATTAATTGATGGCAATTGATGTTGATGATGCGAAGCAATAGTTGCATGAGGATTTTGATCAGCCCATACATAGCTGTATTCTTGTTACAAAGACCCAAAATGCCTCTGATTCTGATTGTTTTCCAACAAATTGGACTAATAGTTAATTTAGTCCGTCATATTAAATTCGCCATATTAAATTTTCAGAAATTAACTTTAGATTTAAAATCTATGTCCCCGAAAACCTCCTAAAACTAATTTTGAAAGATTTGGGAAAATATAAAATTTTTAGCCAGTAATATTCAATTTTAAGAATATTATTTTCAATTTCTAGTCTACTTAAAAAATGTAATTTTTAGTCCGGCATATTTAGTCACAAAAAATCAATTTTAGGTTCATAATTTGTGACCCTGAAAGTTCCTCCATATTATTTTCGGAGGAAATAAAACAATATTAATTTTTTGTCTGTCTTGTTGGATTTTATTGTGAAGTGATTTTGCCAAAATAATGTGAGACCACCATAACAACTTCGTGAATATTACACGGCACCATTTTTGGTAAACCCTGCTTCATCCGTGAAGAGTGCTAATGAAGTACATTATTTCGTTGCTGATCCAATAGCCAGTTTGTAAACTGCGTTCTACGTGGAATATCTTCAGGAATCAGTTCATGCGCTTTTATCAAATGGTATGGACATAACAGCTGTTCGTGAAGAACTTCATGTACTATCGTTTTCAACGTATTAAACTGGAACATGCAAGACCATACATCGGATGCCTATCTGCATACTCACGTGTATTCCATATTTCGGATTATTCCACAATTAATTTCACCACGAAATCCAAAAATCAGTAAATTAATATCCAAGTAAAGAATCAATGTGTCAGCTATGTGAAAGTTGGCAAGTTTCAAAAGGCAGAATATTTATTTCCTTCGTACCTAGCAACTTGTACAACAACAATACTGTGATTTTGGTGCCGATAAAAAAAATGCACAGTTTTTGCGAACCTAGGTCGAACTGCATATTTTAAAATTAGACTTTTTTAATTAAAGAGGTAAACTCTAGTTTCGTAAGGTTGATAGTTGAACATTTGATAGAAAGAAAGATGTATCTTTTATCGAAATACACCACATACATGATGTAAATAAAATGGCGTTTTTTCACAAATGGTTAGGATTAGCGAGGTGAGCAAAGAATACTTAATTTTTAATCAATAGTTAAAGATATATAAAAAACGTTGTGTAAACTTCTTATCATACAGGGCGTAAAAAAATGGGGTCATGCGTATCACAGCTGGTCCGTCCCTGACTGACTCCGTAGCACTACAACCTAGAGTGGGTCTTGGCTGCCTCGACTATCTGCCTCCACCTGGAACAGTCTTGTGCCAGCTCCCTCCATTCTTGCTGGTCAATTTCAAGGATAGCTAGATCCTTGTGGATGTTATCTCTCCATCTAAGCCTAGGTCTTCCCAGTGGTCTTTTTCCTTGTGGTGCTTCCTCCCATACCCGTTTTATTAGTCGATTGTTTTGACTCCTTTGTATATGACCTGCTCATCGTAGTCTTCTGGACTTTATTTCTTGAATGATGTCAGGGCTTTGATATATTTGCGCAAGCTCTATGTTGCTTCTCATTCTGTGACGGCCTGTTTCAAGGTCTCGGTATGGGCCATATATTATGCGCAGGATTTTTCTCTCAAAGCTTCTTAGCAGCTCCGTATCGTGGACTGTCAGGGTCCATGTTTCACTGGCGTAGATTGCTACTGATCGTATTATTGTTCGATAAATTTCGGTTTTTGCCTTTCTACCTCAGCAAGGTTTGTATCGCAAATGTACATTTATTTGCTCGTGTGATGCGCTGTTTAACCTCTTCCTGCATATTATTGTTTGCCGTTATCACTGCGCCCAGGTACTTGAAAATTCGCACATGCTCAAAATTATAGTCATCCATGGTGACGTTCTGCCTGATTCTGTCTCGGGCAGGGTTGCGGGAGACATGCATGTATTTGGTCTTTCCTTCATTTATTCGGAGCCCTTTTTCTATCTTTATGAAGTTTTTCTTCACACTCACTGTGCTTTCTCCTATCGCGCCCATATCATCCGCATAGGCCAAAATAAGTTTAGGGCCACTTGGCCTAAAAACCTCCGCGTCAACTGATACTGTTCTTATGTCTTTCTCCAGTGCAAGGTTAAACAGTACTGGCGACAAAGCATCTCCCTGTTTTAATCCTTTGTTGATAGAAAATGTTTGGCTACACTCTCCTTCAATTTTTACCCAGCTTTTTGCCCCCTCCAGGCACGCTCTACACGGTTTAATCAGCTTGTGCGAGATTTCAAATTCTTCCATAGCTTCCCACAATCTTATCCTAATAACACTGTCATATGCTTGCTCGAAATCTATAAACAGAGTACATAAGTTTTTGTTAAACTCCCATATTTCTCCAGCATCTGTCAGATAGTGAAAAGCTGGTCAACTGTTGATCTTCCGCTTCGAAAGTCACATTGGTAGTCTCCGATAATCTCCTCTGTATACGGAGAGAGACGCTGAAGGAGAATGCTGGAGAATAATTTATAGGCGTGGCTTAGTAGTCCGTCCCTGCAGCTGTGAATAATTCACAACACTTTCTTGGATAGTAATTTCAAGGATCTTACCTAGTATACATCATATTAAAGAAAAATAGGGGTGTAAGGGGCGAATGTAGTTTAGAAACACAAGCGAATGTAGTTTAGAAACACAAGCCCAAATGTCAACCTCACCTGCTCGCGCGATGACTTCGGTTATCCGGTGCACCCTGCTAGATAACAGACGAGGCTCTGACGACCGAATGATTGCCGGAATAAGCAATCCCCACTTCCTGGCCAACAGCTTCGGGTGGAAGAGCCAGTAAGTGTAAGGGCACTCTTTTGTCCTGAGGTCAAGAAATTGATCCCAAAGACGGAGGAACTATTAATAGTCAACGGCATAAGGATGCAGAAAGCAAGAGGAAACTACTGCATTAAAGATCTACGGATATCCTTAGTATAAATCATCATGGCGATGTTCAACACCAAATTGTCCGGAGTAATAAGTTCCCCAATCGGATCTCCGGGGGGAACAGTGATGAACAAGACTGTGAGAACAAACAAGTTAAAGATCGGTACATGGAACGTGAGATCCATGTACGAACCTGGAAGGATGCATAATGTTATGCACGAAATGCAAAGATTGAAACTTAACATCCTAGGAATCAGTGAAACAAGATGGCCCGGTCACGGCCAGATCCCAACAGATGGAGGCATGCTCTACTTTTCTGGAAACGATGATAATCATCACAGACATGGTGTCGCAGTTGCCGTCTCGAAAGATGTTATGGCGTCAGTTACCAGTTTTGTCCCTGTCTCAGACCGTGTCATACTCTTACAACTACAGACCAGCTCAAGGAAACTAAACATAATACAAGTATATGCCCCTACGGCAGACAAACCTGAAGAAGAAAACGAACACTTCTACGAATTAATCAGACATACACTCGAGTCTTTAAAATTCAGAGATATCACTATTATACTTGGAGACTTTAATGCGAAGGTCGGAAAAGGGAGATGTGACAAGTACGTGGGTGAATATGGCTTGGGGACAAGAAATGAAAGAGGTGATAGATTGGTGCAATTTTGCCAAGAGGAAGAGATGACAATAACGAATACCTTTTACAAACTTCCAAAACGACGGCTATACACATGGAAGTCCCCACAGGACCGTGACCAAAACCCAATAAGAAATCAAATAGACTACATCTTAATAAACGCAAGATATAGAAACAACATAAAGTCAGTTAAGACCTACCCAGGCGCTGATGTCTCCTCAGACCACAATCCCTTAGTGGCCCGGATTCACATTAAACTCAAAAGAATTCCAAAGCAAAAAGAAACTCGAATAAATAGAGAGCACTTAAAGAACCAAGACGTAAGGAATGAGCTACAAGCTAGAATAAACGAAAATCTAAAAACACTCGAAAGCAAGGAGGAATACCGAAACTGCAAGAACATAAACGAAAAATGGCGCGGAGTCGAAGAAGCCTTAATGGAACCGTCAATAGATATTCTGCAGAAAGAAAAACCCACAGGAAAGAAAGAATGGATAACTAGCGAAATTCTTAATTTGATGGATAAGAGAAGAAGCTATAAAGGAAAAAATGAACAGCAATATAAAGAAACACAACAAATAATCCGCACAAAAATCAGAAAAGCAAAAGAAGACTATTACAAACAAAAATGTGAGGAAATCGAGGAGTTACAGGCAAAGCATGACTATTTCAATAAACACAAAAAAGTCAAAGAACTCGCCGGCACCACCAAACAAAAGCAGCTCAATATACTATACGACGACAGCGGAAAAATGGTCCTGGAAATAGAACAAAAACTGGAAATATGGAAGAATTACATTACACAACTCTTCAAAGATGAGAGACAACAAACTAATCTTGTAAATATTGAAGCGGAAATAGGCCCGGACATAATTAAAGACGAAGTGATATACGCAATAAACATGCTAAAGAACGGAAAAGCTAGAGGTCCGGACCAACTGTCAGCAGAAATTCTTAAACTGATAGAGGAGGACCAGATTCATATTCTGGTAGAGTTAATCAACACCGTATATAAAACAGGAATAATACCAAATGAATGGTTGTTATCAACTTTTATACCCCTCCCAAAAAAGAAAAATGCCAAGCATTGCTCCGACTATCGTACAATAAGCCTGATGGTTCACACATTGAAGGTCCTGTTGAAGGTGATCCATAACAGAATATTTAGGAAACTAGATGTGGACATCAGCGATACACAATTTGGATTCCGTAAAGGCCTAGGAACAAGAGAGGCACTGGTCGCACTTAATGTCTTGTCACAAAGATGCCTAGACATGAATCAAGATCTACACGTGTGCTTTATAGACTACAATAATGCCTTTGACAAAGTTAAACATGATCAACTCATCGAATCATTGGTAAGGAGAAGGATCGACCTCAGAGACATAAGAATAATCTCAAACCTATACTATGGCCAGAAAGCAACAATACGAATAGAAGACATAACATCAGAAGAAATAGAAATACAGAGAGGGGTTCGTCAAGGGTGTGTACTTTCACCAATTCTTTTTAATCTATATTCGGAAGATATAGTAAATAAGGCACTTGCTGATCAGGACATAGGCATTAAAATTAACGGCATGACAATAAATAATCTGAGATACGCCGACGATACAGTTCTTTTAGCTGGAACACATGAAGACCTACAGATGCTAATTAATAAAATGGTCACAGTAAGCGAAGAATATGGACTCTCACTGAATAAACAAAACAAAATATATGCTAGTAACAAAAACAACTCGGGACATTCGTACGGTGTGTGTAAAGAATCAACCTATTGAAAAAGTAAGAGAATACAAGTACCTTGGCACAACCATTAATGAAGACAATGACAGCTCCCAAGAAATACGAATCAGAATCGAACAGGCCAGAAACACATTTATAAGAATGAAGAGGCTTTTTTGCTGCCGAGATCTAAACCTGGAATTAAAAGTGCGACTGCTGAGATGCTATGTGCTGTCTGTACTGTACTATGGGATGGAAGCTTGGACACTGAAAATGTCTGACATGAGAAGACTGGAGGCATTTGAGATGTGGATATACCGGAGAGTGCTGAGGATTTCATGGGTAGAGAGAATAACCAACGAGGAAGTAATGAGACGTATGCATAAGGAAAAAGAAGTGATTCTAACAATTAAAAGAAGAAAACTACTATATATGAGACATGTCATGAGAGGAGAAAAATACCAAATATTGCAGATTATTATGCAGGGAAAAATCCAAGGAAGGAGATCCATAGGAAGAAGAAGAAACTCATGGCTGAAGAACCTTAGAGAGTGGTTTGCATGCAGTAACAACGAGTTATTTAGAGCAGCGGTCTCAAAAATCAGGATTGCCTTGATGATTGCCAACCTTCGAAGCGGAGACGGCACCTAGAGAAGAAGAAAGAAAAATAGAAGTATTCCTGGTGGTTCAATAATTATGTGGAAAAAAACTTCATTCTATTGCAGCTCTTTGGGAGCCCATATCTTTGAAGAGAAGACATATACGGAAAAAGTTTATATGAGCTTGTCGTATTCCTTTCATGTGTTTTTTTATATCCTTAAGATTTCCCGCAATTTCCCGGACATTCTGTATAAACGGTCGATTTGAGAACTCATTCCTTTAGAAGTTCGGCAATAATTTATGTCATAATTTTAATATTCTTCCTGACATCCTGCAAATTTTTTGTCCCATCCTCGCAATCTCATCAAATACAGGGATCTATTGATATTCTCACTAGGCAAGTTTCTGCATATGTCATTTAAAACATTCAAAAAGTTCTCGAATTTGGAATGCAGATTATCAAGTACCCACATTTCGAATATTTAAGGTTATGTACAAACTTAAAAGCCAAAACCACATACATAAAATATTAACCAGTTAACGAAACCAGTCAAATATTTTTCTTTATATTCTTTTAATGATATGTAACCTATCTGATTAAGATTTATCTTTGAACGAATTTGTTTAGGCATAATTAATATAAAACGAGGTTAATTATAAATTTTAAATTTCTAGTTTGACCAGGTACGTAACAGTGAAACGTAGATCCTTAATTATATTGACTAGTTTAGAAGCTTCTTGTTGAATTCTAAAAAAAAATTGAGATAGATCACAGCTATTTAAGGAAAGTTACTTAATCTTTGTATTTCGTAATTTTGACATTTGGTCTTTTAATTTTGCATTGATTGGCTCTAAAGAATGTGCAAATATATTAAAAAGTTGGTATTTTTCGTAGTACGCTTTTCTATGAGATTAGAATTTTTCATTTTGGGAACTTTCCAAAACAAGAACTTAACGTATTTTAATGAAACCATAAAATTATTATTTAAGGTATTTTAAAGCTATTTCGACGAGTTGTACATGATATATAGTCTAAAAGTGAGGTATGTTGCGGCCATGCTGAATTTTTACGTATATACAGGGTGATTTTCTGGAAAATTTATCCGTCGATTGTGGGAAAACTATAATTAGGAAGAATCTGAAAATTTGACAGTGTACTAAGGGGCATAGGAGACAGTCGGCTAAAATATTTTCAAGATGGCGGCACTTCCACCTATACTGCTTATTTGAAATGGAACATCTTATATATTATTGCATTTATGATTTATACGTAAAATTCTAGACATATTTCATGTATAATGTTCTATAATTAAGTCTCACCGTTTTGGGCATATTTAACTTTTTATGTCAAAAATGACGTTTGCGGACCAAAACTTAACTATAAATTTTTCCTATAAGGAAGTCTTTATTATTTAATTTGGGTTAGTTTTCTTGTGGACGAAGATATACTTTGGTAGTCTTTTTATGATATTTTGAAAATTATTAGTACAGAGTGGTCAAAAAAGAAGAATGAAATTTATATTTAAAAAATCGTCAAATTTTTTCAAATAGAAAGCAAATATTTTTATAATTTTATCATATTAAGCGTTAAAAATAAGAGTAATTTTGTATAAGGTTGTCTATTCTAAAAATTTGTAGTTTTCAAAATATTGGCAATTCAACATTTTTCTATTGTTAAAATGCTATACGGCTTTTAAGTTTTGTTATTAGTTGGCCATGACGGCGAGGCGTGGCGAAAATAAAACAATCAAATCCTTCAGAATTGTCACTATTTCTTGCCATTTGACATTCATTAATAATAATCATGCCGGGGTGATTAAATTACGCACACGAAGATTATTTAAATTTATTTATTATTTATGAAGAATGTGATAGATTTATTTCAAGAACATGCAATACATTTCTCGATCCGATATCCGCAGAAACAGAAACCATGTTAATATTGAAATTACAATTTTAGGATATTTCGCGGCATATCTAACAACATCTACAAGACAGGTCGCATTAGAGTCCGGATTATCTCAAACATCAGTTTAAAGGATTTTATGGAAACACACAACTTTTAGAAGCCACTGATTTTTCACAAAGAGTAGAGTTCTGTCAATTTATTTTACTTCAGTCACAAGAAAATGCTGGTTTTTTGGATAATATTATTTGGTCGGACGAAGTCAAATTCACAAAAAATGGATTACTTACAGATAATAGATACAATTCCCACTATTGGAGCGACACAAACGTACATCCATTTAGATAATTAAGTTTTCGAGAGTCTTGGCAGTTTAACGTGTATTGTGATATAAAAAATAACGGCGTCGTCGCCTTGGAATTCTACCAAGATAATCTGAATGGTAAGTTAGCCATTTTTGAAGACTTCTAGATACAAAATACGTTTTTTAACTTATAGGTGAGCGCTACTTCGACATTTTGAAAAATTTGGAAGTGAACTATTTAGATAACTTGCCGCTGGCTGATCATACAAATATATTTTATCAACATGATGGGGCGCCTCCACATCATAGTCATTTAGTTAACAATCATCTGCAAAACTTGTTTTATGATCAATGGATAGCCAAGAATGGGCCACATCTTTGGCCACCTCGCTCCCCTGACCTAATAGTACTTCATTTTTTTATTTGGGGGACAATCAAAAATAATGTATACATCACCGCATTAACCACTATGAAAGATTGCATGCAGCGCGTCAGAATAGCATTTGAAGAAATTAATCCTTAGTCAGTAAGAAGAGCCCCTCATGAAGAGTTCCTGCTTAGGTGCGAAAAATGTCTGAAAGTTCAAGGACGTCAATTTGAACCTTTATTCAAATAATTTTTGTAATTTTATTTTATTAACAATTGGTTTATTTTTATTTCTTTTAGCATTTATAGATCCAAAGTTCTTGAAGTTTTTTACAATCTTTTTAACAGTTGGTAGTGTTGGTTTCTGTTTCTTCGGATATCGGATCGCGAAGTATCGCATGTTCTTTAAATAACTTTATCATATTCTCCATAAACAATAAATAAGTTTAAATAATCTTCGTGCGTGTAATTGAATCGCCCCGTCATGATTATTATTAATAAATGTCAAATGGCAAGAAATAGTGACAATTCTGTAGAGTTCGATTGTTTTATTTTCGCCACGCCTCGTCATCATGGCCAACTAATAACAAAACTTAAAAATCGCATAGCATTTTTACAATAGGAAAATGTTGAATTGCCAATATTTTGAAAACTACAAATTTTTGGAATAGACAACCTTATACAATCACCTTGTATAGTGTATAGCACAATGTATTTAGAGGGTATCAATTTGAAAACTCCCTCCCCTTCTCCTTAATATCTCCCATCCAGTGAATTGTATTGATTTTATTTCCAAGGGGGACACTTTTAAAGAATATTGGCATCTCTCGTAATTCAATTCCCTGGAAGGGGTAGATGTCACTAAGGGAGTTAAATCCAGTGATCTGGGAGGCTATTTGATTGCTCGCCTTTTGCCAATTCATCTATCCAGGAATCTCTCGTTTAACTACTGTTTGACGAAAAGAAAGTAATGAGGTGAAATATTTTCCTGCTGAAAATGTAGCTGATCTTCCTGCAAAGCAAAATTACCTGCTGTATCAATTTGAGACTCGGAATTTATAAAAGGATCGATACTCCATTCAAGCATATTAACATATACAGATCACCTGTGAAGTTTTCGTCATTAAATAAAAGACTAAGGATGGCATTTTCAAGAATACTAGACCAAACATTAACTTTTGGTGGCCCTTGTATAGACCCTTCTCGAAAAGTATGCTGGTTTTCGTCACTCCAATAGCCAGTTAGAAAAAATGTATATTCATCGCTGAAACATATATTTGGTAGAAAATTAGGGATAGTGATCTAGGCTGGACATGGTTGCACAAAACTCTATTCTTCTATCAAAATCGTCCTCATGGAGCTCTCCAAGTATCTGCATTTTGTATGAGATTTATGTAATTTTAGTGCTTGTTAGGTATCGTTCTCATGAGGGTACGGGGACACACCGGGATAGAGGGAATGAAATGGTAGACAGGCTCGCGAGGAAAGGGGCTGAGATACCATTTCTAGGGCCAGAGCCTTTCTGTGGACTCAGTAGCAGCGTAATTTTGGAAGAACTAAAGATAGAAGAAGAAAACAATTATTGAACTATGACCAGAAGAGATTCCAAGAATGCATAAGATTAAGTAAATCCAACTTAGAGTTTTGATAGGGGTCCTGATGGTGCCTTACCATCTCAAGAAATTAGGACTGATAGAAGGAGAAGAGTGTAGATTATGTGAAGAGAAGGACGAAATTCTATTCATATCCTTTCAGAGTGCAGCGCTCTAGAAAACCCTAGGATGCAGTTCTTAGGAACACACCAAATTGGAGAAGGGGAGTTACCCACCTTGACCCGTCCAACATCCTGAGATTCCAGAGGGAAATAGGACTGGAGGATCTGCTCTAGTCGATAAGGTAACTCTTACAACTTGGCAGCAGTAGGGAGGCACAATAGATCTACCAGGTCGCAGTATACAGATCACAACCCTTCGCACATACATACATTTAGACATACATACAGTCTCGTTTAACATTCTCGCCTGTTCTGCTATTGTGCTTAAGGAGCTGATGGGCTCTGTAAGAAATATTTCCGAAACCTCAATCTGAGCTTCTTGATTTAGTAGTCGCCGGTGATTTCTTTTTCTATTTCCAACCGAACCAGTATCTGAAAACTGTGCTACCAAATCAAGAACATACTTATGGCTTACATCCCGATTTGGATTTTTTCCATTGAAGATAAATGCAGCCCTTCGTACGCATTTTTCAATCATTTCAATTCTTTCTTGACAAGAGTGAACCATAATTGAATGCTAAATCAGGGTTGTACAACAGGTAACCCATCGATTCCACGTTTTGAGTTCTCAAAAACTCACTTGTTTGAGCCGAAGTGTGACATCTCGTATTGTCATGGGGAACTGTTGTCAGTTCTCGAAATATAAACGGCTACCCTAATTATAACACACCAAACAATAACTTTATCAGAATAAATGCAACGTACGTATTCAGAAGAATGAGTTTTCAATCGACTAGTAAAATCATGTTCTGACTATTTATTATTCAAATTATTGGGAAGGTCGCTTCATTGGAAACAACACTATAATTAAAAACAAATTCTGTTCTATAAATAATTTTCTCCAACCCATAAACAAAATTCTAGTTTTTTTGCATCGTCATTTCGTTCTAGTGTGTGGATAAATTTTGCTTTGTATAGTCTAAATTGATTGGCTTTTATAATCACTTCTACATCTGGCTTGCTTTCATATGTTTCCAATTTCCGAAGTTCTATTTATGAGAGTCACTTTGGGAAAACGTGAAATCATGACTGCTGCAATTTTTTCTCCCTCATTTCGAGGAGCTCTTTCTATATATATATATATATATATATATATAAAACATTTTTCAAAGTTGTGTTATATTAATCTGTATCCTTCCTCTACAAAACTACAATTATTTTATAGCACAGTAATTGTTTTATATACTTATTACATTCATATTTTTATGTTAATGTTTCAAATTAATAAAAATAAATAGATTTTATAATAGTCTTTAAATTAAAACAAAATGACACAAAGGTTAAAACAGTGAAAACTATAAAATAGTACATAACCTGAAATTAGCTTTGTACGTGTGTTAAAAATAAATTCAACTATTACAACTTGGTATGCAATGGATATGGGTAGATTACTTTTTATAACAGTAAAAAATAGGTAAAAGATTATTTTTTTTTAATAAGTTTTTTGATTTACATGAGTTTATACGAAATCGTGCCAAGCATCGTTATACTATTTCTAATATTTATTATAATGTTGCTTCAAGTATGTCGTATTAAAAAATCAAATTATAGTAAATTTGACTTAGGTTTTTGACATCTTGTTTGCCATTTACAGCATTATTATCTTTCTTTATATGTAACATTTCTATAATGACCAGTTTGTTATAATTTTTCTCTGTATCTAAAATGTGGGTGTTTTTAAAATTGAATTCACGCTTAGTTGTTTGTTTATGTTTAGTAAAGATGTCGATGCGTTTTTAGTACACTTATGTCCATTAATTCTATTTTCAATATATTGTGTCGCCATGTCGTATTTCCTAGGACAGTTTAGGCCTGGAATTGCATATATTATGTTAGATTTTTTTTTGGTGGCAACTTTGCTTTTTAATTTCGTACAAAACTAGTTTGTATCGTTTGTCTCAATTTAAAGACTATTATAAATATTAACTTAAACATATGAATGTAATAAGTATATAAAACAATTACTGTGATATAAGTTTACAAAAAAATTGTAATTTTGTACTTGAAGGATACAGATAAATATAATATAACTTTGAAGAAGCTTACTATGTAGAGCGAAACGTCAGAAGAATTGTCGTCTTTCAATCTTTAAATAAGAAAACCTATACCCAAGAAAATATGAAATAATATATATATATATATATATATATATATATATATATATATATATATATATATTATATATATATATATATATATATATATATATATATATATATATATATATTATATATATATATATATATATATATATATATATATATATATATATATATATATATATATTAAAACGATCCTCTATTTTCGGACAATATAATTTGGATTGACTGATGAAGCAGTGACACAATTCCGATTTTTGGAGCGATTTAAATCCTCATGCAGTAAGACTGCGGAATTTTCAAGAAACTTGGTGTATTTTGTACTGTAAGAAATGATGGAATAGTAACACTACATATTTCTGAAGAAATGGTAATTCATTAATAAGATAAAGCAAATTATGTACAAGAAAGATATTTAAATATTCTAGAAGAGTTAGACTATCAATATTTAAGCAATTTACTTCTGGCGGAACACAAGCAAATTTTTTTCAAAGATGACAACATCTCACCACACAGAATCCTTACAGTTACCAGTTTCTTACAAGCATTTTAAGGCTAGTGGATTTCCAGCAATGGAGCTTTTCTGTGTCCTCCTCATTCTTCTGATTTGACTGCCCTAGATTATTTTTTATGGGGAATGATAAAAAAAATCGCTTTTTTTAATTCAGTGACAAAGACGGAGGACAGTTTGGCAAGGGTAACTGACGCGTTCACTGTGGCGGGGAGGGTAAGTTTTGACTTTCTTCTCGGTATGGTGGTACAGGTAGGCCATCATCTCGATGGTGGTGGAATAGGATAAATTGTGTTCCTTAGCAATTTGTTCCAACTGTGCAACCTCTAACACGGAAAGGATATGGTTGGAACGAAGTTTGCATTTACTGTTCGCATTTTACTTCATATATATATATATATATATATATATATATATATATATATATATATATATATATATATATATATATATAAAGATTATAGATGACTTAAAAATCGAAAAAATTCAAATATCACATGGAATCAGACAATGTGATACCATCTCACCAAAACTCTTTATCTTGACTTTGGAAGAAAGTTTTAAGAAGTTGTTGTAGGAAGAAAATACTATCAATATAGTGAATCTCATCAGCTTCAAAACAACTTGAAAAAATGGTAAAAAACTAAATGAAGAGATCTTAAACAAAAGTCATGAGTAAAGACAACATTCAAATCAATATAGATGGAAACATCTTAGAAAATGCTGAAAGTTACTTATACTTGGCAAGGAAAACCAAGCTCTTGAGATACTTCATCAAATGGGTCAGGTATGTGCTTCATTTGGCAGACTATGCTCCATATTCCATTTTATACTTTTGCAGAAGTTTGAATTGCAATATGGATTCCATTCAAATTTGTTACAACTAATGTCGTCTTATTTAATTAATAGAGAACAATGTGATTTTCTTAGAGGTCATACCTTTCGCTCTTTTGTACCATCATCAGGGATTCCTCAAAGTTCCAACCTCGGTCCGCTGATTTCTCTTATGTTTATCAGCGATATTACTGTCACATTTGGTGCAGATGATTCAAAAATTAAACTATTTGCTGACGAGTTAAAGCTTTACAGAGTTGTGACATTAAATGATTGTATTTTACTTCAATTTGATATAGATAAATTAGTTAATTGGTCAATAAAAAATAAGCTTCATTTCAGCATAGACAAATGTTCAGTACTATTATATATCGGGAAAAAGAAATCTATTAATAATGTGTACAACATGCGAAATACAACTCTTTAGTCAGCTAGATCGAGGATTTGGGGATCCCCTTTGATGAGCAGTTGACATTTAAAACACATATAGAATCTATTTGTAGCAGGACGTCTCAGACTTACAGCTGTATTGTTAGAAGCGCTAGAGACTTCAACAGCTATCAGTGTATAAAGGTATTATTTGCAACATTTGTTCGCAGCATTTTAGAGTATGGTAGTCAGGTATGGAGTCCATATTATCAGTGCCATAAATATAGCAATGAAAAAGTAGAAAATAAAGTGTTAAGATATATGTATTGTAAGGAATCAGACCTATATGATTTTAACATTTCAAAGGAATTCTTGCGGGAAAAACATATGGACACATTTAAAAAGTTGATGCTGGTAGCCGTTACTATGTGGTAGTTAATCATCTTCAGGACATGTTTAAAATGAACTACTATATTTTATACCACTAAATTTATTAAGAAAACAGTGATTGCAGTTTCAACTCACACAGTCATTTTCAAAAGTTTGAAATTGCGGTAATTCTATATATGTTCGATCGGATTCAGATCCGGACTTTTTGGTGGCCATTTCATAATTGGTATACCAACTTGATTAAGATAAGAGAGTACCCCCTTGGCCACGTGAGATCGAGCGTTGCCTTGCATAAACAAGAAATTAGGTCCCACAAAATGGCGGAAAGGCAACACCTATTCTTCTACAATATTCTCAAGATAGTAACTGTGCAAGCGTCAAGGCAGATGCCACCTCAGAACATAACAGAGTCACCCCTAAATGAAATTCTTATAGAAATATTGCAAGTAGAAAACCTCTCTCCTGATCTTCGTCATACTCTCTCACGACAATCTGGATGTTTCGGGCTAACCCTAGTTTCATCTGTGAAGAAAACTTGTTTTCAATCATTCACAGATCACAACTGTCTAATCCAGCTTCATTTAACCGTCTTCTAGCTGTTCTAGAAAAAATTGCAACATTGCAGGTAGCTTCGGTTTCGTTTCTCATCATAGAACTAGTGGCAGTCCTGTTTCGTAAAGCATATTGTCTAAGAAAACGTTCATCTCGGTCGTTAGTGCCTTGTTTTCGCCCTTGCCCTAGCCTTCTAGAATAGGCTTCTACTACAGTCCAACGTCTTACCATACGACTTATTGTGAAGCGATGTTTGCATAATAAATTGGCAACATAACTCTGACAATATCCCTCATTCAATAAAACTGATGCCCGCACTACCTCCCGTTCAGTTAAATTCCTTTTTCGATTCATTTTTCCAATTTTTCGGACTCACAAATAAAACAATCTACCATAAACGTGTTACTTTCAAAAAAGTAAACAAATTACAAGCTTAATTTAAAGATAATCTATAGCAAGAATTACACAAAATTGTTTATCTTCTTAAAAATTATTCAAAACTGTAGATTTAAACGAATTGTTTTGATTTCTGTCATTAACAACGAAACAAAATATTCATAGCCTACTATTCCAATACTCGATAAACTTCAAAAGTGGCATAAGTGGATAATTTCATATTGTTGCATTAATTTTGTTCTGGAGTTACAATGATAATTTATTATATCTGGTTTTATTTAAGGCATTATAAATTTTATTGAAGATAAAACGTAGAAAAAGCAATTATAATTTTAAAGTTTTTTTACCCCTCGAAGCGCAATTGCTATTTTTTCTTCAAATAAAAACGCACGGTTAATGAGAAATATTTACATCCAATAATGATGTACTTACTGTGGGAATTTTGTTCATAAAAATTTATAAGCTACGTATTGAAAGACGTTTTCTTGGAAGTATTTTTTGCAATTTTTCTGATGCGTGCAATACTTATATGATGGTTCGTCTTTGTTATTATCTTTTTTCGAACGCGTTGCTAATACAGACGTGGTTTTTACTTTATTACAGTCGTTAAAAAATGTGCATACAAATGATACCGCACAAGATCTTATGGA
Source organism: Diaprepes abbreviatus (assembly GCA_034092305.1). Taxonomy (NCBI): domain Eukaryota; kingdom Metazoa; phylum Arthropoda; class Insecta; order Coleoptera; family Curculionidae; genus Diaprepes; species Diaprepes abbreviatus. The sequence goes on along the minus strand of JASJET010000081.1, from coordinate 1,911,297 downwards.
AAATCTGTACTTATTGAATTTTTTAAAATTAACCTAATTGTATAAATACATCCTATTCTTATTAGAAAAAACTTATTTCAACAAAAACGTTAATGTGAATTTATTTATGTAAAAAAATAAACCACCTAAAAAAATTGTACTAAAATATATGACGGTATTCTATCTTCTTAATAGTCAGGGAGCTTACTATGTTTTTGTAGGCGATGAAGAAAAAGGCTCCACTAAGTTCTTTATATATATATATATATATATATATATATATATATATATATATATATATATATATATATTGACTCTTGATTAGTAATAATAATCAAGAAATTTGTTATAAACAAAAAAAATATTAATAATTAAAAATTTTTTTATAAATTAAAATATTTTCCTGTTTTTTTTTCCATCCGACGCACATTTTTTGAGTAAAAAATTGTTAAACATTTGAAAAATGGCATTTTTTTTCACTTTTCAACAAGAACAACTTTTGAATAAATCATTTTAGCTCTTTTTGGCGAAAGCGCAAGATGAGAAATTTCCAAGTATTAAATTCAACACATTCAATAAATTTTGTTATAGTAAACAGTAGTAAAAAAGCAAGACATGAGACGATGCAGTGTTGCCGTGTTGGATACTAAATCTAAAGTACGGGTATAAGTTTTTAATCCCTCCATTTATAATTCATTTAAATTTATAAAGCATATATTGCCATGAATCAGACGATCATTTTATATTTATATTGATGATTTTTTATGGATATGAAACAGTACTATATATTATATATTTAGATTTAACAGGTGATATACTTGAGTTTTTGGATATGGTAAATATGAAAAGGAGTTTCTAAATTCCAACAGTATATATATATATATATATATATATATATATATATATATATATATATATATAATATATATATATATATATATATATATATATATATATATATATATATATATATATATATATATTTAGTTATTTATTTATTAACTTATTTATTTATGTAGGCCGATTATTCCGGAACTGCTGTACCGATTGAAATGAATTTTTTTGAGTTATGTTAAGGAAGTTTTTGCTGTAGCCCCATATCATTTTGGTCAAAATTGGTTCACTAGAATCCAAGATGGCGCATAAAAAAAATTAATTTTGTCCAATTTTCTCCAGAACTGATATGGGGGAGTTTTCGGGCTCGCACATACCGAATTAATTTTTTAAAATTCAAAATGGTTGACTAAATATTTTATGTTTCTTAATTTTGTCCAAAATTGGTACTAGGTGATTTATGAGGGTATAAAGTACAAATGATATTTGTTCATGTATTTCAAACGAGGGTACAGCTATTATTTTGTTTGCTGATGATACAACGGCACTCGAGAAAGCGGACGATTTGATAAATCTTAGTCGACAGACGGAGAGCACGCGGTCAGATATTCAGCAATGGTTTACTGCTAATAAATTAGTCCTCAATGAGAATAAGATCCAGACAATGGATTTTTCACCGAGGTCTTTGAATCTGAGTGAATCAGCTGTAAAGTTCCTGGGTATATATCTTGACCCTAAACTGACATGGGAGCGACATGCTGAACATCTTATAAGTATTCTAAGTAGAAATACATTTATAATACGTAATCTGAAAAATATAGTGTCTAATGATGTTCTTATGAATGCTTACTATGGTCATATCCACTTGCATTTTAGCTACACTGTCCTTTGTTGGGGACATTCATCGCATGCTTCCAGGGTATTTGCAATACAACGGCGTTGCATAAGGATCATGTCTGGTCTGGGGTTCAGAGAATGTTGTAGGGCCAGTTTTATCTCCCTTGGCATCCTTACGTTGCCATCTCTTTATATCATGAATTGCCTTATGCATACCAAGAAGAATGCTGATGGGTATATCTGTAATAGTGATTACCACAACTACAACACGAGGGGTAGGAATTGTTTTACTTTAACTTATAGTAGAACTGCTAGAGCCAGGGATGGTGCGAACCACTATGGGCTAAAATTTTTTAATGTGCTTCCTAATGTTGTTAAAAACCTCGGTGCGCAGCAGCAGTCCAAAATGAAAAACTATTTGAAGAAAAAAGCTTTCTACAGTATTGAAGAGTTTCTTTTAAATAATTTCAATGATTTAATATGACAGGAAAAGCACAAATGATTCCCTCACTGTACTTGTTTTACTTGTAAACTTGACTTGTTTAAAAAGGTTTGTGTTTTTTTAAATTTTAGATTGATTTGTTCTTGTCTACTTAATGTTTTACTATATGTTGTTTTATATTTGACTTGTGAAAATACTTTTTGTATGTACATCATGAATAAACATTATTATTATTATTATTATTATATAAAATTATTTTTGAAAAATTTAATATGGCGGAGAAAATTCAACATCCCCCGATTTTGCGCGAAATTGGTACTGGGTGGTTTTTGAGTGTGCAGATTAAGACTTTCAATAATTCTTTTTTAATTCAATAGGAAAGACTAAAAATTGCAGAAAGACTAAAAATATGTAGCACCTTATTAGTGACAATGTTGAGATTTCAATAAAAGGTTGCGAGGAAGTGACAACCGTGCATTTTTAGGTCGGTAACAAGGAGGAGTTTATCCTCTTTAGTCGGTAAGAAGAGATATGCAACATTGCCACATTTTGAACGGAAATCCAACAATTTAAATTCTTTTATACTTGTTACAAAGGCATGTATATAACATTTTGTTACTGATATTCAATCATTCGCAACATTGTAATGATGAATGAGTTGTGTCCTATCGTTGTGTTCATTTTATTAGCGTCAAAATTATAGCATTGGAGTAACACTCTTCTCTTTATTTAGCCAATGATTAAATAAATATTTTTAAATTCTGCGACCAAGTGATAGTTAATGCCTCAAAATTATAAGTTGAAATTAATTGCTATGCGAAAAGCTGACGTGTTCATTTGTTTTTAAGATACGCGCAGCCGGGTATGAAGAGAAGTGGGAGTCTACTTACAGGCGCTCATCTAGTGCATATAATCTATTATTGATTTCACTGATCGTTACATTAATACTTTAAACTTTGGATTCTCTTTTTTATGTTAATTATAATCATCTAATCATAAAATAAACAATACAGTAGCATAAGGAATTTCAATTATTATAATTATTTTTGCATGTATTGGAACGCTGCTTTAGTTTCTTATTAAATTTTCATACTTTCCATACGTTTTCCTTCATACGATATAAAGTCTAGAGCGTGATTCATGATTTTCAAAGTTAGTGTACTTCCTGGGAAAAAATTAACACAGTCTTGTTGTAAATGTGGCCTTTAATAATCGAAATTTTTCAGGAAAGGCCTATGATTTCGTCTGATGTAGCTGATAATTTCCTTTGTGAGATTTTTTCTGACAAACAAAGCATTTCCCAGTATTTTTCACACAAGTATTAAAGAGCCTCGTTGATAATTGCGTTGATATTAATTCCTCAATATTATCTTTACTTAGATCACTATTTTCTTCTTTCAGATTTTCATTTTTAAATTTTAAAGTAGTTAGGGTTTTTTATGTGCATATTTTTCATAGCACTCATTAATCATGGGGTACTTGAACAAATCTAAAAATTACATCAACCGCAGTCAATAATCACATCTTGTATTGAATTAAAGTTTATTTAAAGTTATTACTGCGGCTCTTTTACAGTCAAAACTTGGTATGAAATGAAAGATTAGGTATCAATAAAATAAAAGACTGTCGTAACACTTTTAAATTAACCCTAAAAAGAAATTATATAGCATTTTGTACATCTGAAGTAAATCGTCCAACCTTTGAGAATATTCAAGTTGATAATTTAAATAATATCATTAAAGAAGTTTCATCTCAAAATATTTGGGAGTAATATTGGATAAACATTTGAAATTGTACTAATAAGTTCTTAAACTAGTATCAAACATAAAAAATTATTATACAAATTTTACACCTTAAGAGATATTTTAAATAAATAATTGTTGATTGCCGTGTATAGGTCCATTGTAGAATCTCTTATAGGATATGGAATTAAAGTGTAGGGTAGTCTGTACAATAATGTGCTGAGGCCTCTGAAGCTGGTTCAAAATTATATGCTTAAGGTGATTAATAAAAGAAATAGGCGCCTTTGAACTAGACTGCCAACGGAAGTCGATTAGTGTGCGTTGAACTGCCAAGTGTGAAAGAAATGACAGCTCTTAAGGAATGACACTGGGCAACAACAGTTGGCTGAAAGGCATTTGTTAGTTAAGCCAATTCGTTAATCATTTTCATTTTCCACTCAAAACAAAAATAAATCTAATAATATTCCAGTAGTAATTTTCAAATTTAAGAAATACATAATAATACATTAGTAGGAGGTTCCTGCAACCCAATATACATACAATTCCATTCAAATGTAAATATAAATGGCAGGGAAAAAAACAAGATTTATATGAATAAAAAAAAGGGAGCAGTAAGTTCAACATCGATAAGAAAATACCTAAGCACAGTGTAGTGAAATACTACAACAGAACAAAATAATGGTCAACTTAAAAAATAAAATTAATTGAAATTGTACCTTATGAAATACCGTGACAACCTACAAAATTTTGGATATCCTTTCACTGTATGCAATGGAGTATGTTTTCTGTGTGTAAAAATACAGCTTTGAAAACATACCTGTTATATAATTAGTATAATAATAATATTATGCCTTAAAATTGAAGTTTTTTGTATTTATTTTAAATAAATATATAATAAACTATAACCTAAACCGTTAGTTAAAAAAACGGTAGGTCACTTCTTAAAACCGGTAGAATGGTAGCTGTCATTGAAAAACGGTAGATCTACCGTTTTAAGAATAGAGTTGGCAACATTGCTAGATGGTACTTCGCTGCTCACCTAAACCCGATGTTATTCTATCCTTATTTACCAGTGCAATAAAAAGAACGTTACTGTATTGAAAGTTAGTGGAATTCTATCTACTCTCCTGTCTCGATTACTGGCTTGCAGTGTTGCCGATCCTACCGTTTTAACGGTCGATGTACCGTTTTTCATTGAGAACTACTACCGTTTTTTCATTAACCGTTTGGTTTATAATTTATTGCATATTTGTTAACCTTATTATTGCATAATAATATTATTATACTAATTATAAAATAGACACATTACGAAATCTAAACGTGTTTAAAGGCCAAAAATTTTATCCAAATCACTAGGCAGCACATGATTTGATCTATCCTTGTTTGCCAGTACACAATAAAAAAGAACAGATACAAATCTGACCACATATAGAACAGATTTTTTATACAGAGGTTGGTAGAAATTATGCAAATAATATTTTCAGTTCTTCTTTTTTGCTCAAAAACAAAAAAAAACCGAAAGTAGGGGTTATAATGTAAGTCGGCAAGTTTGTTAAAAAAATAAATAAAACCGATTTGTATTCATATTAATTTTTTTAAGTTTAACGAGGTATATTGGCAACACTGCTGGCTTGAGACAGTTGCGCTGTCCGTATACACAGAGACAACACTGGCCTGGCTTACTGGCTTGGCTCAGCTACAGGCTTTATGTATAAGGGGCTTATTTTTTAAGTTCTGTATTACTGTATTAATTTTCTATTAATTCTTTTTATAAGTTCAGCTGTCACTTTAGTTTTAATAATGTTTCTCTGTACGATTATGTTTTAGTTTGACCAATATGGAAAATAAATTTTAATAACTCAGTTTTACTATTTCACTTATTTTGACTACACAAGGGCTCGCAAATTTATTTCAATTTTTAGAAGGGATTCGCAAGGAGAAGAAGGTTGGGAACCGCTGCACTAGGGTGTCCGCCTGCGCGGAAATGTAACAATTGGTATCGAATGAACATATGACAATGGAGAAATGCTAATATTACAGATGACGCTAAAATTTCGGCTGTAGCTCTCCAACAATTTCAAAACTGTCCATTCCATACACATGCGTATGCGCCAATTATTTGACACTTGTGCCGAAACGAACCGAAAACGAACGAATCTCATTAATTTAGTGAGATATTTTACAGTACACACCTACAAGATAAACTTTCTTTATTCGGTTTTAATACAAAAAAAAACAAACAAAAATTAACATTTTAATTTATCAGAATTGGTATTGTTTTAGACGTAAATTTTGTGTTATTATTAGTAATTATTGTGTATTTGTAGTGGACTACTTAAAACGGACTGAAGCTTTATCGTACTAAAGTATGTACACAATACAAAATATATTGTAGTAATAAGAAAATATGTATAGTATTTAGTAATAAAACGAAAATAACATATTTACCTTATATTAAAATTCAGGCCAGAAAACAGCTTAAGGCAAACACCTTGCTTCAAATCCACTCCTAAACGTCGTAGACTACATGTCTACGTTAAAACCTTGATTTGGTTGCGGAGGTATTTTTCCTTTATACAGAAAAAAATTGTACCAATTCACTGTTATTTATATTACCAGAAAGAAGCTGGAATATTGCCAAGTATTTCAAACTAATATCACTAGTGTTGAGCACTTTTTAAGACACTTTAGTGTTGTGATGTTAATATATGTATTACCACGTCACTTTTACGAAGAACACTGAAATTCCTTGGTGTAAAAGATTAAATGGAACGAAAATGAGGAAATATCCGCCTACGCGGTATGGTTTTATTAACTTTAGTCACTCTTTTACAAAGATATTTTAATTCCTTAATAGTTACGACGATTTACGGCACTTTGTAGACTTTATGTCGACGGATTGTCGTACCAGACAATGTGGTTTTACGGATATTTAGTAGAACAGCACATATAACTGGTAAAAAATTATTTTATAACAAGATACGCGATGGCGAACTGTAATTCTACAGCGTTCTCTTTTAGAACTGATGTTTGGTACTCTCGAAGGTAACTTGCACAGGTGAGAGACGAGATACCTGTTTTTGCTTTTTCATAATCGTGAATATTTGCATTAATGATTTCTGGCCAGCTATTGGATCTAGTTTGCATCTTCGGGCGATTTTATTGGTCCGTGCTCGAGTGAGAACAATGGCTGGTAATTATCGAATTTAACGCCATTTTGAAATACTACTAACTCGTGATATGATTATTTTTCTAGACTTTTAGTTAACCCTCGGCTGCCGTGAAGTACCCCATCGAGCTTCTCGGTGGCTTCAAGTTACAGCACGACGAAGCACAAGAAGCTGACAAACGAGTGTATTAGATACTTTTAAAAATGAAAATTTTGACGTTCACAGATACAAGATACTTTTTAATATTTGTGATAATACAATTTGTTTGTATTTTTATATATGTGAAACACTTTTTGCTAGTTTTTCTCAAAGTTTATTATCACGGGAACTTCGAGTTTTACCGGGTACATTTTTGTATTGTTATTTTCGTAAATTTTCCTACTAAAATATTCGAGATTTAATTATTCGACGAAGGCTTTTTTTGCGAGTTATTTAGTCAAGAATATATTTATCGTTGAAAATGGTTTAATTTTTTTCCAAAATATTTTCCATGATGCTTAATATAATTTTGCAAGCATTTGAACTAATCCGAAATTTTGCGACTGTGAACATGGTATCTTTTGGCATAGGACATCGTTGATCACATTGTTTGATCAAATGTGTGAGAACTTGCGTTGTGACAGTGGAGAATGATTCGTCGTATCTGGTCTGTTTTCCTCAAATCACTGAAAATTTCCTGCAACGAAATGGTTGTGTACCAGTGGCGGCTGTTTATTATAAAGATCCAGGCGCGGATCCAAGGGGGGGAGCGGTGGGTGCGATCGCCCCCCCCCCCTCAAGAGGTTTGAGTTCAGGAAAATAAACCCGATTTTGCCTCTTATACTATTGTATTGTATATAGTTTATTCAAGAACTAGTGAGAGTAATAAATCATTTTTTACCCTTTTTTTCTTCGCAAACTACCTGTGTTCTTTAGTCCGGTGTCTTTGGAAAAATCTCTTAGACACATATATTTTTCAAGGAATGGGTTAGAAATTTTATAATCAAAAATACTGGTCTATAATATTGGACTATTTGGGTTGGATAACAATAGATATTTGGAAGTGTGAAGAGTTAAAAAAGATTTTAATCCTTGTCATAGGCGTCGGAAGAAGGTTTATTTTATCACTAAGTATTTATGGCATAGAATATTATTTCGGTAATAAACTTAAAATAAAAAGTTTTTATAATATTATTTAATTTCTTATGATTTCTTAATAATTCACATACATTAGAAAATATAGATAATTTTGACATATTTAACACAAATCACAACTGCCTTTTTATTATTTTTAATTTTGGCATAATAACCATTTTAGGCCCATTCAGACTAAAACGTAGCCTTATTCTCTCAAAAAATTCTAAGTTATAATTTAAATACTTACAAAATATTCATTGTCGAGAATACAAAAAGTTAAACATATATAAAAAATAAATTCCTCCATATAATATTAAAATTTTTTTGGCGCTATCGGTCATTTTATTATTAATTAAAAACATTTTTAGGACATTTGACGTTTCAGTTTATTTATTTCTTAAACCATCTCCAGAAATACAATTAAACACTAAAAAGAGATTTAAATGTAATTAGTTTTTATATGTTACAGTTAAAACTAGACCTACTTATTTTTATTTCTATTGCACTGATATCTTAATTTAATTTACTTTATTATATGGAAATCCGACAGACCCAAATAAATAAAATAAACGTGTTAATTCTACACGCTTAAGAAAAAAACACAAATACAATAATAAAATCATAAAAAAATAACAGTTAATTGGAATTAAATATATATAAAATTAAAGAGTGGGACATACTAAAATAAAAATATATAAAATATATAAAAGATATATACACAACATTAAACAATAAAATACAACAAAAACAAAAATTTAAATAACAAATTGTGTTTACACTGGTAAACAATATGTATCTAATTCGTAATCAAAGTCAGTGAAGCTATCTTCACTGAAATTACTTATAAGTGGTTCCTCTATCTCACTGATCATGAGATCGAGTTTCCACATTTTGTTTTATTCTTTTACTATATGGATTTTTCCTAATTTTTCGCAGTAACTTTATTCAAAAAAATCTTTCAAAAGTTCAGTGAATTACTAATTTTGTAAGTTGTATTATTTCTAGCAACTCTACCTTTTACTTGAGAGAGATATTTCCTTCTCCAACGGACAGTTTCCGGACGATCTGTAAGAACAGATTTCCTATCTGGTTTTTCTCAGCAAAAATTAAGTTCTCTGAGCAATTTCCAAAGCTCTGTTCTTTTAATTTCCGGTAAATCCCGATCTTAATTGATTTCAGTTAGAATTTTGTCGCCAGTTGGGATCTGCTTATCATAACAAAATGTATGTACAACTCCTTTTATTGCAGTTTTCATCTCTTCTTCTAACGAGGTTTTTCATCTGTCTGTGATCGAATGTGGCTTGGGAGTACTAACAATTCCAGTCATTTTTTTCTCCTTCAGTATTCGGTACATGGTAGATTTTCCAACTCCTGTCATGTTGGAATACATCTCAATAGAGCTTTTAACATTATTATCTAGATATTCATATCTTAAGGCATCATAAATATTCATCGTAATAAGGTTTTCATTGAGGAAAAAATGCCTTGGTTTAACGATTTTGGAATAAATGTAGAAGTGGAAGCCATATCTTTTGGGTATCTTACTAATCTCAAATAATATATAAAAACAAGCGCAAATAAGAAAAATCACTAAGGACACAGTGTAAGGTGTACTTTGCTCACTGACAGAAATTAAATTTAACTCTCAGAAATTTTATTGTTGCAGTAAATTTATAAAAGCTTATAATATTTAAATATAATTCAATATAATTAGATTTACGGCAGTCCTCAGTTACCTGCGGCACTGGAGCAGGTACGTTGGAGGTTTCGATAACAGTTTTATTACTCTCTCTAGTTCATGAATAGAGTATAGGAACGTATATGCTTGCGATCGCCCTCCCCCTCCCAAGAGCTCAGAGTTCAGGAAAATAGAACCGATTCTGCCTTCTATATTAGGAATGTGTATGCTGCTGGCATCCCCTCCCCTCTTCAAGAGCTTAAAGTTCAGAAAAATAGACCCTACTCTGCCTTTTACACTAGAAATGGGAATGTTTCCGGGGCCTCCCCCCCTCCGTCGACAACTTACTTTCTCTTGTCATACTGTACTTTTGTGTTATCACCGCCCCCCGCCCCCCCAAAGAGAGAGGTTGGATCTACCCCTGTAAAGGTCTAGATTAAACGTATGTCGTAGAAACACGTCATCTCACCGCCTTTCTCCGATGACAAATCACTTGGACTACAAGTTCCGAAGATATATATGTACGACAACGGGTGTCTGGGGAAGGTACCAACTCAATCCCTACTGATGAGTCCAGTAGTTGGTACCGGGACGAAACACCCAAAATTTTTAGAGGCGTTATTCAGGTCTGAATACCCGGCAGACGCTGATTATTTTCAATGGGTGCAATTTTCCTACATTTTCGATGACTTTCTGTAAAAGATTAATATGTTCGAAAGAAGTAGAGATTTCATAAATAATGCCCGATAGTGACAAGTTTACTTTGTATATGCGGAGATAAAATAGCTACAGGGGCTTTCTCGCATATTACAACACGTCCTAGTAAAAGTCCTTTTGTTGCCAGACAAGAATTGTTCTATTTTAAATTAGGATTGGGCCTTCCAAGCCTTTTTATTTTAGCCTTATCACTTAATGACCTTCCACAAAATAGCTCTGCAATTAAACTCTAAACGGAATTCATTTTAATTTTTACCAAAACCAAAATGCAAAACGTAAATAAACGACAACTATAAAACAGCTATTAAGAAATAGCACAGAGAAACATTTTTTTATCTGGATGTAATCTGTCTCAGTGAAGGACACATAGTACAAAAAATGTATGGAGATCAGAATATGACAATTTTTCGTAAAGCATTCTTAGAAGGATTGTCGACAGGTTTAAAACTCTTACTTGGTAAGGGCAGCAAAATCATTATAACTCATATTGGAGGTGTTAATTGATTTATAGGAGTTTTGCTGCAATTCGAATTAAAATCTACCAAAGATTATCATGAATAAATGCATTCCAAAAATATTTTTCTCAAATGATACAGTTGATTCTGTCTGTTATAGTTTTGGATAACGCCAATTATCATTCTAGACTAGTGGAAAAGTTGCCAATAACATAGTTGAAAAAAGTGTTATTACAGGTTGGTTATCAAAAAAACATATTCCCTTTACGAACGATTTGCTAAAGAAGGAACTTTTAAAAATTTTGAACGAGAAAGAAAGACAATTTAAGAAACATGTGATAGATAAATAGGCTAAACAACATGGAAATGTTGTGCTTCAAGCACCACCGTACCACTGTTAAATTCATTGAACTTGTGCAGGAAAAATGTTTCTTCTTTGGATATAACTGGTCCTATTTTGTTTAATAAGCATTCAAAATCGGGGAGTTTTTTTATTGTCCGCTACTATGTTGGAAATTAAAATCGGTTAAAAGTTCCGATCCTGACCGTATCCAGGAACGTCGAGGTTTTCGTTTTTATTTAACAAACTTGATGATAATAAAACCCCACAACATAAAATAATATAGCTCCGTTTGTTTTTCGTCATCGCATATGGCAGGGCATGTTTACTTTCTTCGCTCACATTCTGTTAACTAAAACGTTCTTGAAAAACTTGCGTGGTGTGCTGGACTTCAATCAATACTTAAATATATTTTTTTTCTTTACCTTTTATTTATTTACACCGCCCAGATGCCATAAATCTCTTTTGGTGCTGGGCGTCGTAGATAAGGATTCGAACTGGCAAAGTTCAAAGAGATTCATTGCAGGCTCGTCGCATACTCGTCACGCGCTCGTCATGCGCTTGTCACGCGCGGGTCTCGTCATATTTATACGCATTTTTACTGAACCCAAAAATGCGTCCCGACGGAGACAAACGGTTCTATTCCTCAATAAATGGGACTTCTAGGAACCTAGTTGCGAGTGTTCTAAATTCATAATATTAAATGGAGCTTGCTGTAGCGTACGAAACAATTTCGTCCACATATAACTTAACGATAACATTGACACAAGTCATCAAAAAGTGTTTGAAACCAAACACGTCACCACTCAATTGTATATCAGTCATCATTATTTAAAACAAAAAACTGTCTTTACATAATTGTATACCCATGTTCTGGCCAGGCAAATAAATCGTTTGAAAAGCGGCAATGTGTCAAAAATGATGAGGGATTCGATCTTGAACCACCTGAGGCTCGCACTCCTTTGTTTTTACCGCTCTTTCTTGTTGGAACCTGCCGGGGGGCCGATATGACATTCTTTAATGGTTTTTTCTCCGGGTTTTCTCAGGCCCGTTTGCTTATGATTAATTTATTTTATCTGATCACTGAATCTTTATGGTTTAATTTAATTTTATGGAAATTATATTAAATAAACAAAACGTCTCCGAAATATTTTGGATAAATAATGGACCGACCGCGCGAGATGGAATATTTCTGAAAATCAATTGGAATCTTTTACTGTCCCGCATATACAGATAAAAATAATCTGTTAAAATGTGGAGATAAAGAGTTATAAAAAACGAATTAAGAGAAGTTTTTCTTTGATGTAATTGAGAATATTTTTTTTTGAGGTAGAGGGGGCTAAAAACAGTTTTGTCAACCAACAAGAAATCTAAATATTTTATAGATGACGGTTATTTAATATCTTGAATTTAGACTTAAAATCACTAACTACATTTTCTTTAAATTTTTAGTGTTTTGCAAAGTGAAAAAAGGTGGTAATTTCACTAAAAAAAGGATAAATACTAGAGTGGCCGTTTTTAATTTTGGAATTGGCAACGCTGGCACTGCTAGGTGCCATCTGACGTATCGATTGGAAAATTTTATCCAGAAAATGGAATTAACTTATAAACATTTTGGTGCAATCATTTTTGACAATTTTCGTCGCGGTTGATCTCAATCAAAAGTAAATGTTTGAAAAACAGAGGAAAAACCCAACATTAGCACTTTTTGAGCTATATTTAGAGGCATATTTTAATAAGATTGCAAAAATTCGTTGAAATTCTAGAAAACTTGAAAACAGCCAAGCACAGTGACAGCGAGAGTCCGAGTGCCATTTATAGTTATATTTTAAAGTAGGAAAAAGAAAAGTTCATCTCCAGATGAATAGTTTTTCCATTAAATTCTCTTATATTATGTAAAAAATAGCAAACAAGTAATATTTTAAATTTATATTCTGTTTTGCTAAATCTTATGCTTGACTACGCCACTGTTTACGGAGCCGTAGTTTCTCCCACTACCTATACCACCCACGACACTTCTCGGTTGACACATGACATGTGTCACTACAAAATGGTGGAATAGTCAAGTAGGATGTTTGGCTGTTTTCGAGTTTTCTAGAATTTTAATGAATTTTTACATACATCATACTAAAATATGCCTCTAAATATAGTTAAAAAATGCTAATGTTGGGTTTTTCCTCTGTTTGTCAAACATTTACTTGTTTTATATTCAAACCACATTGGTTAATTACTCAATAATTATAGGTTAGGTTAATACTCTAACTGTTTAATTAATAATTGTAGAGATGTCCTGAAAAAGAGATAAATAAATAATAAAAGCTTGACAAGCCTACAAATTTAAACAGACTGCTTCCTCAATAACCCTAGTTCGGAATATATATATATATATATATATATATATATATATATATATATATATATATATATATATATATATATATATATGTTTATGCGGCTTTCACGGATTCCTCCGTGTTAGTTGCAATAGCAGTGGATACATCCACATTATGCTGTTGTAGTGCTGAAATCACATTCAGCAAACGTACAACTATATGCAATATATAATATTTATCAATGGTCTTAGTCCGTACAGCCGAGAATTTCTTATTTTATTTTAAAATTATACGGACGTTTTCTTTTTATTTTTATATTTGTTGACTTATTTTCATATTTGTTGTCTTGAAACATACAGAACAGCTCTCTTAGGGAGATCGTTGGTGCGATACTAAATTTCTACGGTGGAATTCATAGTTAGTTTGATTGCCGATGCCGAATAATGCGACCTCTATGCTTACAGTAACAAGTTCGTATATCGAGTTTTAATATATTTCTTTTTTAATTTACCGTCGCGCCACTACATGTCGGTTTTATAGAACATTTGTCGATTTGTGTTATTCTTATGTTATTGAATGAGCCATCGAGATGTCGCCACTGTGCCTTATTTATTATTTTTCAACCGTGACATCTGTTTATAGGATACATATACGAAATAATGGTTTGTACCGAATGCAATGATCTGACGAGTCCCATTCTAGGATGAAACAGCGCTCTCGTCATTCTTCGGATCCGGAGTTTTTCCGTGTTCTTTGGAGATCTTTGCACCTTTTAGCATGAGAATAATATTTATCGGTCTTAGTCCGCACAGCCGAGAATATCTTATTATATATATATATATATATATATATATATATATATATATATATATATATATATATATATATATATATATATATATATATATATATAAATAAGTAGATAAGTTTTTGTCCGTGTAATTCAAAATAAAATAGAATAAAATATTGGCGAAGCGGACGTGAAAATTTGTCAATCTACATGATTCTCGTATTAAAAAGTGCGGAGCACTCCAAAATATGGAAAAACTCCGGGTCCGACAGATGGCGACAGCGTTGTTTCTTCCTAATATGGGACTCGTCAGGCCACCACGGAAAAAAAATCCTTGTTTGATTCTGTCAAACTTTCGAGAATTTATTTTTCTCTTCTGCAGGACATTTCTACAAAATTATGTTAAAATTTAACCTAACCTATAATTATTAAAAACTCACCAATGTGGGCTGAATATAAAACAAGAAACTCGAACTATTGTATCTGAAATAGTGTTTGTTAAATTTTAAAATTGAGCATTTCCATACATTACCCCACATACAGGGTCCCACTCATAAATTGATGAAAATGTTTAAGTATAAAGACAGTAAAAGAACAAAAAGACAAATATTAACTCTATCCAAAACTTATTCTAAAAGGAAAACACCTTTACAGTTGAATGAGACGTCTTGTATCGTTTACAAAGTTCCCTGTGTTAACTGTCAGTTAGTTTACATAGGTCAGACATCCAGAAGCTTCAAAGGCAGGCTCATTTTCCTTCGGAGTGATGTCAATAGAGTTTGACCTCTTGTGCTCTAGCTGAACATGTCTTTGATCTTGACCATTCTATGTACTAGAGTCACAGATTCTTAAAAGAGTTCCCTCATTTCATGAAAGGCTCTTCATCGAAATGGTTCATATTAATCAAGATGGAAAATCTATGAATAAAAAAAATGGCGCTGAGAATCTGAGTGCCGGACCGTCTATCTCCAGACGAAAAAGCATTTTTCATTTTTTCATATTTAACAAGAAATTTTACAGAACCTCACACTTAGCTACGCTACTATACTGATTTTCATTGATTTTATTACTCTGGTAACACCCATCACTGCTTAGTTGACACTTGACATGTGTCACGACAAAATAGCGAAATATTTAGGAAAATTATTGCGTACGTACCCAATATGTATATCTTCCAACTTTTTTACGCATCGTTCTAAAAATCCTGAACAGAAAAATAAGAAATATTCATAAAAATAATTATTCACTGCCCGCTTTTTGCATCCCACCTTTATCGGCACTTCTCAAAGAAAATAGGCGCTCGCCGCAGTGTCGGAAATTTATACATGACGCGGCGCCGCACTATTTATTGAAATATGGAGAATTTTGGCCGTTAAAAAAAGCCTACTTTAGGATAACTACATAAACTTTAAAAAATTATGCTATTACACACTACATGCACGAGTGATGATTTTTGATAATTTTAAAATATTCTTTCTTCATTTATTTTTCATGTATTTGTAGAATAATATGTACATTCGAGCTTACAAAATTCATTTGCAGTAATAAAATAATTAGGACAGCGCTTGCCACCCCGGTAGCTATGCCACTACACATAACTCCTTTAAAAACTTTTGTTTACTGTGTACTTACAAGAATATCCTGTATATAAACATCTTTGCAGCTGTGTTACCCACATTCTGAAGCAAGAGTTTAACGCATACAGCTTTTCTACATTTGCACTACGACATAAATCCCCCTTATTCATGTTGATAGTTATTTAAATCCATTAAAACACTAAGTTCGATCAGTCAACAATATTTAAGCACGAAACACAATTCTTTTGCAACTGTTAAAAAAATTGTTAATAGGGTTCTCATAAAGTATTGGAATTGAATTATTTGGTTTTTATATGAAAAAATGGAGAGTTCTTGCAGTAAATAACACGATTCGTCTAACGTAAAAATTTCATTATTGTCTGATTTTACAAATACACCTTTATATAAGTTATACTTAGTGTGACAATACTGAAGAAACTGTTATTTTATTGTCAAGATAAGTATCAACTTAACAATTCGCGTCATGTTTAATAATTATGAGCTTTTCCTTATAACTGTATATATATATATATATATATATATATATATATATATATATATATATACAAATTTTGGTAATTTCTTAAAAAAAAAAAACATTTTTTTACGACGAATTTACGACGTTTCACTAAACGATATTAACTTTAAGAAAGAAAAAATCATGAAAAAATATTTATGCTATATATGTACCCTCATCAACCATACGGATATATATATATATATGTATATATATATATATATATATATATATATATATATATATATATATATATATATCCGTAAGAATTGACAAGAACGACATCGTTATTGCAAACTTCGACGTAAAATCCCTGTATCCGAGCATACCGATTGATGAAGTACTGTAAATATATATATATATATATATATATATATATATATATATATATATATATATATATATATATATATATATATATATATATGCTATATATGTACCCTCATCAACCATACGGATATATATATATATATATATATATATATATATATATCCGTAAGAATTGACAAGAACGACATCGTTATTGCAAACTTCGACGTAAAATCCCTGTATCCGAGCATACCGATTGATGAAGTACTGTAAATATATATATATATATATATATATATATATATATATATATATATATATATATATATATATATATATATACGAAAATTTTGCCCATAACTGTAGATTTGTTACTTGAAGAATTTCGCTATTCGCAAACGAGAGATCTCTAATACACTAGAGACAAGCAATTCAAAGAAATTGTTAATATTTGAATAATGGCATGTTTAGTGTTAGTCAAATTCATTAATACTTTTTAATATGCTCTTTTAATGACGTATCTATATTTTCAAAACCGCCCAATCAAACAGCGGCCAAAACTTCTGACGTCATAGACGATTATCGTGAAGATGCTGGACAACGGTGTGCGGTGGGAACAAATGAAGATCGAGGAAGACAGAAGAGCATTCACGGATAACTTTGTTCTAAGCCTGCTTGATGGCAGGTCTTCAGGAATGTTAATTGCGACTGCCAGTTCTTCTGCGCGGTTGCCAAATCAATATATTTTTTCGAGAAAAAATTACCTGATTATGGATGATGTTGTAAATGACTTTTAGCTTTGTTTTCTTTAATTATTTTTATTAATAAAAAAATATTTTTTTATATGACTGAGATTGGTTTAATATATCGGTCTGAATAAACAATTCAAATTAAATCATATTACTTTTTTAAATGACAGAACATGTATGTTTTGTTTTATTTTATATACTAAAAAAACCTTGAATTTTTCTTAAGTACGTCTTATATTTATATAGAAGAGTTTTTAAGATATCTCAGTATTTAGTTTCTTTATTGGCTTGGTGCATTTTATAGCTTGAATACCATTTTTTTTTTAATATTTTTTTTTTATTTGCGTGATTTTTAGTCTTTTTTCACCGATATTATTTATCGAATATATGTAAGTACAATTTGGAAGGTATGTAAAGCATACTTTCCTTACTAGTTTTTTGGCAACACTGTATTGATTCTTAATTTGATGTCCTAATGTATTTCCCAGCGTGTGAAACACGAACTTCTAAGTATAGGAAAATTCATAAAAAATATTTAGTTAATTTTTTTATAAGAAGAAATTATATAGGTATACATAGGAACAATTGAGGTCTAGAACATTCTTTTGATGTTTATGTTTGGGTAAATATTACACATTAGGTAAATGTCTAGTTGTTAGTTAAAGCACAGACAGAAAAGTCTTTAAAACGATTCATATGCGAAAATAAATTTAAACCAATAGATTTTTTCTATTCTGAAATAAATAAATTTTTTATAAAAAATAGAACTGGCTTCTTAAAATGCACTGAAAAGCAAAAATTAAAACCTGAAAAATTGTGTTCCTCATAAAAAGATTAAGAAATACTTACTTATAATTGCTTGCTTACCGTATCTCGTGTTTGTAGTGATTTGTTTCACTTAGTAATAATTTGGAGCTGAAAATTTCATTTATATATATATTTTTTTTCGATTTTTGGCGCACTTTTAGATGTCGGTTCAATATACGAACAGTAAATGCAAACTTCGTTCCCACCATATCCTTTCCGTGTTACAGGTTGCACAGTTTGAACAAATTGCTAAGGAATACAATTTATCCTATTCCACCACCATCGAGATGGCCTACCTGTACCACCATACCGAGAAGAAGGTCAAAACTTACCCTTCCCGCCACAGTGATACGGCAGAGGTACATGTTTCGTCTCTACTAGACTCATCAGGGTACCGACATGCACCTGGCTGTGCAAAGGACAGATCAGAAGGAAGCATGCAAATACTGAAAGCGGTTTCGCCGACCTCCCGCCGCATGACATATATATATATATATATATATATATATATATATATCCGTAAGAATTGACAAGAACGACATCATTATTACAAGCTTCGACGTAAAATCCCTGTATCCGAGCATACCGATTGATGAAGTACTGGACCAAATCGCTCAAAGAAAGGATTTCCTATCTCATATTATGAATCTCACCAGACATTGTCTAAAAAAGGCATTTTTTTGTTTAATGGTCAGATATACAGGCAGATAGATGGAGCTGCCATGGGCTCTTCACCATCTCCAGCTGTGGCAAATCTATTCATGACTTATTTCGAAACGAAAGATCTTGAAAAATTCCACCTCAAACCCAAACTCTGGTGTCGCTACGTTGATGATGTATTTGTAATATGGCAAATAACAGCTCAACTGCTTCCATGAGTTTTTTAATTCCATCCACACAAAGATACAGTTTACTATGGAACTTGAGGAAAATAATCAGCTTCCATTTCTAAACACAGTATATCGAAAACCAACACACGGATAGATACCTGAATGCTGATTCTCATCACCACCCCTCACAAATACAGGGCGTAGCCAATACTCTAATATCAAGATCCCTTCGCCTAAATGATGACCAAGGAAAAGAAAAGGAACTGTCACACATAAAAAGGGCCCTCAAACAAAACAGCTACAAGACACCAACCCCAACCCCCTAATACCAAATCTGCGAATAAGGTAAAATTTTCAACCCACCATATTGGATCCGCTACATTGAATTTCAAAAAAATTATTTTAACGTCTTCATCTAATCTAAATCTAAACCCTTCAAAGGCACCTAGTACTAGATGAAATCCAGAAATTTAAAATTTGTAAATGATCATATTACATCTGACGTATTAGATTTTCTTAAAATAATTTTATATTCGCTATTTACATCCTCAAAAACAGTTCATATTTGAACAGAATCGAAAAATGTAAAATTTTTAGTCAGCTATATTGCGTTCGCCATATTGAATCCAGAAAAAATACTATTAAATTCATAATTTACACCCTCAAGAACCCTCTATCAGTTTTGGAGAAAGTAGAAAAGTGTAAAATTTTTAGGACACCATATTGAATCCGCCAGTTTGAGTTTTTCAAAAAATATTTTAATTTCGTAATTAACACCAATAAAATCGAGAGATGTAGAATCTTTAATCTTCCATCTTAGATCCGCCATATTTATTTATTTTTTAATATCAAATTCGTAATGTGCTATCACATCAATTTTGAAAATAATCAGACAAAACTAATTTTTTCCACCATATTGGATAAGCCATATTAAACTTTTTTTTTAAATAATTTTAGATTTGTCATGTGCGACTCCAAAAACTCCCCCGAACCAATTTTGGAGAAAATCGGACAAAATCGATTTTTTTGTCCGCCACATTAGATCCACCATTTTGAATTTTTTAAAAATAATTTCGGATTTGTTGGGTACAACCCCGAAAATTCTTCCATACCAATTTTGGAGAAAATCGGACAAAATTATTTTTTTGGCCGCCATATTGTAAGCGCCATCTTGGATTTTACTGCACCAATTTCATCTAAAAAAATATGGGACCACCGCAGCAACTTACATAAAAAAAAGACATACTCGACGAATTGAGAACCTCCTTCTTTTAGAAGTCGGTTAAAAATAAAGAATAAGAGCTACCAAAGTGAGTATATATGAAAAATCAGATCTTGTCATTATTCACTTGACACTAAGACCACATAACATAAAAATAAATAATATAAAAGGCAAAAATTTTTCAATTTATTTAAGAACCTAATTTCTCGTACGTGGACGTCTTTGAAACGCCATATTATATTTATGAATGAAATTGACAACTGACAGCTCAGGTCTGGCTAGTAATTTGAAGGATCTTATCTGGTATACATCATATTAAAAAAAATAAATAAATATACCTAGTGGTTCAATAATTATGTGTAAAAAACTTCATTTCATTGTAGCCTTTTGGGAGCCAAAGAGGAGACCTATACGAAAAAAGTTTATATGAACCTGTAGTACTCCTTTCACATATTTCTTTCACATCCGGGAGATTTCCCACATTTTTCCCGACACCCTGTATTTTAACAAGTAATATGCTGGGCTTATTAGAATTGTTTCCATCCATCCATCATTGTAAATTAAATTTAGATATTCTTTTAATTAATTTTCGTTTTGAAGCAAAAATTTATTTTATGACCGAAAAAATAAGTAAATCTTGACAAGTAGAAAGTATTTCTGAATGGAGAATAATATAAATATTAACAAATATATGGGTTTCATTTTGACTGAACTTTTGGATTTCAATATGCTGCCAGAGAATTTTCTAGAAGAAATCTGCATACACCCTATTCACCCGACTTGGCTCCTTTGTACTTTAGGCTCTTCCAAAAACTCAAAAATTTCTTTTTAAGTAAATTTATGCGTCCGATTTCGAAGTTAGCTCAGAAACGATCACATATCTTGCAAAACTGGACGAAAGCTCCTGCACTGGAGCATGGTGGCACAAATTTATATCTTAAAAAGAGAATTATGTAGAAAAATAAATGATTTGTTTCAGAAAATTAGCCCAAAGAGCTCAAAATTTCGATAATTTTTACAATACTTAAGAAAACGAGTTAATGCTAGAAACGAAGGAAAAAATAATTCCTCTCATGCAATTTCAATAAATCAGACCAGAATTAGCATGCAAAATATTAAATAAACAATATGTATTCACGATTACATCGAAATACAATATTTATTAGATATTTACAGCATTGAAAGTAACATTTTATTTAATATTGCCATAACTCAGAAGTATTTATTATCTTAAAACACCTGGCTTATTGTACCCTTCTGGTATTTAAAAATTACAATTTTTTTAAATTTATAATTCTTCAATTTGTATGCGCTAATGGTTTTTTTAATCATTTCTGCAAATTTCAACTTGTTTATTTAAATAATGAATTTTTCGTAGTCATAAATAATATTTCTATATGAATATAAAAAATGTGATTGTTATACGGGAAGAGTACTACCTATTTATATTTTCTATGAAGTCTTTCTTCTTCGTTGGTGTTATTTCAGGAAAAAATTTAAACTTTATTTATTCTTAGGATCTTAAAGCACATAAATTCTCCTAATCTCTCCATGATAGAATTCGTAAAGAGTGAAATGATAGGAAAATGACGTTTTTTAAAAAAAAATTTGGTACATACCCCCTATTTCGAGGTCGTAGAACACGATTCTAACCTCGGCTTTTCATAATTTTTCTTCAATTTTGCGAAAAACAGCGAAAAACATTTTTCACTTTAGGTTCAATTTTTTTCACTAAATCGTTAAACTTTTGTTATAACCACAAATTTCACATTGATGGAAGCTTCTGTATTATACAATAATTCAAAAATATGCACTTTTTTATCGAAAAAATCCGAAAAATTATCACGAGAAAAATCAGAACAAATCAAAAGAAAACGGCCGCCATCAACAAATAATAGTTTGCATAGTTCGCGTACTTGTTGAAGTCGGCGATGTTGCCAGATTGCAAAATCGATTTCTTTGAAATTCATATATATTCTTCTCTTTCTATTTGAATTGAAAAGAAAAGCTCCCAAAAAGACTTTTTCCCTTTCCTTTAATTATTGAAGTACTATTAATTACTCTTATGTCTATGTCTTTGATGTGCGATTTTGACTCTAAATATTAAATGTTTTAAGGATTATAGTTGCTTTTGTCTGTTTCCCTTCAAATACCAGCAGTTTTATGCTTGATCATATTGTTTATGTACGTTAGCAGAAAGTTTTTTTAAATTAATAAATCTAGGTCAATTTAGGTTAATTTGAGTTTTTTAAACTAACAAAAACCAAGCTAAACCTGTACTAATCAGAACTAACCAAAAATTTTGGATTGTTAAAGTTAATTTTACCCTTTTTTATACATTACAAACATTAAACTATGTTGTTAACTGTAATGGATAAATTTTAAAGTTTATACCAGGAAAGTATTAATTTAGGTTAATTTAGATTAGTTCAGGTTAGTTTCTGTTTTCCAAATTAACCAAAATCACGCTAAACTTGAACCAACCTACCCTAACCAAAACCAACCAAAATTTTTGAGGGGTTAAGATTATTTTTACTCAGAAACTATTTTGAACATTAAAAAAATTAAATTATGTTGTTGACTGAGGACAAATCTTATAGTTTATATTATGAAAAAAATTTACATCTGGCTAGGTTGCGCCTTTTTACGTGATTTCGCGGCCAGTTTAGATAGTCTGACGGTTGATGACGTTTCCGAGACGTGTTTTTGATTTTTCGCTGAAAATACAAGTTTTTCTAAATTGGTTTGCTGAAATTCCATTGAAAATAAATACGTAAATCGGTTTTTAAATGCAATAAAAGTGCTTTGTGAAGTGACGCTTTTTTTTTAGTTTTCCGGGTAAGTGAGGAAAAATAGTGAAAAATCAAGGCCAGAATCGTGTTCTACGACCTCGAAATAGCGGGTAAATATCGAAATTTCTTCAAAAAACCATAATTTCCATGCTTTTCACGCTTTACGAATTTTTACCTTAAATTTTTATAAAAAAAATTGAACCAACTTCTAAAAGTGCGCTAAAAAGTGAAAAATAACTATAAATTTTTATATGAAATTGAAATTTTTGAAGTTTGCGCCAAACTAATACCTGACAAAATGTGATTCCCATAAACAGATTAAAAATACTTTATTTGTAATCGCTTTCTTACCATAGTTTGTATATATCGGTAGTTATTTATTTTATTTAGAAATAGTGTGGCGCCAACGAAAGTAGTTTAGAGCCGCAATGAGACCTAGATACAGTGTGTCCCATGAAGAACTGCCGCGATTGATTGCTCGGAAAATAGACTTTTTTTTACAAATTTACAAAATTTGGCTATTTACTAAAGTCGATAGGAACAATTCG
This sequence comes from Diaprepes abbreviatus, assembly GCA_034092305.1. NCBI lineage: Eukaryota > Metazoa > Arthropoda > Insecta > Coleoptera > Curculionidae > Diaprepes > Diaprepes abbreviatus. The sequence continues at coordinate 1,887,513 of JASJET010000081.1, read as the reverse complement.
GCTAAAATATTTTCAAGTTGATGCCTGATACCTGAAAATAGTCTAATTGAAAAGACTCAAATTTTCTAATAAAAAAATCATATTTATTTTCCACCTAATGCAGACTTTACTGATGACACTGTATATTTGTTTGTCTTAATTATAATGTGTATTACTTTTAGACACAAACTTCGTTTTCAAAAATAGTTATTTTATGAAGTTATCTTATACAGGGTCAAATATATATATATATATATATATATATATATATATATATATATATATATATATATATAAATTGATAATTAGGAAACCATTTTGGTTTTTTACTTTAAGGCTTAAAATTCCATCTAGCTGCCAGTTCACGTCAGATGGCTGATCAATCAGAAAAAAATTTATACTACGTCACCGCTAACTATAAAAGCGAAAATTCAATTTTTTAATAGGAGGGCAAATCAATAAGTTGTAGAGTAACATAACCTCAAAATGTTCATTTGTTAGTTTTAAAAAACAAAAAAGAGTGCAGATTAATCCGCTGTAGAATAAACATCGCTAGTCTCATTCATTAAAAGTAACATAACCTCAAAATATTCATTTGTGATTTTTAAAAATAAAAAGGTTGCCATTAAGCCGTTGTAGACAATTATTAAAAAAGGAAAAGAAGTTTACTAAATTAATAAATAAATTATATCACTAAGCAAGCAGCTCTGAAAAATATTTAATACATTAGTGATATAGAAGAAGAAAAGTTACAATAGTTTGCAAAATGAGAAAAGATTTTTAAGTTTTAAAAAAGGAAGAAACCTAGAACGTGGATAAAAAAATTCTGGAGACTAAAAGGTTGTCATTAAGCAGTTGTTGACAATTCTTAAAATAGGAAAAGAAGTTTACTAAATTTATAAATAAATAATATCACTAAGCAAGCAACTCTGAAAAATATTTAATAAATTACTGATATATAAGAAGAAAAGTTACAATAGTTGGCAAAAGCAGAAAGAATTTTTAAGTTTTAAAAAAGAAAGAAACCTAGAACGTGGATAAAAAAATTCTGGAGATTAAAAAGTATTTATCTAGCGTGTAAGAAGTAGAAATTTTAGATTTGACTGAAAATGGTTTAACAAAATAGATATATACTAACCTTATAATAAATATTTGTAGATGGTAATAAAATAAATTGTTTAATTTGCACTGTAACAATATCAATCTTAATATCAACGGTACACAAATATTTTTTAGATGGTTTAAAGTAAAATTACATGTAATAAGACACTAGCCATTTTTAACTTTCAGACATTATATACAACGTTGTCAGATATCTTAAATTCAACAAAAAAGAAACACATTAAATAATATTGAAAATTTTAATTAGGAATAGATAAGGTGATTTATAAATATTCCATTAAACTGCACCAACTGATATTTTTGTATTATTTTAGTAAAGTTTATACTTGTGTTTGTGAATCATTGGTTTGACTTTTCTAATAATAATAATAATTTAATCTGAACTCACCTGCGAAAGAGAAAATTGACATCGATGTTTTTAAACATCTCATCACGAAAAACGGGGTACATTCAGAAATACAGTACATATGTATTTGTGATGTTTTTTTTTTATTAAAATAAAAAAATTTCGTACAAATCAATTATACTCAAATATAGTTATTTGTGCTTGGTGCCCAACAATTTAAAAAAGAAATAAGAAGCATATATATATATATATATATATATATATATATATATATAAATATATATGCTGTCAAGTTGTTTTAACTTAATTAATTTTTTTTGTACGGGTACATTGCGCAGTCGCGAAATTGACAAATCATCGCAATATATATATATATATATATATATATATATATATATATATATATATATATATATATATATATATATATATAGTGCAACCGAGGAAATTCTTGGCTATACTGTCATAAAAACCGTTGTTAAATATTACTCTCATGTCAAAAAATTCGCAGAATTCCAAGATCATGGAAAAACTCATCAGGCCACTGCATTCGGTACAAACCATTATCTCTCTAAGGATAGAGGTCACACTATCCGGCATCGGCAACCAAGCCAACCACGAATTCCGCAGTTTAAGTAAAGTATCGCACTAACAATCTCCTTAAGAGAGCTGTTGGGTGTTTTTTAAGCCAACAAATATAAAAGAGAGAAGTTATCGTCCGTGTAGTTTTAAAATAAAATAGGAAATTCTCGGCTATGCGGGTATAAAAACCGCTGATAAATATTACTATATATATATATATATATATATATATATATATATATATATATATATATATATATATATATATATATATATATATATAGTAATATTATACTTTGACCTATGTAGGGTATTTCCTTATTTGTAAAAAGTTTTAGCTGAGATTATTTTATCTCAGAATAATTATATATTTTTTGTTTACACAGGGTGTCCAAAATTGTTATTTAAATATATTCAATTCCCTTTGACCCCCTGGCAGATATTGATCTACTATGTATTTATTTTCAGGCTGATAGTAGCATGAATACCTTGATGGTGAACAGTTTTTTCAAAAGTTGCTGTTAAACAAATTTTATCCGGAATTAGTACTCAATACCCATACAATGGTATGGGATAATTTTTCCCATCATTACACAGTACGTAGTTCTTTGTATACAGGGTGTCTAAAATTGTCATTTAAATACTGATATTTTCAATAACATTTTATACCTTTTTTTTAATGAAACACCCTGTATCTAGGGGCAGGTATGAATACATATTTTATATAGTTCAATTTTTATGAAAATATTTAGATCAAGCTTAGGTTTAGGCAACCAAGCACATAATTATGGTACATTTACCAAAACTACACTTGAAAATCTTAAGTTAATTATTTCTTAAATTTCAAGTTCATTCATTATCATATTACATAACCTCGCTTTTCACAAACCCGAAAATTCATAACATAATGTAAAAGGATTTAACTAATTATCAGACACTTTACGTATAAATTTCCAGAACTCCACAGAAAAACTTTCTGATAATATGAGCAAGTATCTCTATGTTGTGGTACCAATCTTCATTTTGTTTAACTTAAAAGTCGATAGGAAAGATTTTTTCATTAACATTATGCTCTTCCCATTTCCATTATTTATTGGCATTTAAAAAAATCTATGACTAATATTTGCTAAAAGGTTGCTACGCAGACAGTATGGCTTCGAGTGCTGTCATAACCATATTTTAGAATAAATACGGTAGACATGCCGGTTCCAACTACCACACACCCATCTAATAATTTTTAATTTATTGTTGTCTTAATAACGTAAATTTGATTTGTTTTCCGCATATTGTCAGGTGTTGTTGTCTTTACTTAAAGAAATTTGAATAAAACTCAACTTGACGATCGTAAACTTGAGCTCGACCGTCGCCTTTGTCAGAGTGGGTCCACACCAAGGAAGTTGGAAGGGGTAAAAGGAAGGAGAATACCCTAAACTAAATTTGGTTCCTCATGCAACTCTGTGCCTCAATGTGGCTATGCTGCACTTGCGCAGTAGGTCAAGGGACAGAACTGGATTTGAGAAACCTCTTATTTTTATTGTTATATTGAAAAATTACAATTTAAAGTTCAGGTTATAAAACTACTAATGAAATAAACACTGCCTTAAAAGAAATTTAAACGTAATTCGAAATAAAATCTTATCTTATCTACAATGTTAAAAATGATCTGGCGATAGGGATTAACTATCTGTTACTCTTCCTTTATATTATTATTAAGTAAAGTGTTTTCCATGTACCTTCTAAACTTTATAATAATTAATTTCTGATCAAAAAAAATGAAATGAAAAAAATGATAAAAACTACACACTAGCGCAAACAAAACTTTAAAATCGTAGATCTATTAAAATCTTCAGTATAATCTTACATATTGATGTAATACAAAAAACGTAGATTCTTACCGAAAATAATGAATTTCCGGGATCGAACCATGCGATTTACAAAACAATACCATACTCTGATACATTGTTATAAATTAAAGTCTATACAAATGTCTTGACAACATACTATCTATCTATCTAGTAGCGCTACAACCCTACGTGGGTTTTTGCTGCAGAAACGATTTGCCTCCACTGGTCTCTGTCCATCATGGCTTCTCTCCAGTTGTCGACACTCATAGTTTGTAGGTCTTTGGCTATATTATCTCTCCACCTTAATTTTGGTCGTCCAAGGGGTCTAGTTCCTGTTGGGTTTTGATTCCATACCATGTTAATTAGTCGGTTGTCAGGGGATCTTTGGACGTGTCCTGCCCATCTCAGTCGCTGGGATTTTATTGTTTTTATTATATTTGGGCTATGGTACAACATCTCTAGTTCAGCATTACTTCTTATGCGGTATTGTCCCGTAATTGGGTCTTGTACAGGACCAAATATTCTCCTTAGCATTTTTCGCTCAAAACATTTAAGCAGAAGTTCGTTATGCCTTGTGAGGGTCCATGTCTCACACCCGTAGCATACCACTGGTTTTATTATTGTTTGGTAGATTTTTATCTTTGAGGACCTTGACAGGATTTTTGATTTTATCAGCGTTTGCAGAGAAAAGAAGCATCTATTACCACTCTGTATTCTGGCTTTTATTTCTTCTGTCATGTCGTTATCCGATGTTATGACAGTTCCCAAATATTTGAATTTTTGGACATTCTCGAAGTTATAGTCCTCCATTGTTACGTTTTGTCTGATTCTATCTCTGCGGAGATTGCGTGCTACATGCATATATTTGGTCTTATCTTCATTAATTTTAAGGCCCACTTTCTGACTCTCCTTTTCGATTTGTAGGAAACTTTCCTTGACTCTTACATTATTTTGTCCTATTGTGTCAATATCATCTGCAAAGGCTAGCAACATTTGTGGTCCCTGATTTGTGAATATTTTGGTATTAATGTTCGCTTTCTTGATTACCATGTCGAGTACGATATTGAACAGAAGTGGAGATAATCCGTCCCCCTGCTTCAGACCACTTCGAACTGTGAAATTGCTAGAGACTTGGTTTCCTATTTTTACACATAATTCGGTATTGTTGACACATAGTTTCGTTAGACTAATAAGTTTTTTTGGGATCCCCATGCCTTCCATGGCAATCCAAATACTCTCTCGTATTTCTCGTATTATGGTGTCATAGGCCTGTTTGAAGTCGATGAATAATTGGTGTACATCTCTGTTGAATTCCCAGCTTTTTTCCAGGAGTTGGCGTATTGTGAATATTTGGTCCACCGTGGATCTGTTAGGCCTAAAGCCGCATTGGTAGTCACCGATGGTTCTCTTCAGCATAGGGTGATATTCGCTTCAATAATATATTAGATAATATTTTGTATGCTGAGTTTAATAGTGTTATCCCTCTATAGTTTGAACAATTTAATCGATCCCCTTTCTTGTGGATGGGGACAATTATACCTTTCTTCCACTCTTCAGGTATTATTCCAGTGTTCCATATATCTACTATTATTTTGTGTATTTCTTTATGGAGATGTGTTCCCCCATTTTTCAATAGTTCTGCCGGCAAATTATCGCAACCAGGTGCTTTATTATTTTTGAGCCGGTTAATGGCGTCTATAGTTTCCTGTATAGAGGGTTCATTATCTTGGATTTCTGCTGTTTGGTAGGTTATGCGCGTTATTTCCCCCTGATTGTTTGTATTCAGCAGCTTGTTGAAGTATTCTTGCCATATTTTTAGTATTTCAGTTGCATCTGTTACTAGTTCGTTGTTATTTTCTTTTCTTATGATGCTACCGGGTGTAGGTCTGTACCCATTTCTCATACTGGCTAGTTCACTGAAAAACCTTCTGCTATTTCCAAACGCGTTTTCTTCCACCCGTTCCAGCGTTTCTCTTTGGGCTGCTCTTTTCTTTTGTCTAATTAATTTCCTTGCTTCATTTCTGCTTCTTTTGAATGATTCGATGTTTTCATTATTGGGAAGCTCTAGCATTTTTATTCTTCTTTCATTCCTTCTGTTTACTGCATCCTCACAGTCTTTGTCATACCAATTCTTTTTCTCTGCTTTTCTTCTTTTTCCCAGTTGTTTTTCTGTGGCTGACTTAATAATCGATTTTAAAGTGTCCCATCTTGTTTCTACACTGTCGTTATCCGTTCTATTTTGTAGCAGTCTGTTTTGTATTTCCGCCTGGTACTTTTTCCGTGTTTCTTCGTTTTTTAATTTATTAGTTTCCCATCGTATGCTATCAGTTATTTGTTGTGTTTTCCTTGTATTTTTAATTCTTAGCCTGATTTTTGCAAGTACCAGAAAATGATCTGAGTCTGCATCGGCTCTTCTCATACACAAATATAAATTCCGAAATTTAACTAATGATACTGCACCGCACAACAAAGAAAATAAGCCTTGAGGACGGTGGCAAACAACCGCATTAAACATAAAGAATACGCCGTGACGCCGATCGTGTCGCAAACCCTGCTCTGGTTTCCCGTTCTCACGTTGCTAACTTCATGCAACAAATTTACTACGAAATTTCTTTTTGCGCTTGCTCCACATAGCCAGTCGATGTCAACTTATGACATTTATTTTCTGCATGGTGGAACACTTTTTTGGGCATTTAGCCTATTTTTGTAGTTTTCCATCCCCTTCCAACTTCCTTGATCCACACGATAAAAAAAATTTGGATGTAACCGCAGCGTACTAAGACATATGTCAAATTTCAAGCATTGTGATTCGTTTAATTAAAAAAAAAAAAGACAAGGACCGAAGATTTTCAGTTTAAATCCGCATTTTCCAAGGTCGTTACGCAAAATAATGTTGAACTTTTCAGCGGACTGCTTTAAATATGGCGGAAACTGTGTATTTTTAATATTTCGTATGAACATAAACTATGTTTTTTTTTTTCAGAAGTTTGTTGTTTTATTTATATTTTTTTTATGTTGTGAGTTTTGAGATAATGGATTTTATGAACTATGTTAAATTGTTTTAAATTATTAAAAATGCTTGTTGCCGAAGGTCATTACTGCTTGGTCCTCAAAAAAAAAAAAATTCTTGTTCATTTTTTTATTAATTTTATAACAGTTGCAATAATACAGTTGTTCGTTATATAAATTAAAGCTTATCAAATAAAGGCCGTTATATAATATAATTTCTATTCAACGACAATCTCTGATATCGAGACGCTAATCCACATACATTACCTTAGCTATGATTACCAGATGAAATAATGAAATTTCCTGACAATGTCCCTGACTTTTCAGTAAATATCCGGACATTTTATCTGAATGTTGTATGTGGTATGTTATGGCAGTGAGATTTTCAAAATATTTGCAATCGAAGCTCCAAATACGAATATCGAGCCAGTGTTCTCATTAATGGGAGCGTAGTGGACTAAGGAGAGAAATACGCTGTCTATATTGTTATAAGCTATGCTTTCCGCTGCCTCCAATGTTATAACTTTGCTGGTTCTGTTTTTGGTTTATCATTGGTTTCGATGAATTCAAATAAATCTTCTAATATTCTATTAATATTTTATTAAAATGTTCACTAAATCATGAGGTAACAACAGTTTTTCTTCTTACTTACTAATTTAATGTCACTACTGTAGTTTCTTAATTTTAGTTCCCCTCTTCTCTATGTTGATGTTCTAGTTACACTCTATTTCTGTACTGACAAATATAACATAACTATTTATTTACATAATTACTGAAATGAAAAAGTGTGTATTTATGGAACGCTGACAATATCAACAAAGCTAATGGTCTCTGTAAAAAGTAAAGTATTAGAATATAAATTTACTTAAGAGATAACTTCTGCTTAAGAGAATATTAAATATTAGATTATAATTATCTAAAAAATATTTATATATAGTAATTTAATAATTAATAATTTGTAGTAATAGTTGGTCTACAACAATTTATTCTGTTAATGTTCTACTCTAGACATAGTTTAACTTAAAAAACATATCATGTGAAGAATGTCATAAAATGGTTATAAAAGACCAGCAACTGCCAAAAGAAACATCAAGTAATAAAAAGTACGAAACTAAATTTATTAATATACTAAATTAACAATTCACTCATTTTGTTAACTTTTAATTAATTAATTTTTTTCTTACTAGAATGTTTAACAAATATTTTTTTATTACTTACATTTTCCTCTTTTAATTTCAAAAAAATACTGACAATTGCAGTTTTTCCTCCCCCTAACAGGGGGCTAAAATTTCAGACATGTCAGGAAAATTCCTGTCGTCTGGTAATCCCACCCTTAGCAAACTTTATATAAACCTATTATAAACAATTAAAAACTAAAAATTAACATGGATGGAAATTTAATAACAGAAATCCAGTTAGTCTCATGTGTAATGTGTTATTCTAAAAACTACAAACAATTGTAATTATTAATAAGATTGTTAAAGTTACACTGTTATTTTGAAATTCTCGTCTTTGAACTCCCTGGCAATTCTTTACCAGGTAAAAGTGATAAACTCTGGAAATAAAACTTCTTTTAAAGAGTCCCGTATTACCGCACAAGTAGCCTGAATAATTTTAGAAACACTGTTAACCAACTCGGAATTCGCACTATTGCTTTCATATGCTGATTTCATCAGCTAAATATCACAATGTTATTTCCAACCTAGTAATAAGGGTATACCTGTACACATTTCCTAATTATTGACCCAACAACAGCGAAGAACTCTTCAAATTCACCAATAGTAAAGGGACAATATTTTTATAAAATCAAGATCATTTTCTCACATTTCCTGAATTAAATTAATAGTATGTCCAAGCCTTTCTCCATTGTTTTCCTCCAATACAGACCGGACCCAGTAGCAACGACTTTCCTGTTTTTTTAATAAAGAATATTCTCTTTACATTTTGTACCTTTTTTTTCTAGATTAAAATACTGCCGAAGGCGTTTTTGGTCGACTGTTAACAAACGCGGCACCCATCGCGCAGAAAGCTTTTTCATGCCAAGAACATCATGTAAAATGTAGTGGACACGATCTATCGAGATGTTTGCTATACCAGCAGCCTCTCGTATTTTCAGTCGGCGGTCATGAAGTACGACATTGTGAATTTTTGTGACAATTTCGTCAGTTGTAGCGGTTTTTGGGCGTCCCGAGCACTCATCATCTTGAATTGATGTACGACCACGATTAAATTCAGCAGCCCATTTTTTCACTGTCGAAAATGAAGGAGAAGAATCCTTTAAAGTAGAATCTAACTCATTTGTAATATCCGTAGGAGTTAAGCCCTTTAAACAAAGTACTTTATAACCGCTCGAACTTTAATTTTATTCATATTTCACAAAATATCGAACCTTATGCCACAAACAAGCAACTGAACGCAAACATCTGAAACTTTGCAGGGCGTCATCTCAAGGTTAATGCCTACAAAATATTATAGTTATTTGATCCTACTAGCGCCCTCTCTGTTTCAGATCGAGAACTTATCGAACCGTCCTCGCATTTTCAGAATTGCAATTTTTTAAATATTTATCTATTAATAAATAGCTACAGTAATATCGCTCCAAAACAATCACAGTTCAAGCATCTTAAGCTAAATTGCATCCAAAAAAGGTCATGCTGTCAATTTGGTGGGACTACAAAGGTGTTGTATATTTTGAACTGCTTCCAAGAGACCGGATGATTATTTCAAATGTTTACTGTCAATACGCAAAATCTCACTCATCTTTAGTAACTGATGGAAAATTATTGGAGCTTGGTTGTGAAGTGATGTCGCATCCTTCATACAGTCCTGATCTAGCACCATCTGATTACTAGTTATTACAAAGTTTGCAAACCTCTTTGAGTAGTAAAATTATCACAAATGGTGATAAATCGCACTTGATTCAGTTTTTTGCTGATAAGAACCACTATTTCTACAGGGCGGAATCATGAAGTTGCGAGAAAGACGGCAAAAAGTCATTGAATAAAATGGAAGATATAAAATAGAATAATGTAAAATTTTTGTATAAAAAAAAGGTTTTATTTCACATTATTAAATCGAAATTTTCTTCTTGCCGACCTGATATATATATATATATATATATATATATATATATATATATATATATATATATATATATATATATATATATATAGTATATATATATATATATATATATATATATATATATATATATATATATATATATATGTATATATATATATATATATATATATATATATATATATATATAATAATTTAATAATTTAATAATAATAATTTTATTACCACTAAATAAGAAAGTTACAATAATTTTCTACATCCATGTATTTTTTGAATCCATAAGCTACAAGCAGCTTGTCTGGATGTCAAATAACAAACGCATACTTGCTAAAACACTGTCACAAAATAAAACAATTAAAATTCAAGTCAAATTAAAATTAATTAAATAAATTAAACTTACTTACACCTATTTAAAGAGAAAACATCACATACATACATATCAATCATATTAAAAAATATTAACACAAAAATATAATACCTAAAATCATCTCCATTTTCAATACTAATTTAATAATGACACTGCATTAACAATCTGATGTTGGTTTGCTTTTATCCACGTAGATATTCTCACACAAAAATAATATACATTTACAATAGATTTTATTTCTAAAGGTAACAAATTAAATAACTTTGGACCGATATACATAATATGCCTCTGCGAAGCCGTGTATAATGCCACAGGAAAGGTAAGGTCTCCATTGTGAACAGACCTGGTATGAACATTGTGCATAATCGGACTTTTCTATTCATCACACTTCTTCATAAATTTTAAAACCTTTTTAAAATACAATTGTCTGATAGTTAAAAGGTCAGCTTGTTCAAATAACAAGTCTGATGGAAACCGCCTCGATTTATTTAAGAATATTTTTATTATATACTTTTGAGTAACAGTCAACGGGCAAAGGATGCTACCACATGCACTGCCCCAAACATTCAAACCATATGCGAGGACTGACTCAATCAAAGCCTGGTAAGTCATTCGCAATAGTTTCAAAGACAGGAATTCTCTCAGTTGGTAGAACTTGTATATAGTCTTTCGAAGTTTTTTAGTGATATAGTTTACGTGAGCATCATATCTGAGATTCCGGTCAATGAACACCCCCAAGTATTTAATCTTCTCCGCCGCTGCCACAGACTCAATACATCTGCACTGTTTTGCACCCATAAGACATTCATAATTATGTATTAAAAGATTAGGATATACAGTATTAACTCTATTATTCATAGAAAAGGCCATGTGGACAGTTTTACTGACATTAATAGTCAGAAGATTCTGATCCATCCACAATCGTACCCTCGAAAAGTAATCCTCTGCTCTCTGAAATGTCTCCTGCCAAGATTTACCTTTAATTAAAATAACTGTATCATCGGCATAACAAATACATTCGCTATTTTCACTTGGAAGAACAGTAAAAAGATCATTTATATATAGAGAGAACAGGACAGGACCCAATACTGTACCCTGCGGTACCCCAAATTCCACATTACCTGTTTTACTTAATGTTTCATTTATTCTCACTTTCTGTGTTGGATTAGTTATATATGACGGCTGATCGAACTAGTCATCGTAATAGGTCGATAGTTTTCCTTATTTAATTTATCCCCCGGTTTATAAATTGGAACGATAACCGCGTTCTTTAAAATGGCAGGATATCTTCCTTTTTCAAATATCAAATTTATTAAATGTAAAAGAGGATTTATATTATATTTAAAGAATTTATTACGGTAATTAGCTCACTCTCAGTTATGAGATGCAAAAGCATGGAATTCGAAATACGTTTACTAAAGAAATTGGAATTGTTTGTTTTGATCTTTTCCGCCAAGTCCTTGCCCATACCTCCAAAATAATCCCAAAAAATATTAGCAATTCGCAGGCTATCACAAACAAGCTCACCCTCATCCTTAATCAATGATATTCCCCCAGACCCACCATACTCATTGGTAGCTCGCCTAATCACCTCCCACGTTCTCTTAATGTCACCTTTACAGTCAACCAGCCTGCTTCTGAAAAACGCATATTTCGATTTTTTAATAAGGTTTGTAAGTAGATTTCTATACCTTCTAAATTTTTCTGTGGCTTCGATATTCTCTGGGCTCTTGTCCGCTATCTTTTTAAGTTTATCTCTATTTTTAATAGATGTAATAATACCCATAGTAATCCATTCCTTTTTTTTTCTTTGTATTTTTAATTTGTTTTGTTTAGTCGAGTGAAAAATACACTTATTTATTTTTTGAATAAAAATTTCGGTGCATGAATCAATATCAGAACCGTAAACGGAATCCCAGTTTTCATTGTTGATTTGATTTTGTAATTTTATGTGATTTATTTTTTTATTATGGGATGAGAGTTGTGATTAGTAATAATGGGTTTACTATTCATATTTTTAAAGTCAATGTTCAGTATAATCGGAAAATGGTCGGTAAGGCCAGAAATCAATACAATAAGTTTTACATTACTGTAATTAAGCTTATTGTAAATAAAAAAATGATCAACGCATGATCCAGAGAAACGGTCTTGTCTAGTAATATTATTTATTTGTTTATTTGACTGACATATCCCATGCCATTCAAACAATTCAGATAATTACAACTAGTTTCACTACCTACATCCTTCAAATCTATATTTATATCACCACAGAACACTTCAATATATATATATATATATATATATATATATATATATATATATATATATATATATATATATAAAACTTGCCAACTGACTGCATGAGTCAAATAGGGAAAGTTTAAAAGATATTTTATTTTTATTTTCAATTTTTTATCAATGAAGGAGAAAACTTAGCATATTTTTCACATTAACATTTCGCTGCTATCAATTTGCTAATTACAACATATCAAATGGTCTCTTTACAATCACAGCATAACTCCAGTCCTCTGCTTTGTTTTAAGTATTCTTTAAATAAGACTTGTGGGAAAATTGACTAGCATCCTAATAACAAACAGGGTGGCGGGTGGCCCCATTCACTTAAAATAACTCCTTTCAAAAGGACCGCACGCAAGTCATTCCATATCTCATTAGAGCCAGCTCTAAAAGGAAAAATGTTTGAAAATAATCTTGTGTGTATGTGTGTGTGTGTTTACAAAAACAAACTGTCCACACAGAAACGATTATTGACGAATTATCACTTCGGATACAGCTTAACTGGTTCTTATTGTGGTTCTATTTGGTTTTTAGAACCTCTAATGTGTTTATGTTTGTTTAAACGATTTGAAGATAGTCGTTTTGGCACCTTATTAAAAAATAAAATCTTTTTATTGGTTTTAGAGAGGTAAGGGCTACTTTACAAGCTACTTAATTTAGACAGTTTTGGACGCCAACTATACTAATGTAAAAATATGACGGAATTATTTTATACCATTTTGATTACTAGTCAAAATTGGTTTCAATATCAAAAAATGTAAGAAGGCTGAAAAACTTTATCACCTGCATGACTCCTTTAACTTCCATGGTAAAGTAAGAGATATAACTGGAGCAAATAGAAGAATAAACAAGGAAGACCGATTTTAGATACCGACAAACCAAAGGAAACTTGAAAGGACTGCGTAGAGACATTGTTCAGGGATCGACGTACATATAATTCTACAAGTCTGAAGACACTACGATATATATGCAGAACTTTGAAAGCAAATCGATATTAAACAACTTACATATCTCTTTAACCTGATATATGATCCCGGGCAAATTCCAATGGATTGGTCAAAGTCTAGGTTTGTTGCCATTCCAAAGAAACGAAACCCCAAAAATTTGCTAAGACTCATATTCTTGATGAGTTAGGCGCTTAGAACGTTCCTTCGAGTAATTGATTCAAGAATCTACAAAACACGTGAAGATATGAACGCACAGTTCAGCTTTATCAAGAGATTTAGCAGTAGTTCTCTTCTTAATTAAATTACTTGTGCAAAAATGCTATGACCAAAAGCAAGATATTTTCATCTCCTTTATTGATTGCCAGAAAGCTTTTGACAACGTAAAGTATCAGCCGCTGTTAGAAAGATTATACTAGATCGGTATAGATGATAAAGATATTAGAATAATAAAAGAACTATTTGTTAACAGCTGGCACAAATCTGTATTAATGGAGATCTGGCCTTCGGCATACCGGAAAGAACCCGACAAGGATGTGTACTCTCACTTGTTTTGTTTAATATTTACATTGAGAAAATATTTTAGTTATCATTAGGAAATGAAACACGAAGTATCACAGTCCTATCCCAATAACCGATATTTGTTATGCAGATGATACTGCAGTCTGAGCTAATAACCTTGAGGACCTCCAGTCAATATTAAAAAGGATAAACGTGTGCGATGATCAGTCTAGGCATCAGTATATGACTCCTCTTAACGTCAACAAGGAAAATATTGAACTTGTCGCAAAATTTCCGTATCTTGTGTTACAGTTTTTATTTTACAATAAAAACTATAAATATTGGTACTAATAATACCTACAATAAAGTTAATATTCACCATAAATTAACCCCTTATTTCCATCAAGTAGTCTCTTTAATAAATATTAAATAAAAAGCTAAAAGTTTATTCACCTGTTACATCAAAAATCGGTATTGTAAAAAATTCAAGTGTGCCTAGAAATGCATCAAATCCATTTTTGCGACTTTCATCAAGGTTGTAGTTAATCTTTTGTTTTTGGCGCTCTGGAGATTTCTAGAAGCGTTAGTAGAGAGAGTCTATGCCAAACCTTGGTTGTGAAAACTGGCAGGAACCCCAAAAGCAGATTTTTTGCTGATTTCCTAAGAGTACAATTCTAGTTTTATTCCTGTTTGCAGCTAAAACCATAATTTAGTGTGTTAAGGCATCATCTGCCAGATAGTAAGGATAAACAAAGTTTTTATTGCATTCGTTTTTCGTTAAGTACACTTTAGTGGAAGTGATCACACCTAAGAAGTCACCACACCATCTTTGTGACTTGTAATACTTGGTGCAAACATAAAGACAAAGAGGTACATGCCACCAACAGTTTTTATTATACCGGAACTTTGCTATCCTGTTTAAGATTGGATTTGAATGCCAGTACCGGTATACAACACACCACTGCTCCCATAGAGGCCATCGGCTATCCAGCTTGCCGAAAGTGATTGGATTTAATGACAAATCTGCCTTTCAGGTATTAGAACTTCATAATAAACAGTGATATTACCGATTTTAAAGTATATTTTCATTTTTCCTCTGTGATTGGAAATTAATAAGACTTTTTACGAACAATTACAGGACACTTTGTATTTAATTTCATTTCAAATGTAAACCGAAGATATACGTATACACTAGATAATTTAAAACATCATCTCACAAATTAATAGTCCAACATTTTTAATTAGGTTTAAATAAACATAATTTTAATCTTAATTGACCTACTAGATAGTTTATTCTTTAAAAATAAATATAAACATTGGAACGAAGAAAAAAAGTAAGGTTATTCAACGCCACAATTTAAGATCAGCTGACAGTCTAAAGCTGGACCTAAAGCTAACCGATTTGGCGTTTGGCGCAGATGACGTCATACTAGTAATAGTTTTACCACAATGTCAGTTGAAGTTACCGAAGATCTAGCGAGTTTATAAATTGGTTTTTGTGGAGATATTTTAATGGTTATTTTAGGTATACCACAATGGTTATACTCGACTTCAAGCTTGTATATTTTGAACTTTTTCCATTTGTAGTCAAATTTTCCCTTCTGCAACTCATATCTGCATACTTATACGTGTTCACGTTTTAAAAAATAATTCTCCCAGTTGCCCTGTTTCGCCGCCCCTGTCGTCCGCATCCTCGGATGAGCAAACAACGCGTGTTTTGTCCGGAATGCGGGCCCCCGGGCGGTGCACCTGGCTGCCTGGTCCCCCCGGCCCCCCGAACCCCACCGCATTTTCACCTATATCGCGTACACAGCAAGTGCGTATTTGCATTGGGCCGTTTTGATTACTGATTGTCTGCGTATGCGTGTAAACATGATGTTACTTAACTTTTTTATATTGGATTATATTTGTATTTATCGTACGTAGATACATTTATTCACTATTAGACAGAAACAGAGCCACAAAATGGTTTTGTTCTTGGAAAATAAAAAAAATATATGACTGTGATTTTTAGTTAATTTTAATGAAAGTCACATAAACATATATATATATATATATATATATATATATATATATATATATATATAATATATATATATATATATATATATATATATATATATATATGTTTATGTGACTTTCACGGATTCCTCCGTGTGAAATGCAATTGCAGTGGATATATCCACATAATGCCGTTGTAGTGCTGAAATCCCATTTAGCACAGCAGAGGTACATGTTTCGTCTCTACTAGACTTATCAGGGTACCGACATGCACCTGGTTGTGCAAAGGACAGATCGAAAGGAAGCATGCAAATACTGAACGCGGCTTCGCCGACCTCTCGCCGGATGGCGTATATTGTTTATGCGGCTTTCACGGATTCCTCCGGATCACTGTGGCGGGGAGGGTAAGTTTTAACTTTCTTCTCGGTATGGTGGTACAGGTGGGCCATCATCTCAATGGTGGTGGAAAAGATAAATTGCGTTTTATTACAATTTATTCTAACTGTGCAACCTCTAACACAGAAAGGATATGATGGAGAGAAGTTTGCATTTACTGTTCGCATTTTACTTCATATGTATATATATATATATATATATATATATATATATATATATATATATATATATATATACATATGAAGATAATCCAGACTCTAATGCTACTTGCCTTGTAGATATTGTCGGATATGCGGCGAAATATTCTAAAATTATAGTTTCGATATTTTTATTATTAACAAGTGGTTTATTTGTATTTCTTTTTGCTTTTATGGATCTAAAGTTCCTGAAGTTTTCTATAATTCGTTTAACAGTTGGTGGTGTTGGTTTCTGTTCTGCGGATATCGGATCGCGAATGTATCCGCTTTTACTTCATCTAAACACGAAGTTGCATACAGTTGTACTTTTGCTGAATGTGATTTCAGCACTACAACAGCATAATGTGGATATACCCACTGCCATTGCATCTCACACGCGTGCAGTGTTGCATACTTCCTTCCGATCTGTCCTTTGCACAAACAGGTACATGTTGGTACCCTGATGAGTCTAGTAGAGATGAAACATGTACCTCCGGCGTATCACTGTAGCGGGGAGGGTAAGTTTTGACTTTCTTCTCGATATGGTGGTACAGGTAGGCCATCGTCTCGATGGTGGTGTTCCATAGCAATTTATCCAAACTGTGCAACATCTAACACGAAAAGAATATCTCTTGCATATACACAGATGTATATATATATATATATATAGATATAAAATACCTAGTGACTTAGAACTAAATTAAAAATAACTCCTTCAACTTTTGTAAACCTGTAAGGACATTTGAGTTTATCTCTAAGAATAAATTGAATTAATAATAAAAAAGAAACGAAGCCATAATTTAATAAATTAATAAAAATATAAAAAACATTTTATCGGATGCGGCCAGTATAAAACGCCTTACGTATTGTAAGCATTAAGTGGAACCCCTACTAAAATCGACATAAAACGACTAATTTTATTAGAAAATAAAATTTTATCAAAGCTGCTTAATGCAGCGCTATAAACAATGTCACGGGTGGTAAAAAACTTTTAGTTTTCGTGCTCACACTGGGTGTTAATAGACTCGACCACTGTAGAAGTTAGAAGAATGAATTATACGAGGCGAAGTTCAAAAGTATATTAGATCACGTTCATATTCTTGTTGTTCTCATTCATTCACACATGACACATGGATAAATTTGTTGACGGCGGGTATGTGGGGAGTATTAAACTCGCCATTTTAAGATCAATCTGATCTTTCTTTTTTTGGATTTCGTTATATATATATATATATATATATATATATATATATATATATATATATATATATATATATAATTTATTGTAATTGTAATTTGTTAATATTTTCTTGGGTTTGGGTTTTCTTATTTGAAGATTAAAGAACGAAAATTTTTCTGACGTTTCGCTCTACATAATGAGCTTCTTCAAAGTTCTGGTGTATTTTTCATCTACAAAATTACAATTTTTTTTCTTTTTATAAACATATATCACAGTTTTTTATATATCTATTACATTTATATTTTTAAGTTAATATTTAAACTTAATAAAAATAAACAGATTTTATTAACAGTCTCAAAAACTGCAACATGAAAGTACTAAAAACAAAAAACTCAAGAGGTAAAACAAGAATAATAAAAATAAAAAACGCGAAGAACGTGACCGTCCAGAACGAAAAGGAAATAAGCAGAGCCATAGAAGAATTCTATACCAAGCTATACTCGCCACACGCACAACAAGAGCAACAACGAACAAAAAGAACCTTACTCAACATAGGCTCAGAGGAAATTCCAGAAGTAACAAATCCAGAGATAAGAATGGCACTAAATAAATTAAAGAACAATAAATGTGCAGGAGAAGAAAATTAGAGTAGAGATGCTGAAAATTGGCGGCAGAAAAATAGAACAAATATTGAAGATTCTATTTAATAAAATAATTGAATCGGGAAACATTCCACAGGACTGGTACAACTCCGAAGTAATCTTAATATTCAAAAAGGGGGACAATACAAATATTGAAAACTACCGACCAAGATCTCTACTATCACACACCTACAACCAAAATCATAACCAACCGCATAACAAACAAACTCGATTTTTACCAACCTGTCGAACAGGCTAGATTCAGAAAACACTTTAGCACCACAGATCACCTACACACCATAAGAATACTAATTGAGAAGTGCACCGAATATAACGTACCGCTCCATATGGCTTTTGTAGATTTCCAGAAGGCATTCGACTCCGTCGAAATATGGGCAGTATTACAATCCTTAGAAAACGCAAGAATCGATTCAATATACATAAACATCATAAAGAACATATAAGAAAATTCAAATAAAAATAGACGACAAGACGAAAACGAACCCCATAAAACTACAAAGGGGAGTGAGATAAGGGGACACTATCTCGCCAAAACTGTTCACCCTAGTCCTAGAGGACATTTTTAAGGAACTTAAATGAGACATCAAAGGTATAAACATCGACGGAATATACTTGAACCATCTCAGATTTGCTGATGACATAATCTTAATAGCAAGTAATCTCCAAGAATTGAACGAAATGCTACAACAGCTAAATGACGTATCCGCATCTGTAGGCGTTAAAATGAACTACAACAAAACAAAAATAATGAGCCACGAACAGGCAAACATAACAATACAGAATCAGAGGATAGAAAACGTCGAACACTATGTATACTTGGATCATGACATTAGACCAGGGAAATCAAACCAGGATGCTGAAATAAAAAGAAGAACACAGCTGACATGGACCGCTTTCGGTAAACTTGCATACATCTTGAAAAATAATTCAATTCCGATAAATCTAAAAAGAAAAGTATACGACACATGCATATTACCGGTGTGTATGTATGGATTGGAGACCATGTCCCTTACCAAAAAGTCCGCTAAAAAATTAGAAACAGTCCAAAGAGCGATGGAAAGAAACATGCTTGGAATATCATTAAGAGACAGGATTAGAAACGCCGAGATAAGACGCAGAACGAAAGTCAAAGACATCGTGAAGGAGGTTGCAAAGATGAAGTGGCGATGAGCTGGTCACATAGACCGATATGAGGACAACAGATGGACACGAAGAATTCTGGAATGGAGACCGAGGGAGACAACAAGAAGCACGGAAAAACCTCAAAAAAGATGGGTAGACGACATAAGGACAGTGGCGGGCAAACAGTGGATGAGATTGGCGAAGAACAGAGAAAGATGGAAACAATTGAGAGAGACCTACATCCAGGAGTGGATGGACAGAGGTTGACAAAGAGAGAGAGAGAGAGAGAGAGAGAGAGAACTTCCAAAGCTACTACTAGATTCGATTTAAAAAAATAAACCTTTTTAGTGAATCTGTCCTCAAATATATTGGCATTCCAAATGCGCTTTGAAAGCGTTTTCAAGTTTTGCTTCTTCTTTCTAAATGGCATTTACACCTTACCCAGTGTTAACCTAAAAATAACTAATCTTTTTAAATGTCCCCTGTAAATGTAAATTTCCTACCGCGGTAGTTGAGTTGTCCTTCCAAACTGACCCGCCCGAAAACACAAATCTCTCCTTATCTCCTTCGAAAAAACTCTAAAAATGCCATTCCACCTTTATCTCTTGGTCCGATCTCGGACCTTTCAAGGCCCACTACGCCACACTGATAAACACATCGAAAACAATTGAATGTGCGCTGAGAAACAAAAGACATTCGGGCCAAATTAGTCAGGACAACATGGATTCCTAATATTTCACACGGGTTTTTTATCTGTGTTTGATAGCTCGGGTCCGATCGTTAAATGTCAAATGGGAATACTTTAGTAATGATACCTCTTTTTGATGGCTGATAAAGAAATGACTAATTTGGGAAGATGAATCAATGGCGTTGGAGATAAATCAGTCAAATCTGGTTAAATATTCATTAGAGGGGAAAGGGGGGCAAGCTCAACAAATGTATAAACGCTATGGTGTGTGTTATTTCCCAAATTAATATTCTATTTTCTGTAGCGTTCCCTAAATTATCAATTTGTACCCTAAAACTGAAATTTAGACAAAAAAAATTATTTCTTTTGACCACGCCGAAAGGACTTTAGTTTTTAGTTTAGAAGCTGTAGGAGGAGGGGGGGGGGGGTTGAGTATACACTGAAAGTTCTCCTCGGTAACTTTGTGTTGCTTTATGTCTTTTAGTGCGCTAAATCCATTTTTAGTGGCTATCAAGCTCAAATTTAGTCCAATTTTGAGGTAATGTAATTTTATTGCACATTATTTAATATTTTAAGGGTGATTTGACCTCATACACGGTCTGAAATGCGATTAGTATATGTTTTTTTCCCATACTGCTACCAATCTTACAAGATAAATAATATTATTTGGCTGTTGAGAGGCTAAATTTTGCTCTAAACCCTTCAGAATAACGTACATAACAATAATTATAATATATTCCCTCTCAAAGAGTTGTGGAAAATTTATTAATTAATGAAAATGTGTAAAAAAATTAAAATACACCTTTTTTTCCTCCTTTTTTTCTTATAACTTTGAAAGTATTCATTTTTGAGGAAAGTTGAAAAGAGAAAAATATTTCGTAATTAAATTTTCTATAATATAGGGTTGGTTGAAAATCTCAAAATTGGTTATTCTTGTTACAAAACAGTAATAATTCAAAAACGGCCAAAAAAAAATTAGTTTCTTATCTGATTTTTTTCGACCACTTATATTTCTCTGAGGACCTTCATATTTTCGCAAAAAAACTTCATAATATGATAAAACAACAGGCCAAATTTCGTTAAAATCGGTTCGATGATTTCTGAACAATAATTTTGCAATTCAATTTTTTTTTTCAAATTTCATTGAGTCTTAAATATGAAACATACATGAATTTTTTTCACATATACTAGAGATCTGAAGCTTTCAACTGTTTTTTAAAAAATTAAAATCGAATAATTAGGGCCTTTTCAGGAACTGTTTAAAATGATCGACGATTTTTTTGCTTATAAACAAATTGAATATCTCTGCGAATTTCATCTTATTTCTTTGAAAATATGGTTTAAAAGTACTTAGAAAAACGCTTCTTCTGAAAAAATAAACTTTAAATTGTATCAAATTGGTTTCCAAAATACAGGGTGTCTCAAAAGAAAGTACACATTTGTTTTGCTTATTGCGTGAACGCAACTATTCCGAGCGGCGCGGGGGGTATGTCAATCGGTAGCCTGGCTCTTGAGAATTTAGTCGTTATGGAGCGTTTCTCGGGAGCGGACCGTGCTTTGTGCGTACGTGAGTTTTACAAAAACGGTAATTCGGCCACTGTAGCGCGTAGAACATTTTGCAATTTTCGACATATTCGTCACTTAAATGATGCGCCAAGCGCTCGGCTTATTGGAAAATGGGTCCAGAAGTTTGAAGAGACCGGTTCAACACTAGATAAACCAAAATCCGGGCGTCCGAGGTCTTCGAGAACCGTCGAAAACGTAGAGAGTGTTACTCAGTCTGTTCGTGACGACCTAAACGTTTCGATTCGTAAGCGTGTTGTTGCTTTAAATGTGCATAGGTCATCATTATTCCGCATTTTACACAAAGATTTAAAGCTGACCCCTATAAAATTCAGTTGGTGCAAGAATTGAAGCCTCAGGATGCTGGTCAGAGGCTCGACTTCGTAAACCAGATGACTGAACGCTTTTCAACGTTTACCAACATCTTCTTTTCGGATGAAGCCCATTTTCATCTTAATGGTCATGTAAACAAGCAAAATTGCCGCTATTGGAGTGCAAACAATCCAAAACACAAACATCAGAAACCTCTACATTCGCCGAAAGTGACTGTATGGGCTGCAATGTCGGCGCGAGGAATTATCGGCCCGTACTTTTTTTGAAGATGAAAGGGAACGCACAGTAACAGTGACTTCAGAGCGGTATGTGGAGATGTTAGACGACTTCTTCGTGCCTGAACTGCAAAATTTTCCTGGCTATAACCAAAGAACATGGTTCCAGCAAGACGGAGCAACTTCACACACGTCCAACATGTCTCAGCCACGAGTGCGTGAAATTTTTCCTGGCAAATTGATCTCAAAGAAAGGTGACATAAGTTGGCCTCCACGCAGTCCTGATTTATCACCTATGGACTTTTTCCTATGGGGTTATGTCAAATCAAAAGTTTACGCCAACAAACCGACTTCCCTGGCACAATTAAAAGAAAATATCCGCAACGAAATGGCAGATATCACGGAGAATACCTGCCGAGCCGTCATGGACAATTTTAGTGCTCGATTAAATGAATGCGGTGAGCGCAACGGATTACATTTGGACGATATTATTTTTAAAAAATAAATTCCCAAACAATGTATTTTAATATGTAATAAACATTTTGTCAATAAAGTCCTGACTTTTTTTTAAATCGATTTTTTAAATGTGAACTTTCTTTTGAGACACCCTGTACAAGCTGTCAAATCGACAATATGAATAAAAATTGAAAACAAAATTGCCCACTCGCGTGTAAAATGACAAGAAGAAGAGCGAGGAGCTCCCGTTCCCAAATTGAATATTCAGGCTCAAAATACGTAAGGGCAAAAAAATGTGATTATCTCGGTTTCTAATATGGAGCAATTTTTATTACTTTGATGTTACTACGATGTTTCGGAAATAAAGGAGTGTCTATTATGCATTCATTTTTTTTATAAACAAGAGATAAACCTCATTTAAAAATATAAAAAACTAAAATCTAGTGTTTTAACAAATGCTCAAACTGACGTCCATCCCTTTCAATGCAAAAACGAATTCTTTTCTGAAATGATTGTTTAATTTTAATTATCATATTTGGTGTTATATAGTGAAACTCTGTTCTTATTCGTTCTTTCATATTTTCGGGTGTCCTTAACGGTATATCATAATAATATATCCCCATAAGAAAAAATCAGGGCGTGTTAGATCCGGAGATCTTGTTAACTAGTATTGTATTCCTCCACGCTCTATCCACTGTTGTAAATAGACGCCTATTTTACGACAAAATATTAAATTTCAGATTTAATATGTCTCCAAACTCCTTAAATTAAATAATACGGCATGCAGTGCTAAAACTCCAAATCTTCGTAATGCCGAAGCGGGGAAACCCAGACATTAAAGGGCGCGGTGGCTCGGTGGTTCCCCGATTTCATAGCGCGACGTCACCACTCCTATAAAAGCGAACAACTGCAATATTAAGGATATTACGGGTTGCTTTTCTTAAGAAAACTCGTCCTTTTTCTGATCGAGTATAGCTCTCAGAGGCCAGGTTGACTGTTCTATTTTTTAGTCAGCTCGTGGTTCTTAAATTAGATTATCTTTGACAACAAACAATAAAGATCGTGCACGTGTTTTATTTCCTGAGATTGATATGTCAACAAAAAGGCAAGGTTAGTGGCCCGTACGAATTCTTAAATTCCCGGGATTGGTAAATAATTCGGGATTCGGAGACTAAATCTTGTTTAGTAAGGGTCTTGACAATAAATCGTAGCGATCGTACGTTCGGTTTAGGAAGAGCTAGGAGTCGAGTGTAATGCTGGGCAGAGCTAAACAACAAAATATTTCTTGTCAGTCTTGAAGGGCTTAGTAATCCCGAAAAAACGCGCCCTGACTTGAAAATAATTACCAGAACGTGACAAAGTGGAGATAACCTGATATTGACAGTGCGGCTAATAGTCAGCTTTATGTTGGCTATAAATTTATGAATATCCCGAACGTGACAGTGGAGAGTGGAAATATCCCCGAATTTGACTTGCAGAAAATAACTGAATTCAGTACATAAAAAAAAAAAACGAAAAAGTTAGAAAAGGGGAAAAGTAAAAAGTGAATAAAAGTTAACTAAGAGTCTAATTGGCTCATTCCTTAGAAGTGTTCCCTTGATAAAATAAAACTTAATCTTCGTTAACTCTGAGCTTCACTCACTCCCCTTCTATCCCCGTGAGCGAGAAGAAAGCTGTGGCGGCTAGAGTTTTCATTCTAGTCGGGACGTTTGGCAGGACTTCACCAATAATCCCTGATTTGCATTAAACCTTTTTTATACAAATTTTGATAATGCGAAAATTTTTAAAATAAATGAATCTTGACGGAAACAAACTTTCACGTTTCCTGAAGGATAAAATTAATTCAATGAACTCAGTAAATGCGTAAATAGGTTCATATTCTCGGAGATGAGTATAAAAATACCGAATAATGGCGAGGTGCGTTGACTTCACGCTAAAATCCGAAAAATAGTTAAAATTGCGAAAGGTAGTTGACCCTTGGAAAAAATTAACAAAAAATCCGATAAATTCAACTGGATAAAACATGGAATACGATTATTGACGTTGCGAAAATAAAAAAAAACGCTTGTATTCAGTTAACACAATACCACCACCTATTGGAATATTGAGTATCTAACTCATTTCTGACGTTAACTTGGAAGTGTTCAGGAGCACTGTTTGGTTGGAGCCACACTCTTTCTTGAATATTCAGTGGAATATTCTCCAAAAGTACAGGTAAATTGTGCCCAGTTAATAAAAAAAAGTGACCATCGAAAAAGTATTGATCCTCACACACGTTCCAACTATTCAATTCCATATTTGTCAAAAATTTTTTGTAACGTCAGCTCAGACTTTCTTTCAAAAATAAATTGACAGACCTTTTAGAAACACCCCGTACAAAAAACTCTAATATTTTTTCAGATTTATGGTTAATTCTTTCCTTAGCATTTTTTTCAAACATCTTACTCAATATGGACGTTCAAAAAATTGGTCTATAGATGATTACTTCCAGTTTACTACCACTTTTATAAAGGATGTTTTTATAGAGGTATAGAACTTTTAAATGGAATAAAACAAAGATGAATTTTTTAAATTGACATGAAATTTACTTTATTCGAAAGATAACCTTCTGCCATTATAATTTAAATATGACTTCTGGCATATGACCGCCACGGCTGGCTCGGACGTAGGCTAATGTGGACGTCCAATTTTCGATGACTTTTTCCAACATTTGTGGCCGT
The DNA here is from genome assembly GCA_034092305.1 of Diaprepes abbreviatus. Classification (NCBI taxonomy): domain Eukaryota; kingdom Metazoa; phylum Arthropoda; class Insecta; order Coleoptera; family Curculionidae; genus Diaprepes; species Diaprepes abbreviatus. The sequence goes on along the minus strand of JASJET010000081.1, from coordinate 1,861,931 downwards.
ATATCGGCAATAACGCGGCGAATGTTGTCCTCCAAGTGATCAATCGTTTCGGGCTTATCGGCGTAGACTAGCGACTTCACATATCCCCACAGAAAATAGTCCAGCACGATCTTGGAGGCCAATTCACGGGTCCGAAACGTGAAACTATGCAGTTACCAAACGTTTCCTTCAATAAATCAATTATGGCACGAGCTGTGTGACATGTTGCGCCGTCTTGTTGAAACCACAGCTCCTGCACATCATAGTTGTTCAATTGATGAACTAAAAAGTCAGTAATCATGGCTCTATAGCGGTCATCATTGACTGTAACGTTCTGACCAGCATCGTTTTTAAAGAAGTACGGACCAATGATTCCACCAGCCCATAAAGCACACCAAACAGTCAGTTTTTCTGGATGTAACGGTGTCTCAACATACACTTGAGGATTATCATCACTCCAAATACGGCAGTTTTGTTTATTGACGTACCCATTCAAACAATAGTGAGCTTCATCGCTAAATAAAATTCGCTTATGAAAATCGGGATCAACGGCAATCTTGTTTTGGGCCCATTCACCGAATCTACGCCTTGCTAGGTGATCGTGTGGCTTCAGTTCTTGCACGAGTTGGATTTTGTAAGCACGCAAACCAAATGTTTCCGCGAAATCTTCCATAAAGTGAATGGACACATATCCAATTCCTGTGCACGATGGCGGATAGACTGATTCGGGTCTTCCTCTACGCTACGCTCTACAGCAGCAATGACTTCTTCTGTAGGCAGTGTACGACGTCTCTGTGGATGCGTATTATCATTTAGAGTAAACGTGGTGCGAAAACGTTTCATAGTTAATCGAATTAATTGCTCTGATGGACGATTATGTTGACCGTAAAATGGACGTAGTGCGCGATACGTATTTCGAACAGAACCATGATTTTCAAAATAAATTTGCACAATTTGGAAGCGTTGTTCAGGCGTCAGTCTATTCATGTTGAAATGCCAAACCAAACTAAACATAAATCACTTGACAGCTGACAAAATGGCCGCCAGTTAAAAAAGTGTTGCCAACTTAAAGTTCTATACCTCTATAAAAAACACCCTTTATATTGGGGTGATTACTGCAGTTTTAAATTAAAATTTAATTAATTAATTTATTAAGTATGTAAATATATAATTGTAGTTGTAGTTTAAAACTAACACAAAATGGAGGCTCTTTCGGGCAATAAAATATTCTTTATTAAATTAAACAATTTAATTGCTTTTAATGAATACCGTACCCGAACAGGAGAGTATGTATTAATCATCCTTTGGGTAGCAAGATCTCTTAAAACGCATGAAACCGGATGACAATATAAATAAAACTATTATTTGTTTAATAAATATTTATTTCTATTCTATTTTACCCTTTGGTACAAATATATAAATACCTAAATATATAAAAGACCAAATAAAAAAATTATAAATAAGTACAATCTAAAAATAAATAAAATAAAGGATTGCAACAACACAGCCGTCTAATGGCAATATATTTTGTTGTCTACAAATATACGCTAAAATCACAAAAATTACCAAATAATATTACAACAAATAGATATTTTAATAATATTTAATACTATACGTAACATTTAACACCTAAGAGCACTACTTATATACATACCAGGACTCGTTCTAAATATTTTTGCCACCCTGTGCAGAGCGAGCCCTGGTTTACACCACACCATTTCTCTTCATCTGTTTAAAATGTGACCTTAGACTATTAAAAATTATATTGCATTGATTGGCGTTTTAAAATCTAAAACATAACTACCGCTAGAATAATATTTAAATAAGTACCACTAACTAGAAGAAATATTCCTACAGAGAATCACATTATTGCATTGTATAATTTGTATCAAAGAATTTTTCTAGGCTGATCACAACTCAATGATGTTTTTTTACAGTATAATAAATATTTATCTAGGTCTTGCGGATTCTATGTGGTTTCTCAATGCATTACATATTAAAAATGACATAATATTTTAGGCAACCAAAAATTCATATTTTTATTTTGATTGTTCGGTTACTTATTCTCGAATTAACGTACCGATTAGCACTTTATACTAGCTAAAATAATGCAATTAGAAAAGGGGTATCAAGAAATAAAAAAACACATTCAATTTATCAACATCTTTCCAAATATAAATAAATATATTGTCCCGTTATTCATCAGTCACACAAGTCCTTGTTCTGATGATATGTCATAAGTTGTCAGGTTTTAACGTTTTCAAGCGGCTGTTAGAGATTTTCTACTTTGAATTTTATATAAAATCATCCGTTTTGTATCTTCGTGTTCTTCGTTGACTAACGTTAACGGATTCCTACAACTGGGAACCCCTATATGGTCGGTGAATCACGTATTATAATTATGAAAAAAGTGTCTACAAATGTCTCCATTGTTTCATTTACCGATAATATGTTATCCTTATCTAATAGCATTACTTAAACAAGTATAACATACTGATCAATATATCCAACGGAGTTGAAAGTAAGCAAACCTTTAGGAATGTCTGGTTGTCTAACTTATGTAATTTTATATATAAAAAAATCTTTGTTGATATTAATTATAAACTTGGCATTTGTAGTAATTTTTAAAATTTAAAAATTCTCAAATGAAGCAAAGGAACCAAAACACTGAAAGTAAAAAGGATAAATTATTTACGTCTGTTACTGCTGGCCCACTGACGTCAAACAAACTTGTGGTTGGTGAACTCGACAATCATTTAAGGCTACAATATTCACCAGATTAATTTATTTAACCAGGCTACAAGAGCTCAGTTCTATAAGCATGCTTCTTAACATTTCTTTTCATTTAGACAATGACACAACTTAAATACTATTACGAAGGTAAAAATACAACTAAAATTTTATTCGCATTGATTATAATCGCATAGAATTTTAGTAGAGTTTTCCGGCAAAAAGATGTGCTACTTTTGACTTGCTGTATCTACATTAATGCCAGCCTTGAATAATCCTTGTTTATATATTTTTGTAGCTAAAAACATTATGGATTCACTCTAGGTGGATTTTAATTTTTATAAGTATAAAAAAATAAAAAAAATTAGTAAAAATGAGATGGACATAAAGAGATTGATTCATAAAAGCCCTACTTCTTCAGTTTTAATTTCAAATCTCATATTTTCATAATTATCGTGTCAAAATATTCATATCTTTGGTTTAAAATTTAATAATGTTATTTTTTTATAGTAGAAACCAAAATAATCCAAAAATCTGAAAGAATTCAATTTGCCAAAATATTGCAGCCTGGTATTCCGAAAACCCAGACCACGACCACATCTACATCTAACGTGTATTTATACATGAAATTTGCAAGAACAGGAAGACGACTAGCGACTGGACTATATTTTTTATTATGCTGTCTTGGGCTCTCCATAATACGGCCTCCAAATATTAGTAAAGGGATTTCTGGATCATTTTGTTCAGAGTTTATTGCTAGGATAAATATACCTACTTTATTACATATATTTTTTGTATTTATCGCACAGAATGTAGTTTATATTTTAGTACTACAAACGCCCCTATTCTCAAAACAAACCAAAATAGTACCAGTGCTATCACATCATTTCCAAATTGGTCTGCCTTCACTGCAACGTCTTCCAGAAATTTTTTCGGGTACCTATAAAATTAATAAATTATTACGATTATGGATAGGCAACCAAATATACAAATAGTATTAATCGCGCCATTTCTAATTTAAATTGTAAATATTCGGTTTTTAATATTCTAAATCCTATAGGGTGAACGATCACTAAAAACGGTTATTTTTGGTAAGCATATCGTAAACTATAAATTTGTTTAATAACTATGTTCAAAAACAAGAAAATCTTTATGTCGACAAAAATTAAAACATGAAATTGTTCAAGGGTTAGTATGCAGTATAATTTAGTTCAAAAACAAGAAAATCTTTATGTCGACAAAAATTAAAATTCAAGGGTTAGTATGCAGTATAATATAATCCAAAAACAAAAAAATCTTTAAGTAGACAAAAATTAAAATATGAAATTGTTCAAGGGTTAGTATGCAGTAAAATATTTTTTTAATTGATGGTGTTATTTTCTTTCTTACCTATAATGGCAGTACTGATCGTCAGGGCAATCTATAGTTGGCCGATCCAATCCATAAATTGCTCCAACTACTCCTTCAAGAGCGAATCGCAAGTAAGATATAAAACTTCCCCAATACAAGTACGACGGTAAGTCTTTTAAGGAGACCCCGAATCCGGCGAACATCATCATGGGAACTGTAAGAGTAGGTCCCAAGAAGGTACCATTCTAAAAAAAACATGAAATATATTGTTACTATATAGATATTCAGTAAATTATTCTGTTATATTTATAAGAGTACAAATTTTCTACAGAATCAAATCCAGAACACGAAAGTTAGGAATCAAAATTTCAAAAACCGATCGATTATTTTTTTTGTTATTCTGTACAAAATGGCGACGGTTAAGTTTATTGATGTTTTTAGGTTAGGATTAATAAAATTGGTGTTAGATTTTAAATGGAACATTTTAAATAGATCCTTGACCTGGGTTCTTCACAGAAAGAGGCTAGGAGTAGAAAATACCAGGATGTCTAAATTTACTTGAGAGCTAAATACGGCTTTGAATTTACAATTTTTTTTGCTTAAATTAAAAATTAAAGTGATTTAAATTATCTGTGGTGAAAGTCAGTGATTTGCGTTTGCTCTCACAGTCCAGATTCAAAAATTAGATTGTCTACTCTATAACTCAGACATGTCCAATAAAGCCTGGGTATCATTAGCTAAAATGTCACATACCATGAAGAAATCCATTTCAAAGTACAATAGAAGAGTTTCGATATACAGCATAATATGAATGTAACGCAACTCCTCAAAAATTCATTGAAACTCTACTTAGTACCATGTAAAGGAAGTAAGCAATAATTTGAGTTTAAGGGAGGAATACTTGTTACTAAGTATGCTTTTATTATCATTAAAAGACTAGTTTTTACCATACCTATAACACTTAAGTTTGAAAGAAATATCCTTAAATAATTTATAAATATTTGATAATTGCTTAACACTAAAATTTTAAAAGGAGCAATGAACTTTCAGGAAGTTTTTACATAAATGTCAACAGGCGGAAAACACTAAACAAGTAAATTTTATTTTTTTTTAATTTCTCTGAACATTTCAAATGAATTAATATTACTTGTAGGAAATTTAACTGCAATTTAATTTACTTAAGTTAAATTTTATTAAACTTATGAAAATAAAGTTTAACAAAGAACTCTGTCGGAAGTTAATCATTCAAAAATCAAAAATACTTACCACAACATTGAAATAAGCACCAATTATCAATCCAAAACTCTGTGTTACAAAGACCACTAAAAGACTGGTGATGAAAAACATGGTAAATCTGGTATTTTCCAGTGGTTGGGCGGTCATGTAGTAGATCACTGTGGTGAAGATCGCACAGCAAAGTGTCTAAAGAAAAAAATTAAAAGGATGAAACAAAATACATAACAAAAACGAATTTTGGTTAATAATAATAGGCAAATTTTATTATATAGATTTATGTTTTAATTTGGTATAATCATGTGGTAAAATGTCTTAAAAGTAATACCTATAAAGTAAGAATGACTTACCGATAGTGGAATATCGATCAGCGTCACAGAAAGATAGTACATTTTCAAAGAATACCATCTATTAAAGTGTTCTTTTATAAGTATGCTCATTTCTGTTGGAACTGAAAAAAATAATTTGGTGAAAAAATTATGGAAAATTCGAAATGAAGAATCATTTTAACCAACTCTAGTGAATCTCTAACAATGTTAATGACCCTTCATCTAAATTGAGGAATATTTCTTGAAGTTTTGAAAACTATTGTTGGCACTCCTATTCATATGAAAGACAATCGTGACAATATAGAAAACTACAGACAAATTTTAATACTTGTTGTTTTTTAAAAATATATAAAAAAATTATTCCCTCTAAAATAATGTAATTTTTAATTAAATAATATGATTAGTAAAAATCATCATCTGATGATAACTTCATTAATTAAAGTCGAGGATTCTTGTCAGATAGGTCAACTGACACAGCATGTATATGTATATATTTTTGTTTTCATATAATACTGTACTGTATTAATAAAAATTAATTTTATTGATAATTATTAATACGTTCATGTCTGTTTGTGATTTTTTAGATATAAAAATATTTGTATGTTAAGTAATTTATGTCAGCTCAGTATACCATGATAATTTTAAGGGATAAATATACATATTCCTGCGGTGAAAGCTATATGGCAATGCTATATCTTAATGTAAAATTTAAGATAAAAACGATTTTGGTAAGGATCTGATTGATTTTTAAAGCGAACCTGACACGACTGAATGTATATAATGTGCATAACTCGTTTTTTCACTAAAATTTTTGGTGGGATATTTCCTTACTTACATGTTAAAATTGTCAACATCATCGTTGAAAAAGTGTGGTGCATCAAAATGGAGAAAAGGAGATTATAATTGTCTAAAACTTTTGATCCGTCCACGCCAGCGTTGTAATATAAGGTTCCTAACATGAGAGCTGTAAAGAAGTTTACTCCCATCCTAAGATATGTCAGCGTCTAAAAATACAGTCATATAAGAACTTGTAGTCTTTTAGTATATCTAAAAATCTTCTAAAATAAATACCAAAATGTTTCATTTTATTTTGGTATGATTGTAACAAAAATTATATAGTATAGATTTAAATCTTAGTAAAATTGTTACCTGATCTCTTTTCATTTTAATATATCCTCTTCTTAACAAAACACGTAGTTGATTTATTTTGGATGTTGCATGCAGATCTTCACTGTCATCTTCTAAAACTGTACTATCTGAAAAATATTAGCTTACATGAAAAAAATATGTAGAACTTTTTAACTTGTGTTTTTTCTTTTCTCATTTATAAATATATATATATATATATATATATATATATATATATATATATATATATATATATATATATATATATATATATATATATATATATATATATATAATAGCAAACTTTTTATAGGGAACCCTCCAGTAAAAGAGAACTCAACTAAGGAAACTCGCAGGTATAATGAAGGATCACAGAACTGTCAAAAAACACCTGCAGAATATGAAACTTTATAACAGGGACTTAAGCTGCAGGTTAAGAAGGCGAAATCTTGCATAGCATTGCAAGTAGTTAGATCAGAAGGGGCAGGATATCTTTGAGTAAACAAGTTTAGAGCCAAATAACAAACCTATACAAGTTAGTGCAGGAAGCTAAGATAGTAGAATAGATGCAAATAAAACCTAATTTGACCACAGTGAATAAAAAATCATCATGGAATGAAATGACCAAAATTTTTATACACATTTAACATTATATAAAAGTGGTTAAAAATGTTTTTCCTTGTTCAAAAGAAACTCAACTTTTCACAAAACAGTATTTCTATTTTTATGTATTTACCTGCAAATCCTGTGTCCAAAATTTTCCCTGAATCTTGAAAATATTTTCGGCTTTGGCCATTCTGTGATGTTTCAACCATAGCTTCGATTTTGTCTTGTCCAAATTCTGCACAAGCCAACTCGATAACTAAAATAAAATGAACTAACTTTAAAAAAAAGAAGAAGATATTTATATTTAATAATAATATTATATTAATGGATAAAACGATAACATCACTACAATGTATTTTAAAAACAAATACAGGAAATGAAAATTAATTAATATACAAATCAAAGAGCATATAAGCACAGCAAAAAACTTATGTTAAAAGAAATCAAACGAACTGACTGATTAATACAGAATCATATATATATATATATATATATATATATATATATATATATATATATATATATATATATATATATATATATATATATATCTTGCTCTTATAAGAGTCTTTTAATAAACCCCATAAATAGCACCCGCCTAGAAAATTTGACGGTAAATTGTAAAATTTTCTTTTTCCAATATAAACATGCATGTAGACACGTAATAATTTAATATAAAAGCTAGATTGTATGTTCTCGCCGCCTTAGTGGCTTGATTTTAAAGCATTAGAGCGTCCTTTGATTACACCGTATTTACAGCATCATGTCATAAATATTTTATTTGATGACATTGAGAACAGAACGTCTATTAGTCTGCACCGACAATTAGGCGTCCGGCACTGTTGCCAAGTTTCTTAAAAGTGTTTTACTGTAGGATTATTATGTTCTAGTAGGTAACTAAGAAGATTTAAACTTATACGGTATTATTTTTAAAAATATGAAATAGTTTTCAGAAATCTTTTTTGATGTCGTGTAAAAATTGTATTTTAATGCTTATTTCTGCAAATTTTTTTTTTACCTATGTTCGCGCAATTAAAATATTTCCCAAACATTATTTTAAAAGTAATAAGCTGTTTGTAAACAGTTTTTTGTCATTATGTTATTCATTCACAAGTGATATTTGTCAAGTAATGATATACTCCAAAAAAATATTAATTTATTTAATATATAAAAATTGTTTTAAGAAATAGTAAACTTTTTAAATATTTTTCCTTATTTGACAATATCCCTACTAGTCAAATCACATAATTGAAAAAGTCATCTCTATTATTGTTGCTGACTTATTATTAATTATAAAAAATATACACGTTGGTTAATTCTATTTCCTACCTACAATAGATTAAAAATTCCAGATATTTTCAATAGATTCAAAATTCAACTTTGACTAAGTTAAAAAGCAAAATACCAACAATGAAATCACTAATATTGTTTATTTTATTCCGTGTGCAACCTGTCGTAGAAAATATATAGGAATGACACGACAATCTAGTTATTAAAAAATCGATTATATATATATATATATATATATATATATATATATATATATATATATATATATATATATATATATATATATATATATATATATATATATATATATATATATATATAGAAACTAAAGGAGTTGGTAGGAGCAGAAATTAATAACAAAAGAAATAATAGCTATTAAAAAAGAACACACCGTAAATGACAGAACTAACATGAACAAAATTAGTCAAATCTACAATAATATATTTTAAAGGCAGTATATCCTCTTAATAACATGAAAAATGTATATCCTCTTAAGAGCAAAAATATATTCCTTTAATTTTTTTGACATCATGTCCCCAAAGGCAAAATACAAGTCCTTGATAGTTGGTTAATATTAATAATGGTTTTGACGAAATCTCAAGGTGCTAACAATTTTGATAAATACCAGTTTTTAAAATGATTTATTTTCCAGGATTTGGTGTTATACTTTTATATAGTATTTTTATATTTATAATACGTTTAAAGTTTTAGACAATTATTTCAGAAAATAATGTTTTTATCATGTGTGTTATTGTTTCATATTTATATATATGATTTTTTAATAATAATAATAAAAATGCGCTAACAAGCATAAAATAAATTAACAACTATTTTCTATTGCAATTGCAATAGTGTTGTGGCAAGAGTAATATTTGACCAAGATGACTTAAACTATAAAAATCTTATTAGCAATTGCAAAATGCCTTCTACAGATAGACACGTGTGTAGGAGTTTTTATCGGCTATCTTTCCTCAACATTTTTTGTTGCGCAAAAGGAATAATTCGAAAGATTTGTTTTGTTGACGACTTTTTGATTTAATTAATTTGTTATAAAATCTTTACGCACGCATTTGTTATTTAAACAACAAATAATATCAATAGATTTCTTTATCTTAGAAGTGTCGTTGACTATTTTTTTTTTCTATAAACTGACACTTTATTATCTAATTTGGTCACAATATGAACACAAAGAAATAAAAATAGTACGTCGTTAATTTATTTATTACTAATAAATTTAAGAAATATATTACAGTAAAATATAACGACTTTGTTTCAATAATAATATTTATATATATATATATATATATATATATATATATATATATATATATATATATATATATATATATATATAAAGTGAACAGTTTTAGTTATTTTCTTGTAAGTGCTTCTACCTATATCCCTAGCATATTCTGGTTATAAAAACCTTAATTATTCTGCTTAAATATTTTCAGATGTTGATGAAACTGTTCGCAATATTCACTACAGACTCTAAACCCTACACAATAATGCCCATAACAATAATTGAGATATATATCCTCTCAAAAAATACCGCTTCATTTATTTAACAAAAAGTGAAAAAGAAAAATTAAAAAACGCGTTTTTTTCTTCCTGATAACTTTGAAAGTATACACTTTCGAAAAAAATTGAGATAAGAAAAAAGTTTCATAATTAAATTTTCTTCAAGATAGGGTTAGTTCGAAATCTCAAAATTTATTACTCTTGTTGCAAAATAGTAATAAGAAAAAAAGGCAAAAAAAAAGTTTTTGAATGATTTTTTTCGACCACTTACATTTTCCGAGGGCCTTCATATTTGGACAAATAAAGTTTCATATTATAACAAAACAATGTGCTGAATTTCGTTAAAATTGGTTCGATATTTTTGCATAATAATTTTTCAATCCAATTTTTATCAAAGAATGGAAAATTTTTCAAATTTTATTACGACTTAATACAAAAAGTCACGTATTTTTTCCCATATACTCTGCATAAATGACGTAATTTTTTTATGACAAAAAGAACACGTAATGGACACTCGGTATAGTGATATTTGAACTACTCTGTTCACGTGATATCAGTTTAAACAAAAAATGATCAAAATTCCTCCATTCGAAGCTTTCAGAAAAATTTTTCTATGAAAAAAAAAACAATAATTTTAAACAATTCCTGAGCAGACCCTAATTATCCGATTTTAATTTTTTAAAAAGTGTTTGAAATGTTAAGATTTCTAGTATATGTCAAAAAATTTCAGTCATATGACTTTGTGATTTAAGGCTTCATCAGATTTGAAAAATTTTCCATTTTTGGAAAAAAAAAATTGGGTTGCAAAATTATTATGCAAAAACTATCGAACCGATTTTAACAAAATTGACCATGTTGTTTCATTATAATATGAAGTTTTATTTGCTCAAATATGAAGGTTCTCAGAGAAATGTAAGTGTTGAAAAAAAATCGTTTAAAAACTACATTTTTTGCCTTTTTTTTTTGTTATTATTGTTTTGCAACAAGGGTAATACAGTTTGAGATTTCTAGGCAACACTATTTGTAGAAAATTTAATTACGAAACTTCTTTCTATCTTCAAATTTTCTTTAAATTGAATACTTTCAAAGTTATAAGGAAGCAAGGAAGAAAAAACCGGTTTTTTTCATTCCTTTTTCACTTTTTGTTAAATAAATAAATAAAGCGATATTTTTTGAGAGGAAGCATACCTCAATTATTGTTCTGGACATTATTCTGGAGGGTTTAGAGTAAAAATTAACTTGCCCAAATACTTCTATTTCAAACAACTTGTCAGAAGTCAAACAAGTCAGAGAGGTAAACGATCTAAACCTTATTATTCTATAAAAGATTTATAAAAAATTGAATCGACTTCTAAAAAAGCGAAAAATAACAATATAAATTTGTATATGAAATTGAAATTTTTGAAATCAGCGCCAAACAATACCTGACAAAATGTCATTCACATAAAAAGACAGAAATACTTTTTTACCGTAGCTTGTATGTATCTCTTGTGAGTAGTTATTTGTTTTATTTAGTAATAAGTTAGCATCGATTTTAAAAATTTCAATTTCATATAAAAATTTATATTGTTCTTTTTCGCTTTTAAGGACTTTCTTGGAACTCAAATTTTTTAAAAAATTTTATTTTTTTAAATTTTTTGTTTTCCATTGAGTTGAGTTTCTAAGGTCGCAAAAAAGTACCCATTTTATTCAAAGTGATAGACCATACTATACTGAAAAACAAAAAATTCCTTGATTCTAGGAATTCTCCAAATACCACTTTTGAAAGCAATTGCACCAAACAAATATTTGGTCTGCCATAGTAAATGAGCTAATTTGAATTCTAAGAAATTAATTTTAAATTCGTAACCTAGGCCCTAGACACCTTAACTCTCAAGAATTTGGGACGTGTAAACTTTTTAGTCAGACATATTTTATCCTTCATACTGAATTTGAAGAAATTAATTTAAGATTCCTAATATTCTCCCCAAGAATTCCCAATATCAATTTCTACAAAATCAGGAAAATTGTAAAATTTTTAGTCCCCCATATTGCCACTTAATACCAATTTTGAAAAAATGTGAATAACGTAAAATTTTCAATCCACCATATTAAATCCGCTGTATTGAATTTGAAAAAAATAACTTCAAACTCTTAATATAATTTTAATATATATTCTTGAAAACCCGTCCATACCAATTTTAAACATAATCCAGAAATATAAAATTTTTAGACCACCATTTTGCATCTGCTATATTGAATTTTTTAAAAACAATTTTAAATTCGTTATTTAGACTCTCGGAGACCCCCCAATACCATTTTAAATAAAATCGAGAGATGTTAAATTTTTAGTCCGCCATATTGGATCCACCATATTGAATTTTTTAAAAATAACCTTAAATTCGTAATTTACACTCTCAAAAACCCCTATACCAATTTTGTACAAAATATACATGTTAAATTTTTAGTCCGCCAGATTGAATTTTTTAAAAATAATTTTAAAATCGTAATTTTTAACCTCCCCTTCCCTATATCCGTTTTTGGACAAAATCGAGAGTACATCAAATTTTTAATGCGACATATTGAATTACGTTATTTACAATTTCAGAAACCCCTCAGTATGAATTTTGAACAAAGTCGAGACGAGAAATGGTAAACTTTTAGTCCGCCATATTAAATCCACCATAATGAATTTTTAAAAAAAAATTTAAAATCGTAATTTACCACCTCAAAAACCTTCTCATACCAATTTCGGACAAAAACAATAAATTTTTGAGTTTTTTAGAAATAATTTTAAATTCGTAATATATATATATATATATATATATATATATATATATATATATATATATATATATATATATATATATATATATATACTAGAAAAAATCGCTCTATATCAATTAGGACAATCGAGAGATGTAAACTTTTTAATCCGCCATATTGAATTTTCAAATTCGTAATCTAAATCCTCAAAAACCCTCCCATACTAATTTTGGAGATATAAAATTTTTAATTCGCCATATTGAATTCTTGAAAAATAATTTTAGATTCGTTTTATATGACACCGAAAACTCCCCTATACCAATTTTGGAGGAAATCTGACAAAATTAATTTTTTTATCCGCCATATTATCGTTGCCATCTTGGATTTAACCGAACCGATTTGGACCAAAATAATATGGAACCACCGCAGCAACTTCTTGAATATAATGCAAAAAATTTCATTTAAATCGGTGTCGCCGTTTCCGAGTAATCGACATACATACATAAAAAAAAGTGTTAAAAAATTACTATTTAAAAAATAATAAAAATGACGTAAATGGCGATTTTTTAACTTAAAACTAGATATGAACCCTTAATATGTCGTGGGAACAATACAGCTAAATCCAATAAAAATAATCAAACAATCATCGATAAAGCGGTTTAAAATCCTTATTGTAATTACTCCAAATGCGTTCTGAAACTGACTAATTGGGTTCAAAAGGTTCATAATAATAATAATTCTATGAATGTTATCAATGTAGAATTTATTGCAACTTCTACTTCTCGCATTATTTTGTATTTAATTATATCTAAAATTTACGCAAAGTAAGCTTTAACTGATCGGCGAGTGATTGTGTCGTGAACCTATTTTTTTGTATGTATATTTTCGATAAGCATTTTCATCATTTTGGCGAGAATTTGTCAATTATAATGATTAATTGCTTATTTTATCAGTTAAAGATAAAAATGGCCTAGATATAGCTTGATCATTTCCCTCTTTTTTTTTGAGCATTCGTCCGATTTCAAAGGCAAAAAAATTAAAATATTGCAAAATTTGCACTTTTAACCGATTTCAAGAACAAGAGGATATCAATTTGAGCTAAATCGATATACAGATTAAATTTCAGAAATCAAAATGGGTAATAAGATATTAAAATCCTTTAAAATCACCAATGGTTTCAGGCAGGGATGTCCATCTCACACACATTATTCAAAATATATGTGAAGAAACCTTTATCAAAATAGAAGCAAAAATGTCATAGAAAGAGAATACAGCTAACCAACACAACCATATATACATTATAATTTGTCGATGAGCAAGCAGTACTAGTAAGCGACAAAGAACATCTTAAAGACATGGCAGGAAAACTATAAGAAACATTTGGAACACAACACTTTTACAATCCTCATAAAAAAACAAGTATTATGTGAAATAATATATAGAGAGGTACTTTTTTCCGAGTCTGTAAAATTTTACCCTCTCGAACTTTTTTTTCGGGCGCCACTGACTCAGTTAGCGTTCCCATCTTGCTGTGGATTTTTTTTGTCTCTTAAGTTTTCCTCTAAAAGTTAATAGTTTTTCCACAAAAAAAAAAGAAAATACGTAAGTAAAAAATCGTAATGTATTTGTTTTAATCAGTTTTCATTCATATTTGTTTTGACCAACAGGACCTAAGAAAAAAATGCAACATAATAATAACAGAATTTGAACAAGAGTAACAAAGTATTAAAAACAGAAATTACAACAAAAGTTGAAATGACCACCTTCAACCATAATATAAGAATCCGATCTTCGTCTTATTGAAGAGGTGAAATAATCCTGGAGTATTTCTTATCCTTTCGCAAGACGCAATAATTCCATTTCTCAAATCTTTAACATTTTCAACAGGAGATGTATAAACCAAAGATTTAAGGAAACCTCAGATGCAAAAATCCAAAAAATTTGGATCGTGAGATCGGGCAGGCCAGTGTCGTGTGCCTCCTGGACCTCTAGGTGACGACGTACATTGATACTGAAATGTGGTGGAACGCCATCATGCATAAATTATAATTCTTGTCTAACTTGAAGAGGAGGAACCTCTTCAAGAATTGCAGGTAACTCTTCCTCGAAAAACTGACAGTACTGGTCGCCATTTAATCATAATGGAAGGAAACGTGGACCAGTTAGATAATCGCCTATGACACCAATCGATACATTTAATGAAAACTGATATTGATAATTGGCTTCAAGAAATGCATGCGGATTTTCTTCAGCCTAAATGTGATTATTGTGAAAATTTCTTATCGATTTCCTTGACAAAAGGTCTCGGAGTAAAAAGGCCTCCACTCGCTGGATATGGTAGAGATACAATTGATATTCTTTTAAAATTTGGAATACTGTGGAATTCCTTATATTTAATATATTGGCAACTTTTGTTGTACTTGTTTTAGGAGATTCTACGGTTCTTATCTCTAGATGACGTCTATAATCAGAAGTTTTCGCACTTATTTCGCAACACCCTGTATATTATCTCTAGAAATCAAGGATGTGTTGCATATACCCATCATAACGATCTGAAAGGTCCGTGATCACAATCCGAGTCATAATCACTACAATCAACACTCAAAAAAATACTATCGAGTTGCGAAGCAGTATTAGTAGTTACTCTAATCGTACTAGTAATATTTTACTCCAGTCTTCCTATAAAAGAAGGTGAAAAAATTTATTGCAGATATATCTGAAAGTAGCCCAGTAGATAATAAATACGTAAAAAAGTACAGCTAGATCATCCCCGTTTTTTTATAAACAACATCCAAAATCGGAAAATTTGATTTCCTGTCCGTAGAATTTTCCGGTTACATTTTAGAGAAAACTTGTCCAAATGAAAGTTATGGGTATTGAAAAGACCTTTAATTTCATTTTTTATACGTCAAAATCGATAAATAATTTATCGAGATAATGGTGAAAACCCATCTTTTTTACACTATTTTATAAATGTTAATAACTTTTGTAATAAAGGCCGAAAGTGATGTATAACCCCTTGATGATAAGGCCATTATGTGCCTTTATAACTGTGCGAAAGCTGGACCAAATCGGTGTGGTAGTTTATGAATAATCTTAATTGTTTATCCCAGATACTGAATGTTCAAAAAATTGTCCTTACCCAGAGGATGATTCTACAGATATTTGCAAAAGCGGAATGGTTTCTTTAAAGTTCAAACTACAAGTAAAGATGAAAAAACCATGGATTTTTAAAAAAATTGTTGTTAAAAAAACCGTTTAAAGGAGGGGTACCTTTTTTACGTATAAACAATTGGAATAACTTTGTTAATTTTAATGATACAAGTTTGTGGATAAGTGGACTTGAAAGCTGGTGAAAAAAACACGAATTTAAAAAAAAGTCTCCTACGACCAATAGGAGCTAAGATGGCATTAAAAAAATCATATCTCTTTTGTTTATAAACAATAAGAATCGAAATTTTCACAGATTTTAAACGAAGACCTATATTTTATGATGCAATTGATAAGTATGAAATTCATGCATCGTTAGTAAAGTTATAGCCCTTCGAAGTGAAGGTACTTTTGCAAGTGCGTTGTAGCGAGTGGTGGGGGAAGCTCGGCTTTCTCATGATGTGCTTTTGAAATTCAAACTTCAAATTGGAGTGCGCAACAAAATTGTACGATATTTCGGGTTCCAGAAAACGTAGAGCCTTCATTTTTTTTTTTAAACTGAGGTAACTCGACGAAATATTACGAACTGACTTATTTTCATTATCATAGAAAATCGGGAAATACCGAAAAATCGACATTTCATCAGAAAACACATATATCTTCTCGGAATAAATAATCCAGGCATATGTTTATGCATAATACGACACTTTATTTTTTTTTAAATACACTTTAAATACCCTAAATACACAATCGACTTTTTTTTATTTATATAACTCGACGATTAAAATTTATGTTTCTGTTCTTGCTCTTTTGTGTGGAGGCTCTTCTTCGTCATCATTTACCATTGCTTGTAGCAAATCGTCATCTTCCTCCTCGTCATTTTCATCTTCAATTATCACTGCAGGGGAGTTGTCGCATTTTTTATCTCCCTCATCGTTGCAGTTTAAACAAAGAGTTCTGCAATTGGGACCGTGCTTTTTGCAGCCGCATTTACTTGTTTTGCACCCAGTAGTGCACTTACATGTAATTAAAGTTAAAGTTTCGTCGAGTATCAAATTTTCAGATGTGTAAATTGGTTCGAAGCCATAGTTTATGTTTTCGCCAGCCATATTTGGTTGCGTCCATCTGATTTCCTAACCATATTTGCAATTGATAATAAACTCGGAGAACATTTCCACTTATTCACAAACTTCTATCATTAAAATTAACAAAGTTATTCCAATTGTTTATACGTAAAAAAGGTACCCCTTTTTTTAAACGGTTTTTTTAACAACAAATATTTTAAAATCTATCGTTTTTTCATCTTTGCTTGTAGTTTGAACTTCAAAGAATCCATTTTTCTTATGCAAATATCTATAAAAATCATCCTCTGGGCAAGGACAATTGCTTGAACATTCAATGTCTGAGATAAACAATTAAGATAATTCATAAACTACCAAACCGATTTGGTCTAGCTTTCGCACAGTTATAAAGGCATATAATGGCCTTATCATCAAGGGGTTATACATCACGTTCGGCCTTTCTTGCAAAAGTTATTAACATTTATAAAATAGTGCAAAAAAGGTGGCTTTTTGCCATTATCTCGATAAATTATTTATCGATTTTGACTTTCAGATATCTGCAATAAATTGTTACATGAAATCGCTACAAACTCAATAGGAAGACTGGAGTATTTGAACTTGGACTATATAAAGCAAAATGTTCACCACCTCCTCAGCATTCCCATTATGGAGATCAAATCTAACATTAGAATCACTGCACACAATACAATTTCTGTTTATACTAGATATTTTATCTAAGAGTTGATCCAAGTACCTTCAAGAAGACATTAATACCATTTATATAGACAGAATAACACAAATTACACAGTTTACGTTGATTTTTATACAACAAATCTCATAATATTTACAAATTGATTTAATAATAGTTCAGGTTAGCTTGCAGAATTTTACAGGAAATTGCCTCTGGAGAATAATATCATGTCCCTAAATTTTAATAACTCTCAATAAGCTAGAAAAAAACATTTTGCTTTCGTTTTTTTCTTACGATCACAATGTAGAAGTATAAAGTTAGAAAATAAGCTCTAAATAAATATTTGTAGCATTTAAAATTCACTTCCAGTTTATTTATTAGTAAATCTTACCGTAATCTGCCGGATTGTGAAACTTAGGACAAGGACACTTAACATCTTCAAAAAATGGTATCATATTCTCCGTTCCTCCTTGGTACAAACATCGTCCTTGTGACAATACATAGACTTGATCGAACATTTGGAATAACGTCGCAGAGGGTTGGTGGATGGTACATACTATCGTCCTTCCTTGTCTTGCTAGTACTTTAAGTAATTCTAGACATTGTTTACAGGAAGAACTGTCGAGTCCACTACAAAGAAGTAAAACATCGTTTAATCTATTGTGTTGCAAAGTACGGAATAAATATACAGATAAGGTATTGAAAATGGTAATTATTTGGGATTTAAAAAGAATAAGATTTCTACTCTATGTTTATCCAATTTTATTCACAGGTTCCTCTGTTTTTTCGAAGTTATCTTGTTGTTTTTTGACAAATATTTCAGAGACTGTGCATAAAACAGAAATAGATCAGGAAAATATCTTTGAGATCTTCATAAGAAATTTTGAAGCTCACTGGGAATATTTTTTTTTTCTTAATTTTATTAGTATTGTCCGAGGATAGCCGTTTGTATTTCGAAAACTGGCAACACTGGCGTTGTTAGATGCAATATGTAGGGCGTCGAGTTTTTTACTCTTTTGTGAACCTATGCTGCCTTTTTGTTAAACAAAAAATGCAATGAACAAAATTTTCCTAGCCCTCTTTGTTTTTTTAAGATGCAAGGCGAAATTGAAAATTTTTCACTTAAAAGCCTCGTTCGTATCTTAGTTAATATTTAAGTTAATGAAAAAGTAAAAACGAGTTATTGTAGACCTTTTTACGTAAAATCCATTGGCATACTTAATTTTTTTCTAAGGACATCAGATTTTGAGTTATGGACCAAACATGCTTTTTTAAATAGAACACCCCGTATATTATTTGACAGCTCAATTTAAACTTTTTCAAACTTCTCAATAATGTATACTAGTAGATATGCCGGGTTTAAATAGTTACCAAGCAGAGACAAAGAAAAGAATATATAGAAACAGTTTAATTCATTGTTTCTGGTAAATACATTTTTTATATTTTTCCCGGAACCTATTTACATTATAGTAAATCACGGTAAACGACGTTTTTTGGAAAAAAATCGATTCTTACCCTCTATTTCGAGATCGCAGAACACGATTTTGGCTCTGATTTTTCATTATTTTTCCTCAGTTTCCCGGAAAACTCAAAAAAAGCCAAGCATCACCAAGCACTTTTAATTCTGAAGAAAACACCCAACTTACATATTTATTTTCAATGGTATTAGTTAAAATATCATGTATGTAATATATTTCAACTATTTTAGCACAAATTTTAGTAAATAAATTTAGAAAAACTTGTATTTTCATAGAAAAACCAAAAATACATTCCGGTAAGGCCATCGATTATCAGACTCGCATAACTGACTAATATTCGTTTGACACGTTGCCAGATGTAAAATACTTTTGTGGTATAAACTACAAAAATTTATCCATCTCAATAAATAACATAGTTTAATTTTTGTAATGTTTTATACAGTCTCAGGGAAAAATTAATCTTAACCATCCAAATTTTTTGTTACTTCAGGTTTAGCTTGATTTCGGTTAATTTGTGAAACTGAAACTAATCTAAACTAATCTAAATTGATCTAGACTTATACTTTCATAATATAAACTATAGATATTATAAAGATAGATTTATTAATAAGAAATGTTATTGTCATTGTCACAGTGGCAAAAAGTGATCATCGCTGAGAATGTCTTAAAAACAACAGAATCATTTTCAACGATGAATATTAATTTTGCTTGTTATTCTCAAAATATAAATGATTATTCTCGTATGCAGATAAAATTTAAAAGTATGATTCTCCGTATTAAGTTAAACTTTTTTAATTTTATATATCAATTAAGCAAAAATTTAATCAGCTTTTTT
Source organism: Diaprepes abbreviatus (assembly GCA_034092305.1). Taxonomy (NCBI): domain Eukaryota; kingdom Metazoa; phylum Arthropoda; class Insecta; order Coleoptera; family Curculionidae; genus Diaprepes; species Diaprepes abbreviatus. The sequence goes on along the minus strand of JASJET010000081.1, from coordinate 1,841,805 downwards.
ATGAATTTGCTGACGCAAGAAAACATCACAAAATACCAAGATATGTAAATTAGAATTAAAAAATATGTATGATTTTAACTTTATCAAGACTCTAAAGATATATTTTTTAAACTTTTGCGTCAAGCCATCTATTAAGAGGGAAGGAAAATAACGCAGGAACCGGTTGTTTATCCCAAACACATAACACCACACGCTCCTTAAAGTAAATAGTTTGATATATTGTACCCTTCTTTGTCTAATGCAAGTGGATGACCTTAAGTGGTCACAACATGGAAACGTGTAAAAGTTGTTAATAAAACAAATATAAATAAGATTTTAAAACAAAGGGGACAAAAGAATTTATATTAGGTAATTTCTATGGGAATTATTGGTTTCAAGATTAAATATTTAATAAATAAACATTTCTAATTTAAAGATTTCCTAATCTGTACGATCATGCTCTTAGCATTCGGTCGATTTATTTTTATTTATTAAATTACAAATAATTGTGTGGTTAATTTAATATATAATCTGGCATAAAAATTGTTGAATAATGACAAATTTTTTTATGAAAAATTAAATATTAATATACTAATAAGGAGAGGTCGCGACCTTGTTATCACCAATTTTGATGAGACTTAAGAATTATACCGATTAAAGTCATCTAAAGAAATCTCCAAAAGCGTTCGGCCATCGCTCATTTGATTGTTGTGCTGCGGTGGCGCATTTAGGTAAGCGCTTTACCAGTGCTCGGAGAGCTGAAGGTTCGATCCCCGCTCAATGCAAATTTTTTTAATCATTTCAAAAAATAATTATCGGTTTTTCCAATTATTAATTAGTCCATGTGGTAAAATATGTTTTTTAGGTTCTATCTACTACAAAGCGGAAAACTTATATTGCAGGCTTATTTTGGTTATGATATATTAAGAACCCGCGTTTGGTCGCGCAAAACGCCTGCGAGTAGGCTTCCCTCTGCGCGCCACACGGGTATACGCACGCATATAAGCGGCCGAAAGCTATTATAGCCGAAATAAACAACAATTATGACGTAACTTTTTTGTATAGCACTTGATTGTAATTTGTAGATGTTGATGAAGAAAATTGAAAAAGTTTATTTAGTCAAAGGTTATTAGCATTCAAAAATTGCAAAAATCACATTTTTTAATTGTATAACATCAATTATTTCGGAAACTAAGCGTCGTACGTAAAAGTTAGTAAGGAAATTATTTGCTTAAAATCACTCAAAGAATACGACCCAATAGTTGGTTTTGCGAAGCTTGCATTTTGAAAAATTTAAACAATTATTTGTTTATAACAATCTAATCCCCACCCGGACGAATTTGCACCCTAGAAATTATTGTTCAGGGACTCAAAATACACAAAAAAACCTAGGTGGGTTCACTGTGAACCGCCTGGCCCCTACACTAAATTGCGAGTTAGCATTAACGTGTGATATTTTACTGTGCCTTCGAGACGCTATTTCTAATTTTTAGCATTTTTATTTAAATTTTAGTATTTTTTGGTGTTATGGTGAAATTTTTCAGATTTTTTGGAAATGTGAAATACAGAAATGTTTTTTGAAACATCTTCTAGCCTCAATGTTTTTTGTGATGCAATTTCAAGGTTTTGGTGGCTAAATGTAGTTATTGCAAAAAGTATGATAAATAAATGTTTTTTTGGAACCTTCCAAAAATATTTAAATTAATTGCGGACTTTAAATAGTTAGTTATTCTATTTGATAAGAGAGGGCGTTACTATCTAAGTCGATAAAACAGAGTTCTTTATTAGCTATTTTATTAGGCGATTTCAACAATCATTTCTGCATGTGAGATTGCCCACTTCACCAAAGGATGGACGGCCTTGTCTGTCTATTCAATACATTGTTGCAACATTTCTCTAACTTTCTTTTTCTGGATCAGTTAGTCGGTAAATTGTTATTAAGTTGATATTTACCATGGAACACGCGTTTTCTAAGCATGTAAATAAAAATAGGCTTTGTTGTAGCCGTGGTAACCAGTTATATGAAAATGACGAGAAAAAATATGTTGAACGAACAGTATCGTAAGGTTTGTAGGACTGTGAGCTTTCTATGCTCTCAATCTCCGTCCCCGCACCCCCTCTATGACAGCATTATGTAGACCAGATATCACGATTAATTGTGTAGATTGCTTTCGCTGTTTCCTCGATATCACGCTCTAGTTTTCAAACTCCCTTTATTTCAGTCCTGCGCCTGTTTAGTGTGATTTTAGTTTCTTATTTCTTTTTTAATTTTTGGCTTTAACATTGTTTGAAGAAATAAGTGGCCAAATAATCTGGCAAAAGCATACTTTGTGAAAATGTAATTTTTTTCAAATATATATATATATATATATATATATATATATATATATATATATATATATATATATATACATATATCAACTTACGTTGTAGGTTCGTCTAAAAACATGACCAAAGGATTGTTCACTAATTCTAGAGCTATCGACAGCCTTTTTTTCTGTCCTCCAGAAAGACCTTGAGCTTTGGTTTCTATTGTGTGGCTAAGTCCGAGGGTTTCCAAAATGCTGTCTATCTGAAAAAAAAAATGGAAGTTTAGTATATATATATATTTATATATATATATATATTTATATATATATATATATATATATATATATATATATATATATATATAAAATTAATATTATTATAAGACCATTAAGAAAGAGGTCGGATGGTTTATTCTCTGCAAATTCCTCTCTGCTTCTCTCTCCGTACTAGTTTCGACCATCTAATGGTCTCATCAAGAAGAAGACATTGGATTTACAAAAAACAACAGAAAGCAAGAATGGATAACGCACGAAATCATAGACCTCATGAATGAAAGAAGAAAACACAAAACAAACCCAACAGAATACAAGCAACTCAATAAAATCATTAGGAAAAAGTGCAGAGAAGCTAAAGAAGATTGGATGTCAACAAAATGTCAAGAAATCGAACAACTTCAGAAAAGATATGACACCTTTAACGTCCACAAGAAAGTAAAAGAGATGACAGGCAGACACAGAAAGCGGCAAGAAACAATTTTAAGAGGGAATAATAACGAGGTAATTCTGGGGACAGTAGATAAACTAGAGAGATGGAAAGAATACATTCAAACACTTTTCGATGATGATAGACCCAGTGTTCCACCACCCACAGTCAGTCAAATAAATGAAAAAGGCCCAGAAATAACTAAAGAAGAAGTTCGCCATGCAATAAAAGCACAGAAAAATGGTAAAGCTACCGGTCCAGACAAAATCAACGTCGAAATACTTAAATTAATTGCAGACAACGAAAGCAAAAGCCTAGACTTGTTAACATCATTATTCAATAACATATACAACTCCGGCAAAATACCAGTAGACTGGCTAAAGTCAACATTTATAACACTGCCAAAAAAACCTAATTCCTCACAATGCGATGATTACCGGATAATAAGTCTGATGTCTCATGTCCTTAAAACTTTTCTTAGAATTATCCATACACGAATTTACAGGAAGTGCGAAGATCAGATGGATAACACTCAATTCGGATTTCGAAACGGAATGGGAACACGAGAAGCTCTTTTCTCCCTAAATGTAATGACACAACGCTGCAGAGACATGAACGTGGATGTATATGCATGTTTTATAGACTATCGAAAGGCATTTGACTGCGTTAACCATCAAAAGATGATTGAAATTCTGAGAACAACCGGCGTCGACGAACAAGACCTACGCATTATCTCAGAACTCTATTGGCACCAAACGGCAACAGTCGAAGTAGAACAAACAACATCCGGAGATATGTGGATTAGACGGGGAGTCCGACAGGGCTGCGTGCTGTCTCCGCTCCTGTTTAATCTGTATTCCGAGTCCATATTTAAAGAAGCACTAGACGATGCCCAAGGTGGAATCAAGTTTAACGGAACTATGATCAACAACATTCGGTATGCTGATGATACCGTCCTAATAGCAAACAGCGTACAAGAGCTACAAAGCATAATAGATTCCGTAGTACATCATAGCGAAATGTTCGGCTTACATCTAAACGTCTCTAAAACCAAAATAGTGGTATTTTCAAAGGCGCCAATAAATGTACGTCTGCATGTCAAGGGACAAACAATAGAACAGGTAACATCAATGAAATATCTAGGAGTTAATATCAACAGCCAGTGTAACCCGAAGAAGGAAATTTTATCGAGGATCGAACAAGCGAGAAAAACACTAATGAGCATGAAAACATTTTTTACAAGATCAGACCTTAGTCTAGAGCTCAGAACTCGTATGGTCAGATGCTACGTTTTCTCTACCTTACTCTATGGATGCGAAAGTTGGACAATGGACCCACAAACAGAAAAAAGAATAGAGGCTTTTGAAATGTACATATATAGGCGGATGTTGCGAATTTCATGGATGCAAAGGATCACTAACAACGAAGTACTCCAACGCATGAATAAACAAAAAGAACTGCTAAACACCATTAAAGAGAGAAAAATTCAATACTTGGGTCATGTGCTGAGAGGTCAAAGATATGAGCTACTTCGACTCATTATGGAGGGTAAAGTTCAGGGTAAACGATCAGTAGGAAGACGCCAGAATTCATGGTTGAAAGACCTGAGGAGATGGTTTGATCGCTCATCTACAGACATATTTCGTGCTGCAGCTTCCAGAGCCACGATTGCCATTTGGATCGCCAACCTTCGGAAGGAGAGGGCGCAATAAGAAGAAGAAGAATGGTCTCATCAGTAGAGCTGAAATGAACCAAAAGCAAAATACACAGAAAACAAGTGCCCACTTAAAATCCTCATTTGGCAAATGTCGGTGGGATATCATTCGTAGAAGTTGATGCCGGACTGCTATCATCAACAGTACAAACGGACATATACGGGTATATTACATTAGAAATGAGAGGTTTTATACATACAGCAACTAAAATAAAACAGTATTATACACATAGCATGCTGGCTCTCCGCTAGGCGACGTAAACATGATGGTGAACTTCACGCTACAACTTTTTCATAGTCCTGTCTACTTATAATTGACAGAGCGACCGCTGTCATTACCGGTTTGGTTATAAATTCGACGATATTGTTTCAAATTATTTAATATCAAACTACTATATTTCGTTTCTTAGATACGTATATGAAGTTTGAGATGTGGGTTAAAATTAAAATTATGCCAAAATCAGTAAGGAAAAATAAGTATGAGGAGTTAAAATGAATATATGTTTGCAACATTTCAATTTTTGTGCAATTAAGTTCTATTATGAAAATTATACGGAAACAGATAAGAAGTAATATTTAGAACTGGTTCCCTTCCTAATTAAATAAGATAATTTTTTGTCTTTCAAAATCTACAAAATGTTGATGATTTAATAGCAAAACAAAAGGAAAGGAAGGAAGCAAATAAACTAATATCGATATTTTAAAACGTACAATTAATTGCAAACATTAATTACAGGATAAATTGATAAATGTAGTGCAAACATAGTTTATTTTGACAGTTTTAATCCGTACATAGGCGTAGTTAATTTTTGAGTACCATTTTCGGAAATACCGAGTTGACAAATTTCTTATCCATAAACCCTTAAAATTAATAAGTGAAAACAGTACTTATATTAATGAAGGTTTTTTTCGAATGCTAAAGTGAGCTTAAGGCTTCAAAATGAAACAATCATCAACACTCTTATTATAGTTAGATATTTCAGATCTGGGTAAGTTGTTCAGACATTTCTCCAGGAGATAAAGGGTGCTTTTTTTTATAGAGGTATAGAACTTTTAAATGGAATAAAACAAAGATGAATTTTTTTAAATTGACATGAAATTTACTTTGTTCGCATTGGCATTATAATTTAAATATGACTTCTGGCATATGACCGCCACGGCTGGCTCGGACGTAGTCTAATCTGGAGGTCCAATTTTCGATGACTTTTCCCAACATTTGTGGCCGTATATTGGCAATAACGCGGCGAATGTTGTCCTCCAAGTGATCAATGGTTTCGGGCTTATCAGCGTAGACTAGCGACTTCACATATCCCCACAGAAAATAGTCTAGCGGCGTTAAGTCGCATGATCTTGGAGGCCAATTCACGGGTCCGAAACGTGAAACTATGCGGTTACCAAACGTTTCCTTCAATAAATCAATTGTGGCATCAAATGTTGCGCCGTCTTGTTGAAACCATAGCTCCTGCACATCATGGTTGTTCAATTGATGAACGAAAAAGTCAGTAATCATGGTTCTATAGCAGTCACCATTGACTGTAACGTTCTGACCAGCATCGTTTTTAAAGAAGTACGGACCAATGATTCCACCAGCCCATAAAGCACACCAAACAGTCAGTTTTTCTGGATGTAACGGTGTCTCAACATACACTTGAGGATTATCATCACTCCAAATACGGCAGTTTTCTTTATTGACGTATCCATTCAAACAAAAGTGAGCTTCATCGCTAAACAAAATTCGCTTATGAAAATCGGGATCAACGGCAATCTTGTTTTGGGCCCATTCACCGAATCTACGCCTTGCTAGGTGATCGTGTGGCTTCAATTCTTGCACAAGTTGGATTTTGTAAGCACGCAAACCAAGATCTTTCCGCAAAATCTTCCATAAAGTGAATGGACACATATCCAATTCCTGTGCACGATGGCGGATAGACTGATTCGGGTCTTCCTCTACGCTACGCTCTACAGCAGCAATGACCTCTTCTGTACGCACTGTACGACGTCTCTGTGGATGCGTATTATCTTTTAGAGTAAACGTGGTGCGAAAACGTTCCATAGTTAATCGAATTAATTGCTCTGATGGACGATTATGTTGACCGTAAAATGGACGTAGTGCGCGATACGTATTTCGAACAGAACCATGATTTTCAAAATAAATTTGCACAATTTGGAAGCGTTCTTCAGGCGTCAGTCTATTCATGTTGAAATGCCCAACCAAACTAAACATAAATCACTTGACAGCTGACAAAATGGTCGCCAGTTAAAAAAGTGTTGCCAACTTAAAGTTTTATACCTCTATAAAAACACCATTTATAAATTATTTTAAATATGTCCTAAAATACATTATATTTTAAATAATGAATACTCTTTTCATATCTGGGTAAAAGACGAGCTCAAGCTCTTGTGCACAAAATATAATTTGTTTTAAAATATGTCCAAATCAATACAATTTTTTACTTAGTTCTTATCTTCCGTATTTTTCCTTTACGCCCCTGTGGAACAAGTATATAAGGAAATAAATTCAAAATAAAGCAATAGTTGTCCTAGTTGGTACGACTTATCTTCTCGGGTCAGCTACATTGCGATAAATTGCCACGCGTAGGAAGTTTTTGTAAACAAGGCACTTTCTGCAAGTTTTACGCTTTGTTATTGTCATTTATTTTTTATCTTTATTTTTAACTAGTTGTAAAATTTGTGTATTTATTGTAACACTTCTAAATTGGGATTATTTGTTTATATTTATTTGTGTCATGTGGCATTTCTTCGGATCGATATTGGCTCAGATAGATAGTAATACAACACATAATATTGTTAGCTATCTATAATAGTGCTTTTTGTAATATTTTTAAGTAAAAGCACGAGATTTTATAAGATGACTAGTAGTTGGGAAGCTCAGTAGGTTTTCGTAGCCATTGATGAGATGTGGCTCCACCAAAGATTATTATATGTGTTTTGTCCCTTTGATTATAAATATCGGGGGCGGATTCCTGAAAAATCGTCAGGTAATTTGTTGTAAACAAAAATATTTTCATGTTTCTCGGTAGATTCTATGTAAAAAGTGTCTCTTGTAAATTATTCCGTCCAATACATAGTTTTTGAGAAAAAAATCGTTAAATATAAATTTCGAGACGTGTCGGCAGTATATTAAACCTGCAAACTTTTCGATGTTGGACTGAAAAATATCGCCAGTCGAACGATATTGCTCTTAGTTCGATACAGCTCCACTGAGGAGACCATTAGGTAATCGAAACGCGTATGTAGAGGGAACCAGAGCGGTATTTACAAGAAATAAACTGTTTCTATATACTTTTTCTTTTGACTGCTTGAAAAGAGAATGAATATAGACAACTATTTAAACACGACAGAAAATAGATTTATTTATTTCTTACTGAAATCTTAATTTTTAAGTTTCGCACTACTGCAGTAAATAATGTCGTTCGATTGGCAGTATTTTGCGGTCTGACATCGAAAAGTCTGCAGGTTTAATGTCCTGCTGACACGTCTCTTAATTTATATTTAACTAATTAACTATTTTTAACTCAAAAACTATGGGTAGGACGGAAAAATTGCAAGAGACATTTTTTGTCCAGAATCGACTGAAGAACACGAAAATATCTTTTTTTTTATAACAAATTGCCTGATCATTTTTCGTATGACATAAAATTGCTCTAATATTCACATTTAAGTTAGAGCTCAATGTAACTGTGGCCACATGTAGCTGACGCCATATGTAATTAGCGCCTCGTGTGCGCGCGGTTAAAGCCTGATGTAATTGATAACGGATGTATATGACAATTGACACTACGTATGACAGCTGACGTAGATGACAAAACAAAAAGATTAATGAGATCTCCCGGTGGATCTCCAGAAAATGCAGCCTCATTAAAGTGGGATTAAAGTCTAACGTAAATGATGGCTGATTATATTATAATTGACAGCTGACGTGTATGAAAAAGGCCGACGCCCTAATGGGACCCTTGGGTCTGGGTTCGGGGAAAATGGACCTTTAGACGGAACTTGAACGAAGTCTTATGGGGTCTGCGGGTGGAGTCCTAGAAAATGGGTGCCCGTAGTCCTTTGGGATACCCTGGTGGAGCACTAGAAAATGGGGCCTACCTACGGAGCTCTAAAATATGGGCGTTATAAAAAGTTGGGCACAGTCCTAGATGACAAGTTAAGTTTTCTATGAAGTGTCATAGCGACGGCCATTTGTGGGTATATCTTACTCGCACATTTCATTTATTGCAAATACCGATATGTAGTATAGAAAAGCATGTTAAAGAGGTGCCTGGTGAAGGCACTGGCAGACCCACTGACAAATCCACCACCGGTTGTTCAGGACGAAACACCTCAACTTTTAGTTGTCAAAAAGATTGTAAACTACAAAGTTTACGACGTGGCATCCCTGGTGGGGACTTAATGCAGCATGGAGTGCTGAATTACACTGGCTCCATAAATTGTAAATACAATAATTTACAACATGGCATCCCTGGTGGGGACTTAATGAAGCATAGCGTTGTAGTATTTGAGTGCTGAGCACTGAGCCCATAAGGACTGCTAAAGTGTCCACTCTTACAAGTTTTCCAGCATCTTGCTTTCTACATATTTGAAACTTTGTAAAGGTTCAACTACATTTAAAGCGTTACATTGGAGTGGTTTTGTCGTAGCATGGGCCACTTGTGGGTATATCTTACTTACACATTCCGCCGAAATTTAAGTTGAAATATCGATATGTAGTAGAGAAAAGCACGTCAAAATGGTGGACTCACTGACGAATCCACCACCGGTTGCCAGGACAAAACATCTTAACTATCAGTGTTTAAAAAAGTGTAAATACAATAAATTTACAAAGAGAGAATAATTATCTATTTCGTCATGACTGAAACAACACGTGTAAATTGCTTAGTAACCTCCAACAACTACAAACTTTTTATACGTGTGTATCAAATTCGTTTTAAATTTATTATTTTGTGCTTTATCACGATATATTTATTACAAATAAAATATTTTTCCAAAATTTTGTATTTCTTTCGACGAGGTTAAAGATAAGTCATTCTAAATATATAACAAATTATTATTTTTTTGCAAAAATTACTTAAGATGGGTAATTAAAACAGTGACGACTGATTGAATGCTTCGATTAAATTTATCATTCACTTTATATAACAAAACAAGATCTTCTTCAAAATATTATTATTTAATTTTACATGGTGCAAAGTTTGTAATTGGCAAATATATTATTTGTTCAAGACTCGTTTATTTTCCAATATGCCATCTACCATTTTTTGACAAGAAGTATAAGCTCATCCGGAATTGTGCAATTTAAGAGGAAGATAAAAATAAACATTACTATCCCTTTAATATTCTATCTTCATTAACTACCGGAAATCATGTTTATTATTGATAGAACACAACTAATTAGTGTGGGCGCCCAAGAACCTTTGTGACCCACTGAAGGTGTATAGTTGTTTCTTATGTATTTTGAGTTGCCAAATCCGAATCTTCTTCATGATAAGACGTCACTCCCAAAGGATGAAAATATGTAAATTGTCATTTGATAAATTTATCGATATCTCCTGATTAAATAGAGACATGGACTCGATTTTGGTTTTAAACGAAGGCTCATAACAATATCCAAAATCATTTCTTGATTTTTTACAAAAATAAATCATACTAATTCAGAAATAAACTTATCGGAAAAGTGATATTGAACATTTATTTCGAATGCTTTTTCATCTCTGACAGTGTAATACGAAATTTTACCGAATAAATAAAAGTAAATCAGCTATAATCTTATCGGGAAAAGGGATACCGAGCAATTTTTAAATCCAGGTTTCGATTGCATATTGCTTTTGAGACATTTATGTGCGAAATCGTACCGAGATACAAAAAATTATTTCAGGAATGAAAGTCTCTTTCTTCCGAATAATTGAAGATAAATTATTGGAATCTGTTAGTTAATTATAACTTTTGAGGCGATAATGAAAGATAGTCTGTAGGATGTAATGTTAGGTAAATTATGGTTCAACGAAAGACAATTCAGTTAATGGGTTAACTGAAAATTAATAATTATACATTAATTATGTCATTAATCATTTTACCTTGAAGTGTGACAAATGCTGTTTGACGTTAAGCTAATTATATACGTTAAAACAAAATTGTAAATTATATAATACTAGAATTAGATGTTTTAGTCTGTTAATTATTACAGTAATTGATATTCTTGGTCGTACTTAAACATATGAATACAATGTTTCCGTTACAATTACTGATACTGCAGTATGTTGTGTATTTTGGTCCCCTGATTAAAAGTCTCAATGGGCATGAAGCTCGAAAACCCCATGTTTTTCAAATATTCGCTGATTATTATCGTTACCTCAATCACAAGCTCCCTTGTAAACTGAAAACAATAATCAGATCTACACTTTATCTACGAAGTACTAACGAGTCTCACTAGGGTCTTTGGGGTCGCTTATTCCGAATTCGAGATCGGTTAACTTCCATCGCGTCAAGTTCAAGGTCATTTAAAGGTTAAATCGAGAGGAGCCGTTGAAAAAATCTAAAAAAAATATGTACATGTTTTTTGAATCGCTGAATCCAATGATGTCTTTTTCTAGACCTTACAAGGTCACCTGGAAGTAATTTCAAGGTCATATTAGAGCCAAAGTTTTCAGATCACTGAATTTCAATTTGGGTTTTGTTCTATCTCACCATTTCATGTAGAGGCCCTTTAGTTTCATTTTCATATCATCTCAAACTCTCTTTTCTCAATTTTACTTTGAGATTACCTTGGCCTTGATCTTGACAGAGAAGCGGGCCCGGATTTTCAATCAGCTATCTCAAAAACCTATACATGAATTTTTAAAGATTTTTGTGACGGTTTTTCAGATTTGGTATTGAACTGATCGTAAAATGACCTTGAAATGACCTTTAGGCAAAATCGTAGGATCAAGCAAATGGCGTTTCGGATTCAACGCTTCAAAAAACATTCAAAAAGATTTTTAGGTTTTTTCAACGGTTCCTATTAATTTGACCTTCAAATGACCTTGATCTTGACGCGATGAAGGTTAACCTCGTATTCGGAACAAGCGTCCCCAAAAACCTTAGTTTACCCTAGTGAGAGTCGTTTATACTTTAATCAGCACATATTAGAAAAATGTGGGGTTTTAGAGCTTCGTACACATTGAAACTTTTAAACAGAGGACCAAAATACACAACATACTGCAATACCAGCCAGTTTAATTAAAACCACATTTCCATAAGCTCTGAGCGGGGTTCTTTACCGTGCTTATTCTTTCGATAGTAGATTAATTCAAATTAATAGGAGCATAGCTCGTTCCTAGACCCGTTATCAAAAATATTATCACCATTGTAAAGCAGAGCATATCCGCTAAAATAAAAGTTCATCTTACCTAGATTAGAGCACAGCTCACTCTCTAAACCCGTTCTCTAAATGTTATCATTCTTTATAAAGCAGAAGACAGACTTCCTAGATCCGTTTGACCAAAAATTCTTTTAAAACGGAATTTAGCTCACTCCCTAGACCCATAACAGAACGTTACCTTATTTCAAAGCAGAGCATAACTCATGAATAAAATTTTAGAAAACATGCCTTAAACCTCTGGCTATGGTGAATTCAATAGTCTGGTTGGACGGTTTTGGAGGGATCTCACCGGCAATCTGTATTTACGTCAAATATGGAAAACCAAATTATATTAAACTAGCGACCCGCCCCGGCTTCGCACGGGTGCAATGCTGATACTAAATACACTACAGAAAAACTGTGACTATTTATTTTATTTTTACAACAATTATTACATCGGCCTCCGACGCGCTATTTATAGGCAGGCTGCCGCCGCCCCGGTCGGCCAGTACCGCCGCAAGCGCTACTTCCCGCAATTTTAAATCTGTAATATCTTCGAAAATATTCATTTAAATCTTGTGCTGTAAAGGACCATATAGATCTATATTAAATCAACAATGTATTTAAGCTATTTAATGGGATAAGGATTAATGCTGTATTGGTTAAAATCGCTTCAAAATTTGCCATTATTTGTCGTAAAAAGTAAATGACAAAAAAATGTTATTGTGGGATATCCATGAGAGATAGACATATACCATCGCGGAGTTTTCTGTAGACCTTTTCAATGTGTACAAATAATTAGTACATTATTTTGATAAATCTCGTAGGGTTCAGCCTGCGTTTGCAATGTAAGCGGAAAAAAATATGATAATTAACGACATCACATTAGAAACCTCAAAAATAACAGTATTTCTCCACTATTTAATGGATGTTATTATACATATAAACCTTCCTCTTGAATCACTCTATCTATTGAAAAACACCGCATCAAAATCCGGTACGTAGTTTTAAAGATTTAAGCATACAAAGGGACATAGGGACAGAGAAAGCGACTTTGTTTTATACTATGTAGTGATTATAGATTTTTAGACGATTATATAGATTTATTGAAAATCGTTGTTTCTTCGCGTGATAGTGGAGAATGTCATCTAATCAATCTAGACCAAGTTCTCCCGAATCATACTCTTACAACGAAGAATAGATTTTACGCACTATAAACAAAGAAATTGTAAATAACAGAATCTCTGACCACATGATCGCTTATTACGTTGAAGATTGGGTTTCAGCAACTCAAAATACATAAGAGTTAATTATAAATTTCTGCCACATTTCCAATTTGTCAGCCAAATTCATAAACCTCATAAATTAGTATTATCTTCAAGTAGCCCCCTTTGACCGTGAAAACTTGGTCGAAATTTTTTCATAATTTTCCACCGGAAAAAAAAGATTTCGTTATGAGCTAACCGTCTGCCTTTTTTACACACAATTTTTTACTCTACCTTTCATATTGTTCATTGACAGACGAAAATAAATCAGGATTTTTTTGATTTTTTTTGTACGTTTCCACCCCTTCGACCATTGCAACTTGTCTGCCATTGTTTTCCGTGAATTCAATTTGTGTGATTACCCTTTCATTTAATGGCAGACAATTTGAGATCAGGAAAAAACAGATTTTTTTTGCAAATGAAAATTGATTTTCCAAATTTTCGAAGGGGCTGCCATAGTTGACCCCATAGATTCCTTTCACGAACTTACTTAGATCTTTTAGCCCTTCAATGATTGACAAAAAAAAATGAGTCCATTTCTCCTTATGGACAGCTGACAGTCAATTTCTACTGAATATTTGTTTGGCAACCTTATTTAGTAACTTTTTAAAAAGGCTCAATAAGCAGAAATTTTATTAAAATCCACATCCCCTTATTCCATGTCGTAAACAACGTTAAAACACATCTGTATAAAATTTTCGAAATAATTATTTTATTAAAAAATTTTTCATCAACAATATTTTGTTTTGAAATTATGAACAATAAGATAAAAAGATTAAACGGAAATATCCCAAGGAAAACATGACTGTTTCGCATTTAAAAATGTATAAAATGCGTTATTATTACAAATAATTTTAAATTGAAATCAAAGTCCAAAGTCCAGCTCGATATTTGTAACACCTTTATCTCGAATACTAATCAGACATGTTTGAATAAATAAGTTATCTAATTTTTTTTCATTTACTTTTTATTATAAATAATTAACATCTGTCTTTATTCTATAATTAGGCTCATTTTTTCTATTCAGACTTAGTCTCTAATGACTTTGATATGTCAATGCCAGCAATTCACGCACTTAGCGTTTTCGAAATCTAGGAATTAATTTGAACTTTGGTTACTACGCTAGTGTAATAATAAAAGATATAATACTTACTATAGTTTGTTTCTCTGTCTGTGAAACACTTGAACGTAGCTTCAAATCAGCTGCTATGTGCATATTTTCACTAACTGTCAAAAGCGGCTGCAATCTGTCATCTTGCGTTATATAACAGGAAACTCTTCTAAATGCTTTTAGTTTTCGTGGGTGCCCATTTATTAATACTTTTCCTCCAACCTAATTATTGCAAAAAAATTAAATTACTATTTAAATATAGAATTTACATAATAAAAAGCTTTTCTATTTTTTTTTATTTCACCAACATTATTATTGTGAAAATTTATGCTTACCCCTTGTATACTGTATCCACTTAAAACATTCAGCAGAGTACTTTTTCCTGCTCCTGAAGGACCCATGATCGCAATGAGCTGCCCAGCAGGAAATTTTCCGTATACTTCGTGAAGAATTCGTTTTTTAGCTGGAAGAGAAAAACTACTATGAAAACGTATTTCTACTTTTCATATGACTTAAAATTAAGTACGGGGTTTTCAGAGCTCAAGCTACGCGCTTTGTCAAATAATAGTCCGGTCAAAGTAGACATTCAAGGTTACCAAAATTCGCATAGAGCTGAAAATTTGTACAAATGTTCGGAACACCATTATAAATAAATTGTCAAAAGTCCCCAACGATCCCATGCCTGGGAAAAAATATATTCAAGGTCAAAGTGGGGAAAAATGGGTTTTTCGCGTTTTTCAGCCAAACGGTAAGTTTTATCATCAAAATAGTTGAGACCAAAATTGTAGATCATAAAATTACCTAAAATTGCCCTTACACTTTTTTTCCTAAAAGTTACCGTTTTCGAGATATCATCGCTCAAAATGTTGTGAAAGCTGCGTTCTCCAAAATATGCACAGGTTTTCAAGTCACCTGTGAGGTAATGTACTTCACGCGTTTTTTTTAACGTGGTTTCCCCGGTAGGCCTATTCTACGAACCATACTGTACTATGTAATGATTAAAAAAAAGAAGAAATAGTTGAAAATAATCGAAGCTGTCTGGATTCTATTGAATTTAGGTCAATTATTCGTCAGATTCATTATCGTTAAATACTTCTGCTTCTTCTTGTTCTTCGTCTTCTCGTTCTTCTTCTTTTTCCTGCTGAGTGTAAATAAATCCCTCCAAAAGCGATGTATCAGACGTCTCTTCGTTGATATGATATGAACCGTCTTCTAATGGAGATTCAACATTGGAACACGAGTGACCTTAGCAATTTGTACAGGGTGAGTCAACGATTGGATGAAGTAGGTTTGTGCCTTTTCGGTGAAATTAACAAAGAAACTATATTTATTGTTTGATACAGTTTATTTTTACGCAGATTTTAAAAATATTTAGGACTCTACAGGGTGAGCCAAAAAACTAGGACAGCATAAAGTTGTATTTTTTTAAATAGAACACCCTATATACGAATCGTATTTTCGATTTAGCTTATAATTTTAAATCTTTTTTATTAAGGGTTTACTATAACAAAACTTTATAGTTTCTGAGATAATTAAGTTTGAAAAAAAAAGTCACATTTTCAAGCATCAATTCAATCCTAAATAACGTTTTCAATTTTGTGACAAATATATTCAAATTTGGAATTTAGCAAGGCCAAGGACAAGTTAACATAATTTTTACCTAATATTTGCAATAAAAGCTACAGGGTGTTGAACACATCGGCACAAATTTGAACAAGTTTAAATGAATAAATATCTTTTTTTTTAAATGGTACACCCTGTATATTTTCATATTATTTAATAGGGTAATAAAAACCCTAAAAGTTTTGTTCAATATATCCTATACCTATTTATAATAGTTTTTGAGATATTTCAGTTTTTCTTATTTTCCATACTTTTTTACAGAAATTTACTTTTATACTAAATTGAAACAAAAAAATTACCTTTTAAATACTGAGATTAATTATTTCATTTTAATAAGTGTTCGAATAAACGACCCTCTTGTGCAATGCACAAATTTAATCTTTTTTGCAGATTTTCTCGGACCCTGGACAAAATTAGTGGCGTTATTGTTCTACAGGTATCCCTAATCCTGTTTCGCATATCTTCCACTGTTGTTGGTGGATTAACATACACCTTATTTTTAATATAACCCCATAGGAAGAAATCTAATGGGGTGATGTCGCAAGACCTTGGTGGCCACTCAATGAAACCCCCACGTCCAATCCATTTTTGCGGAACCACATACTGTCGAGCTCATCCCTATCGAGACCTTGAAGCAGTTGGGGTAGTTGTTCTTGTAGAAAGTTCAGGTAACTATGGCCATTTAGTGGTTCATTAAAAAAATGGGGTCCAATAATTCGATTATGATGAATACCACACCAAACATTTAATGACCAGTGGTTTTGATGCTGCACCTCTCTAATCCAAAATGGGTTTTCTGTAGCATAATAATGCATGTTGCGTCTATTTACGGCACCGTTACTTTTAAAAGTAGCTTCATCACTAAACATTACCTTGCATAATAAATTTGGATTTAATTGAATCTCCGCATTTATTGTACGACAAAAGTTTACACGACTTTCAAAATCCTGTCCATGCAATTCTTGGTGTAATTCCATGTGATATGGATGATACCTATATTTCTTGGTAGTACGATTAGCGGTGGATTGTGATGTTTCACATAATGCTGCTAACTGACGGCTACCAATATAAGGATTTTCCTGAACATTTAACAATACTTGTAGTTCTTTTTCTTCATTAGTAAATTAAATCTTTGCATTAAGTTTTGAAAAGTATGGGTATTAGGCTGGCGTCGATCAGGATACTTCATTTTGTAAATTCTTTGAGCAAGAAGGCAATTTTTTTGAGCCTCTCCTATTGTATAAATCATATCTATTAACTCATTCTTTGGAAAATTCATTTTACAATATAAGATGAATGCAAAAAAAAACCAAACTACACTACATAAAAACCAAAAGAAGCGATTGCGGTTATAAATTTGACACACAGAAAAATGTTCTTTTACATTGTTTTTGCCATGGCTACTATGATAATGAAGACTATTTCTGTAAAAAAGTATGGAAAATAAGAAAAACTGAAATATCTCAAAAACTATTATAAATAGGTATAGGATATATTGAACAAAACTTTTAGGGTTTTTATTACTCTATTAAATAATATGAAAATATACAGGGTGTACCATTTAAAAAAAAAGATATTTATTCATTTAAACTTGTTCAAATTTGAGCCGATGTGTTCAACACCCTGTAGCTTTTATTGCAAATATTAGGTAAAAATTATGTTAACTTGTCCTTGGCCTTGCTAAATTCCAAATTTGAATATATTTGTCACAAAATTGAAAACGTTATTTAGGATTGAATTGATGCTTGAAAATGTGACTTTTTTTTTCAAACTTAATTATCTCAGAAACTATAAAGTTTTGTTATAGTAAACCCTTAATAAAAAAGATTTAAAATTATAAGCTAAATCGAAAATACGATTCGTATATAGGGTGTTCTATTTAAAAAAATACAACTTTATGCTGTCCTAGTTTTTTGGCTCACCCTGTAGAGTCCTAAATATTTTTAAAATCTGCGTAAAAATAAACTGTATCAAACAATAAATATAGTTTCTTTGTTAATTTCACCGAAAAGGCACAAACCTACTTCATCCAATCGTTGACTCACCCTGTACATGCTAATGAACAAAATAACCCAACTTTTTTTCAGCCGCATTTAGCATAACATCCCTTTTTACAATTGCAAAAAATTGTGTTGAGGGGTTTTTCTGATGCAGGTGGGAGTAAAGTCTGAATTTGTTCCAATGTATTGTCAGTGAACTTCCAACCCCAATCTTTTGGATCTAGTTGATTACCAAGCCACAGTTGAACTTGATAATATACCCGAAATAGATGTTGTTGGGCAGAAGCAGAAGTTGGAGGAAGACAAGCTAATTGCACTCGCTTTTTGTTTCGAGTATTTTTAACAAAAGATGCGTAGCGGAACTTATCGATGCAGGTAATTTTTTTGGAGCTCCGTACATGGCAAGAAGAAAGTGAATTCCATGGGTGATAATTTCTTGTAGAGTAGAGTTACTATTTTTAAAAACTTCAGCACAACCGACTAAATCTTGTTTTTCAAACATTTTAAAAACAGATATTTTACCTCTTCTGTAAAATGCTGATGTTGTATCGCAGCCACTTATTGCATGTAAAAACAAAACATGATTTTGGCACTTTGCAAAAGCAGATAAACTTTGTGTTGAATATATTTTAGACTGATGTTGAGCTTTCCCAGGTTTTAAAAAATATATGGTTTTGTTAGTTGGAGCTCGAGCAGTCAGTAAAACTAGTAAATCAACGTCCTCACCAATAACAATAGTTGTGTTTGTCAAATTGAACTGTTCTAATGCTGTTTCAATGATGAGGACATCAGCATCATTAACAGCTTGTTTGACAAGTATACCGTCACTGGTCAATCTTTCTTTTAGCAGTGAAATGAACTGTAACTTGTTGTGGGTATTTGCCAGAAACTTTTGTTGAGTAATGGGAACGGTCATAAATTGATCAAATAAAATGTTTGAAGATGAAGATGTTATTGTAGCTCGACGACATTGTTGTGCGGCTTTAAGGTTCCTCGTGCAATCAAATACTACAGTAACTATGTGACCAAAATGTCGACGTACATACTGAACGTACTTATCCATAACTACGTTGAATGTTTCTTCACTATCCCAGATAACGCGGTGTAATAAATATTCTCCATGGATGATGTATGTCACATTGATATTGTTAACATAATAATAATCAGATGTTTTTCAAGGTTGCACTGGCATAGAAGATAGAGGACTGAGTTTCTTAGAAGCTAATATTGATTTATTTTATAAATTTAAGGTAACATACCGATAGAAAAATATTTCAACTTATATTACAGCTCCAGTGATGTCTGTACGCGGCGTGCTCATACATATTATGGAGAACGCAGCTTTCTCAACTTTTTGAGCGATGATATCTCGAAAACGGTGACTCTTATGAAAAAAAGTATAAGAACAATTTTTATAGGTAAATTTATGATCTGCAATTTTGATCTAAACTATTTTGATGATAAAACTTACCGTTTGACTGAAAAACGCGAAAAACCCATTTTTCCCCACTTTGACCTTGAATAAATTTTTTTCCTGGCATGGGATCGTTGGGGACTTTTAACAACTTATTTATAATAGTGTTCTGAATATTTGTACAAATTTTCAGCTCTATGCGAATTTTGGTAACTTTACCTCTGTTTTTAGGGCTAACTTGACCGGTCTATAAAGTCTACTGACTAGTCTTTTTTTAACCCAATATTTGTTAATGTTTCTTTTTTTGAAAAAAGATAAAATTTTTCTAGCAGGAATTCTTGACTTCTAAACATAGATTATGAGCTTTTCATTTGGTTGTTTTAATTAGGAAATATTGCGAGGGCCTTCAGACAAGCAATACATAGTTAAAATTTTCGGAATATTAATATTTTAATATCAAGGTAGAAAAAGAGCAGGGCTTCTTCAGATTTTATTGTAAAAATTTATGGTATTTCGATTTTTTGTCAATTCGCAGTAATATGATAATTTCTTTTCTTGAAAGAGGTGTTCATTATATATAAGTTATTGTGGTGAGTAATGTGTATTATTGTATCACCTCTTTCGTTTCAGTTTCCCAATCCGTGGTAACTGACTGCAGTTTCAGCTTCGTGTTGTTTATTACCAACTTTTGCATTGAAATCTCCAATCAACATTGTATAGTGTGTTTTTCCATTTTGTAGAGCGATGTATACATTTTCATAAAACTCGTCATTTGTGTATTCGATAGTTGGTGCATAAGCTTGAATAACCTTTGACTGTATTTTTTTATTTATCTTGAGTGTCACACTTATAACTCGTGGGTTTATGTTATATGTTATATTATTTGGTTTTAATTTAACATTTTCCTTGATCAATTGCTTAGGTTACTATTCTGTACCTATTTTGTATTTTGGAACGACCTTTAAATTACCAATATTTGAAAAAATTGGAAAAATTATTACTAATTACACTATCTAATTGTTGATTAATAAAATAGCTTTTAAACCTAATTGAAACTATTTTACTTTACAAGAATTACCTCTATAAAAATAATACCTAGTTCATTAAAAGCTGATTAGACTGTGTAGAGCGTGCCTGGAGGGGGCAAAAAGCTATGTCAAAATTGAATGAGAGTGTAGCTAAACATTTTCTATCAACAGAGGATTAAAACAGGGAGATGCTTTGTCGCCAGTACTGTTTAACCTTGCACTGAAGAAAGCCGTAAGAACAGTATCAGTTGACGCGGAGGTTTTTGGGTCAAGTGGCCCTAAACTTATTTTGGCCTACGCAGATGATATGGGCGCGATAGTAGAAAGCACAGTCAGTGTGAAGGAAAACTTCATAAAGATTGAAAAATAAGTTCAGAGAATAGGGCTCCGAATAAATGAAGGAAAGATCAAATACATGCATGTCTCCCGCAACCCCGCCCGAGACAGAATCAGGCAGAACGTCGCCATGGATGACTATAATTTTGAGCATGTGCGAGTTTTCAAGTACCTGGGCGCAGTGATAACGGCAAACAATAATATGCAGGAAGAGGTTAAACAGCGCATCACACAAGCAAATAAATGTACATTTGCGATACAAACCTTGCTTAAGTCAAAATTGATCACCAGAAAGGCAAAAACCGAAATTTATCGAACAATAATACGACCAATAGCAATCTACGCCAGTGAAACATGGACCCTGACAGTCCACGATACGGAGCTGCTAAGAAGGTTTGAGAGAAAAATCCTGCACATAATATATGGCCCATACCGAGACCTTGAAACAGGCTGTCACAGAATGAGAAGCAATATAGAGCTTGCGCAAATATATCAAAGCCCTGACATCATTCAAGAAATAAAGTCCAGAAGACTACGATGGGCAGGTCATATACAAAGGAATCAAAACGATCGACTAATAAAACGGGTATGGGAGGAAGCAAAACAAGGAAAAAGACCACTGGGAAGACCTAGGCTTAGATGGAGAGATAACATCCACAAGGATCTAGCTATCCTTGAAGTTGACCAGCGGGAATGGAGGGAACTGGCACAAGACCGTTCTAGGTGGAGGCAGATAGTCGAGGCAGCCAAGACCCATCCTGGGTTGTAGGGCTACGGAGTCAGTCAGTCAGTTCATTAAAATCAGACGAAGTAATCCAGGGTTACAGTTTTTTTTTGAATAACAATATTTCTTGTTTCTCCCGTTCTTTGAATGAATAAATGATATAAAAGTGGTAATTCTTGATTATCGATGCCTAGGCCTCATTGCCCTCTCTTTATTTTAAATTTTGAAGTAGAAATTCAAAAACAAAAGTTTGAAAACATCAGGAATAGATATCAAAAACAATAAAGGACCTTTACCATTATATTTAATTTTTTTTTGAGACATTATTCTTTTTCTACTTTATATAATAAGATACTCTCTCTCATGGCCTATTTTGAAACTTTTAAATATTTTATTTTAATTTATCTT
Source organism: Diaprepes abbreviatus (assembly GCA_034092305.1). NCBI lineage: Eukaryota > Metazoa > Arthropoda > Insecta > Coleoptera > Curculionidae > Diaprepes > Diaprepes abbreviatus. Next base: position 1,819,831 of record JASJET010000081.1, on the reverse strand, counting down.
GGCTACATTACGTAACCAAATTTTTTTTTGAAAGTTTAGTGACCAATAATTCCCGAGATATAGAGTTTATAAATAATAATAATGTATATTAACGGGCCAGCCATTTTACAAATAATTAAAATTACATGAAAAACAGTAAAATTACTTAAAATAATACAAATCAATGTGTACACCACCAACGTTAATCAGTATAATAAAAATAAAAATTAAAAGTAAAACTATATATAACCACTTAAGCCCTAACACAATTTTAAAATGGCGATGAGAATGCTAAAACAGATATTCTTTGACCTTTCCCTTAAAAGACCACAACCCATCAAAAAAGAAATCAATGTCAGTCTCCCTAGCCACTTTGTTAGCGTTAATGCAACATCTAGTGACAGCAGACGAAACACCGTAATTTGTTCTATGGAACGGAACATGAAACAGATCACCGCCACGCAGAACTCTCGGCGGAACATGCCAAGAGATTGCATTCAGTAATTCGGAACAATCAATATGGCAATTTATTACCTTAAACAATGTACAAACATCAATAAAGCTTCTTCTATTCTGTAAAGAGTTGCAATATCTCGTCATAAACAATATCCTCACTCAAAATACCCAACCTATAGCCTACAAACCTCATAAATTTTCTCTGAACTTTTTCAATTTGATCAATATAAGTTTGGTAATATAGAGACCAAATGGGACAAGCATATTCGAGAATTGATCTTATATATGCGCAATACAACACTCTAAAACACTCGACATTAGAAAAATCAGTCAGTTATCTCTTAATGAAGCCTAACAATTTCAAAGCTTTGTTAGTTACGTAATTAACGTGATAATTAAAATTCAAATCTTTATCAAAGAACACTCCAAGATCCTTTATGAAATTCATATGCTCCAAAAGACTGTCACCGATCATGTAGTCATATTGTATAAAATTTTTCTTCCTGTAGAACTTCATTACTTTACACTTATCCGTATTCAGCTCCATACCATTCATTCTGTACCATTTATTCAATCTCCTTAGATCCTCTTGCAATTCCTCGCAGTCACTTAACTTATTAATCACTCTATAAATTTTAAGATCATCAGCATATAATAAAAACTTAGAATCAGTAACAAATTTACCTATGTCATTAATATACAAATTAAAGAGGAGTGGAGCTAGATGGGAATCCTGTGGCACACCTGATGTGACCAAAACCTCTTCAGAAGTGTAACCCTTAATCTTAACTATTTGTTTTAGATTTGACAGATAACTTTGGAACCAACTTAACAGACTTCCAGAAATACCATACTGTTGTAATTTATTTACCAGTAAACTGTGGTTAACACGATCGAATGCCTTTGAGAAATCTGTGTATATAGAGTCCACCTAGACACACTCCCTCCAAAGCCCCTACCAGATATTGCAAGTTAGATACGGTCGAACGCTCCTCCACAAAACCATGTTGGAACTATAACATTCCGGAAACAAGGCTTAATCTTGGAGTCAATTATTGATTCAAAAATTTTGGCAATCAATGATATTTTACTAATAGCACGATAGTTAATCACTAAAGATTTATCTCCATTCTTAAAAATTGATGTGACATATGACAGTTTCCAAATATCTGGGTATTTACCACTGGAAACAGAAAGATTAAATAAGAGTCCCAAAATATGCGCAAGAACACAACAACAATTTATCAAAAATAACACTGATACCTGATCTGGACCAACAGAGCGATTGTTATCCAGATTATTTATCGCATTATAAACATCCACAGCATTAATATCACAACTTTCAATTTCAACACACTTAATATTTTCCATATTATAACTATCACATTCTTTATCACAGTATACAGAGGAAAAAAACTCAGAAAAATACTTGGCCACCTGGAAACCATCCCCAGTAAATTCAGAGCGATACGATACAACCTGCGGCACCTCAAAGTTCCTGTTCCTATTACTTACATATTTCCAAAAATTTTTACAGTTACTATTAATTGAATCCTCTATGCTCGCAATATAGTTCTTATAACACAAATCAGATAACATCCTACAATTCTTTCTCATATTAGAGAAAATACAATAACTTGCAAGTGATCCAGTTTTTTTGTAATTTTTATGAGCTATTTTTTTATTAAAAATCAATTGCTTCAACTCTTCTGTGTACCAATGGGGGAATTTTGGCCTTTTTGACCTGCAAACGGGAACAAAAATATCAAAGGCCATAAAGATATTATAAAATATATCAACATTTGTGCCCTTATTCTCAGAGGAAAGTAATTGGTCCCAATCAAAACTCCCCAAAAAGTTATTGATTTCTACATAATTTCCATTGTTAAAGTCATAATAAACATAATCATGATTAATAGTTAGATCAGGCTCATATACTAAATTTAAAACAAAAGAAAGAGCAGGATGGTACTTATCAATAGAAAGAATGGGTGCATCTACTGCAACCACATCAAAAGCTATATTGGTAAAAATTAGATCCAATAAGCGACAAAAAACATTAGATACCACATTGACTTGTTTTAGATTTAAGAAGGCAAAAAAATCTGATAATATTTTTCCTTGTTGTGGTAAATAAAAGAGGGTTCACGAGATCTATGTTGTCTGGGGATTTGGGTGGGACACCTTAGGGGAAAGATAATGATAGCCATAAGAAATGATAAAAATTCTATAAATGTATGCAATTATATTTCTAGGAAATTACTGATAGTAAATTGGGTTTTTTTAACAGGATAATGACGTCTTATTTGTAATAAATTATTGTTTTTACCTGTTTTCTGACATGTTTATGAGCGTTATAATTTTATTTTTCTACCTTATTGTGGTTATATTATTGACAATTTATCAGTTTTAATGACAATGAACTTTGTTACAATCCTTAGTAATCGTTTAAGGATATTGTTGTGGGACAATTAATTATTAGATACGATAGTAGTGTTATTGTAACGATATGTATTGTTTTCATGTTAATATAGAGTAATCAAATAATTAGAAAAGTCCATTGTTCTAAGGCAGTGGTTCTCAACCTTTTTTTAATCGCGACACTTTTTGTTTTTTGAATAATGTTCGGGAATCCCCTTTCCCATCCGTCATATTTGATCAATAAAACAGAAAATAAAGGATTTAAAAAAAATTATTTTAGGATTTAACTAAAGTGATGATATTTTTGATTAAATATTGATTATTAATGTTTCTTATGACGATTATTATTATTTTTCTTCTTCTTCTTCTAGGTAGAACCAAGTTCTGTTATCTATACAATGCCTCATTGATCCGCGTTTGAGGTCGAAATCCAGCTGTCTCTCCATCTTTTGGGGGGCCGTCCAGGCGGCCGTTTGGTGTTTGGTTTCTCTCTCATCACGGTTTTTGCTAGTCTGTCATCGTCCATTCGTTCCACGTGATCTCTCCACTGCCTACGACGGTTTCGAACCCACTTCACAACATCCCCCACTCCGCTGTCCTCGCGTATTTTTGCGTTTCTTATTCTGTCTCTTAAACTTGTTCCCGTGATCATTCTCAGCGTTTTCATTTCTATGGTTCTCATAATTTGTTTTGTCTTTGTGGTTTCATTTCTTGTTTCTGCGCCGTAGGTCAGTATCGGTCTTACACAGACCTTGTAAATTCTTGCTTTGCTCTCAACCGTCATATGTTTATTGTTCCAGATTATGTCTCTTAGTTGGCCTGATATCATGGCCGCTTTGTTGGCCTGTGTGCGTACTTCTTCCATTACTGCCCTGTTACTTGTTATATGTGCTCCTAGGTATTTAAACTTCCCAACCTGTTCGATATGTTTGTCATCAACCATTAGTTTGCATCTTACCGGTTCTTTTGCTATTACCATTGCTTTGGTTTTCTCCACAGATATCTTCATATTATACTGTTTGGCTGTTCGATTGAGATGGAAAAGCATTCTTTGTAAGTTGTCCTCGCTATCTGCTGTCAAGGCAACATCGTCTGCAAAGCATATAATCTGAACGGTGTTGTGTCCCATTGGGTACCCAATATTTGTGCTTTTTACCTCATCAATGATTTCGTCCATGATTACATTGAAAAGTGTTGGACTTAGGCTATCACCCTGTCTTATTCCTATAGATAGAGGGATTTCCTCTGTTAGAGTGTTATTTGTTTTAATTACCATGGCGTTTTTGGAATTCAGTTCGTATATTGTGCGTATGATTGCTTCGTCTACTTGTTTTTTTCGCAGTTATTCTGTTATGTGTTCCAGTTTGACTCGGTCGAACGCTTGTGTAAAGTCCACAAAACATATGAACAGCGGTTTATTGTATTCGATAGATTTTTCAACCAGCTGTCTGATAATAAATATACCGTCGATAGTAGAGCGGTTATTCCGGAAGCCTTGCTGTTCTTCGCACGCCCCTAACTTATCTACGATCCGTTGTGACAGTATTTTGGTTAACAATTTGGCTGAACTATTCAGTAGGCTGATTCCCCTGGAGTTTTCGGGTTGTTTCTTTGATCCTCTTTTGTGGATCGGAATTGTGATGCTTTTTCGCCATTCGTCGGGTACTGACGTTGTGCGGAGTATTTTTTGAAATAGAACAGTGAGCTCTGTGACAAGGCTGGGGCCTCCGTACTTTAGCATCTCATTCGTAATTTGGTGGGTACCAGATGATTTTCTGTTTTTTAATTTCTTAATTGTCAGGTGCATCTCTGCTTCACTGATGTTAACATCTGTTAGTTCTGTGATTTCTTGTTGGTTTTCATCTACGTTGTTTTCTGTAGCTGGAACCTGGAGTAAGTCCTTAAAATGGTTGACCCATTGTTGGCTGTCGATTGGACTTAGTTGAACGTATTCATTGATTGGTTTTTTTCTGTTCCTCACCATGTTCCATATTTTCTTTTGTCCTCCATATAGGTCGTGTTCCATGTCTTTTGAATACTTTTCCCAGTATTCTTTCTTAAGCTTAAATCTATTTAACAAGTGTTATATAACTCTTTTGCTTTGTGTAATCTATCTAGCGCCGACCTGTATCGTCGCTAGATAGATTTGATGAAAAAGTTTGAAAATGTTTTGCTTCGTTAGGAAGAATTATTATGAAAGTTAATTTTATTCGGGCTCATAAATCATTTCACTTTTGAAATTTAGGTAAAAATGCAGTATAAACTATTTACTAAGAAGCGTTTTTGGAAGTTGTTATTTAAATGTTTAATCTTTAACTCCAAAATACAAAATAATTTATTATTTCGTTTAAATTAAATTTTTAAGGTCAATGAAGCTAACTTGAACTACCTTTCTTGTCCTGAGTTTATAAATAGGAAACCTATATTGCAAAAACCTGTTTGATATATAAATTACAAGATATCCTTGGAGTTGTTTTTTAAAAATACCGTTGAAAAAATATAGGGTATTCGTGAAATGCAACATTTTTCCTTTATTGTTTTGAATAAACTCATTTCCATAAAATTCAAATATCAACAACAAAAATAAAATTGGTTCCGTAACCAACTTTCAATATTGAGCGTCATCTCCGAGAAAAATTTGAAAGTAGGAGTCGTATTCCAACAACTTGAACAGTCGAAAAAGAAGAAGACATTTTGGAAAGACTTGAAGAACTCAGTGTTATTACCCGCCACTTAGAACGTAAATTGTAACTATTGTAAATGATATTTTAAAAGAAAAATTGTTACATTCATATAAGGTCCAGAAGTTTCAGGAACTTTTATCGATTGATCCCCCCATGCACATTACATTTTGTGAATTTATTCGAAATAGGTTTAAGATGTGTGCCTTCTTGTAAGGCGCTTTTAAAACAGAAGTATACAAGGCTCCGGTGAACACCCGATATTTTAAAAGAACAATTGTTACATTCATGTGTATAAATTGATATTTTATTTGGTTCTGGCATGTTCTTTCCCAATTTATAAATATAATTAAATTATTCAGCATATTACTTCCTAGAAATGTTTCTATTTTTATTTTCTACGCAAGGGATCTAGCTGTATAGTTCTGAGAATGATCTTATAGAAGTCGAAAAGTCGACAAATACAGGAAAGTGTTTTATAAGTTGTTTTATTGACCTGGTCCAACTAAATCCCTGATTTATAATCAGTTAAGGTCACTAGCATTTGGAATATATATATATATATATATATATATATATATATATATATATATATATATATATATATATATATATACATATATATATATATATATATATATATATATATATATATATATATAAGGGGAAGAGTAGTTCTTGACCGACTAGTTAGAAAGGAAAACTCAAATTCTTGGGATAGCGGTCCTAGGGCTGAATGAAACTCTGTTTTTTACAAACGCCAAGCTTTCGGAAGTTTATTATTTCCTTCTTCAGGGCTACAATACAGAACAGTTCTCTTGATTATAATTTTAAATTTTACAATATATGATATTTAATAATAAAAAGAAAATGATTCTAAATTCAAAGACTTACGTGCAAATTGAGTCCATTTATGGCTTTTAGAAAATGAAACGGAAAATTCATGTAGAAACTGTTGATTTTTGCATAATTCTCACATTTTATTATTAAAATGGTTTTTTAAACACTAATATATAAATTTATTTTGTGGGTCATTTTAGTTGTACTGAATGTAGGTTTATCTGATAAGAAAATCCTTGAAACACTCTTTTTTTGGTAGATGGGATATGTCAGAAATGTCTGATTTTATTTTAGCGGCAATTTTGAATGTGGAATCATCATGTTTTACAAGAAATGTTAATTTTAATTTTAATTTATAAGTTGGGTATTTAATAAAATTATTTTTCTTTGTATTTCTATTGATGAGATTTATGTTTATTAATGAGTAATTAAGTTTTTATGAGTATTGTTGCGTGTAAAAATTGTTATAATTGTGAGAAAGTAATAGGAAATGATTAATGAACATTATTTATATAGAACAAAGAAGGTTAGAAAACAGTCTCCCAACCTCTCGCCCTCTCAATATTCAAAATTGCAAAATATCTATTAGCAATGTAGTTGTTATAGGGAAGTGATAAAAATGCACTTACGTAATTTGCCGAAAACTATGGAGAAACTGTGAAGTCAAGAGGCTGGGATGCTTGTTGTCTAGTATTTTTATTATTTAAGGTGGACAAGAGATGAGAGTAGATTACACTGAGATTTTCAATATCTTTTCTTTTGTTGATACAGTTATCATCTAAAATAAATTTCTACCATCTCTAGAAAATGCCTTTTATTATTATTTTGTTCTTTGTTGATCACCTCAACACTAACAAAATCAAACCTGTGATCCTCATTGATTACATGTTCCGACAAGGTGCATGTCCTCTTTTGCAATCTACAATCACTCCTGGGTCGGATGATTCTATCTTTCAAAACAGTTGATGTTTGACCTATGTAATGTTTGTCACAGTCTATACATTTTAAACGGTTTACTACTCCTGATTTGTTAGGGTTGCTATCCGTATCTTTCAGTCTGGAGAAGGTTTGGCCAACTGTTAATATATGTTTACCACATATTTTTATATTATTATGCATAGAAAGAATTTTATTCAATTTTTGTGTGACTTGGTTGATATAAGGTAATGAAAAATAATATGTGGGTTGATTTCTTCTAAGAAAGCTGAAATTTCAGGGGAAAAGTTAGTGGTGTTTTGATTGGTATTACTCTCCATGTGTGAATGTGTTGGTGTTATGAAGGCAGATATCTCTGGTGATACATTAAAATTTAGTGGAATAGATCTGCGTTGTGTGGGGTGTGGAGAGCTGTGTTCCTGTTGTGTGATAGGGGTGTTGTGTAAAAACTTATTTAAGAACCATCGAGGATAGCTATTTTCTTTTAGTATTTTATATAATCTGTTTATATTTTTTTTGAATGAGAGTAGGATGACAAATTGATGTAATTCGTTTTTTTTTTAAATTAATTACCAGATTTATTTTAGTTTTAGTATTATGGTAGGAGTGGAAATTCATGTAACATCCTGAATACGTCAGCTTAGTATACTAAGCTATATATTTTTTTTTGTATAACCAAACCATTCATTCCACCATCCGTGAAAACCTACGATATAATATATATATATATATATATATATATATATATATATATATATATATATATATATATATATTATATCGTTGGTTTTCACGGATGGTGGAATGAATGGTCTCGTTATTCCGGATTTCAATCCGTTCGTGAAAACGATTTTTTGAACGGACGGATTGAAACCCGGAATAACCAAACCTTATATATATATATATATATATATATATATATATATATATATATATATATATATATATATATATATATATATATATATATTGATGTAGGTCTGAGAAATATACAAGGAATAAAATTACATAAAATGCGATCGGATTGAAATATATCGAGTTTCTTTCTTAAAATATATGAAATTTAAACGAGTATCCTTGACTTTTGTTGAGCAGTATATATTACCGTTGCTGCAAGCGCAGAGATAAATATACCTTTGTGTCTTCTACATTTGGTCAAAAATATAATTGTCGGTATATAAAGATCTCAAGTGTTGTGGTAGGTTACAACATTAATTATCACTTTTACTTTTTCACCAGTGACCTCATGACCTAGTTTTGAAATTAACGCTTTAGAGATTTATACTAAATTTTTGTGTTGTTGCGAAATTGTTTTTAAATTTAATATGTATATATATTTGTTTCGTATTTTAAATTTAAAAAATATTAAAAAATGTCTGTAGTTTTAATTTTCTTGTCAATGTACGTAAAAATTATTAAGTATTTGATACAGGAGTAGCTAAGATTTTCTGTTTGAGGAAGATGCGTTTCATCGCTATACTAAATTATTTCTACAGCTTGGAGATTAAAGGTTGTCTGTCTGTAGTCTTGCGAACAACACGATTTTTTTTGATTGTTAAAATTGGTTTGTAGGATTGTGAGCTTTTTAAGCCCACCAGAAGAAATGAAATGTTTTTTTTGCATGTTCTAAAGGCTCTAAAACTCAATTCAATAATTCTAGAAGTTCTACAAACATCCAATGCGTAGGTTCCCAACGGAGGTGATAACGCCTCCCAGTTGGCGCAGAAGCATTTCAAGGAGGCGACAGAGGATTCAGAGGCAACTGAAATACCTTAAGGAGAGAGAGAGAGAGAGATATGAATTAGGGACGCATCGACTACTAAGTCTTTTAGCGTCCATTGTTTGGTTTCCTTGATACCTATATTGTTTGTTCTACATTAGATTGTATTATCCAATGTCTTTGATAAATTTGATAACATTGTTAGAATTTTGGTAGGAGAGGAGAATATCAATCTTGTTTTCCCGTAATTGACGGAATGGGTGATGCTCATATTTTTTGCATTCAGTGATGATATGTTTGATTGATGGGGAGGTATGACAGGTTTCGCAGTAAGGAGCAGGGGATTTGTTTAGGAGGTATTCATGGGTTAGCTTCGTGTGGCCAATTCGGAGCCTCGTCAATGTGGTTAATTCTTGTCTTGGTAGATTAGGAAGGGGGATACCAGTAAAGAAAGTCTTTTTAACTAATTGAAGTTTGTTGCTCTTTATTTAAATTTGTTCAAATTCAAACGCTTTATTTATTTAAACTGAAGTTTCAATTGTTATAACTACAAATGAAGAAAACGTCATTATCTCTAGAAAATATTTCAAGTACAGGATAGTAAAATAATAAAATAAATAGTGGCAAAAACAGATAACAATTAGATACGACCCAGTAAAACATTGCTCCAATTTGAAACATTACGAGAATTTTTTTTATAAATTCTTTATTCAAAACCCAAAGACATACATTTTGAACAACGTAATTCAAACACAGGTTTCCAGTTTTGTGCATAATAAATATATATGTTTGTTCCTTTGAAACTTAGAATTAATAGTATATTCAATATTTTAGTTTCATCATGAGTGATAATAGAATTTTATGAATTGAGGAAAAAAAACAGGTTTATTTCTCGTTGTTCGTTGAAATATAGTGAATGGGTCTTTTCTCTGTTTAAAGTAAGAAAGTTTTTCTTACAATGCAATAATTTTAAGTCGGTTTATTTCTTTATTAATAATTAGAACATTTGTTTCGTCAGCATAATGAACTGTATGAGCATTAGGTTTGTCATTTAAGACATTTACTATGTCATTAGAAAAAAAGACGTAAATTAGGGGTCCCAAAAATGGAACCATGGGGTATATTCTATATGAGACAGACCTTATCATTTGTGGCAACATTCATGATGGACATAATCAAAAGCACGTGAGAAATAAACAATCAGCTCCAACACGACCAACTTTTCCTCAAGTACGTCAACTATTTTTTTCTAAAATGTACATTCTGATTCAGTAGATTTATCTTTTATTTAGCTATGCTGCGCTGCTGAGAGAAACTTATTCTTATCAAAAAAATTATTTAATTGTTGTTTCATAATTAATTCGAATATTTTAGAGTTACTCGTCAGTTGACTTATGAAGAGGAAGTAAGGGGTTAAGCTATAAAAGCAATAATAGATCAAATCCCATTTAAAATGAAACTCATTAAAAGAAGAACAGATACTGCAAAAAGTAACATTTCCAGACTTAAGGATTCAAACATAAAACAACTCTTTACGGAAGATATTAATAAAAGATTACTGAACGTCAAAGAGGTGATTTTCCATAGCGCAGAACCAGAAAACAAATGGCTTTTAATGAAAACAGAAATAGAGGAAAGTCAAAGAGAAATACTAACTCCAACAAGATTTAGACAGCAGCAATGGATGACAGAGGAGATACTGGACCTAATGGTTGAGAGACGACAATTCAAAAACAGAGATACGCAAAAGTATAAAGAAATAAACAAGCAAATCAAATACAAGATTAGCCTAGCGAAAAATAAATGGCTGCAAGAAGAATGTGAAGAAATAGAAGAGTATCAGAGAAAACATGATAGTTTTAATATGCACAAAAAGATAAAAAAGATAACTCATAGTAACAGAAAGAGAGAACCGACACTGCTTAAGAATGGAAAAGGCAAGCTAATCTTAGACACCCAAGAGAAACTTAAAAAATGGACAGAATATATCAAAGACCTGTTTAAAGACAATAGAGTGGAACAGATGGAGATTGAAGTAGAAGATAACGAGGCATTAACGATACTGAAAGATGAAATAAACGCACCTATAAGAAACAACAAAAATGGAAAAGCACTAGGTCCAGATCAAATCCCAGTAGAAATTTTAAAATGCATGAATGATGATACCATGGATATATTGTTAGATCTGTTCAACACAGTATATAAAACGGGGAATATACCCAGAGAATGGTTACTCTCCACCTTTTGCACTATTCCAAAAAACAAAAATGCAAAATACTGCAGCGAATATAGAACAATATCTGTGATAAGCCATGTACTCAAGGTGTTTTTAAAAGTAATACATGGACGCATTTATAAAGAACTTGAAAAGGGGATAGATGATAGTCAGTTTGGATTCAGAAATGGTATAGGCACCAGAGACGCGTTGTTTGCACTTAATGTGCTTTCACAGAGGTGTATGGATATGAACACCGATATACATGTTGTTATGTTGACTTCGAGAAGGCTTTTGATAAAATTAGACATGAAAAACTAGTCGAGATTCTAAGAAGAAAAAACATAGACAACAAAAATTTAAGAATAATAACTAACCTATATTGGAATCAACGCGCACAAATAATAGTAGATAACGAAACAAGTCCGGAAATTGAAATAGGGAGAGGAGTGAGACAAGGATGCATTTTGTCACCCCTACTATTCAATGTATATAGTGAATCGATTTTCGAAGAAGCACTGTTAACGGAAAGTAAGGGAATAATAATAAACGGAAGAGCTGTAAACAACATAAGATTTGCAGACGACACTACTATCATAGCTAGCTCCGCTGAAGAACTCCAAGAACTAGTGAACGAAACAAATAACGTTTGCGAGCAACACGGATTAAAAATGAACACCAAAAAGACTAAATATATGGTAATAACTAAAAAACAAAACATGCAAACAAGCATAAAGTTGCGAGGTGTGAATTTAGAAAGAGTGCAAAAATACAAATAGTTGGGCACATGGATAACAGCAAATAATGAACAAACAACAGAAATAAGAACGAGAATAGAAATGGCAAGAAGTGCGTTTGTAAAACTGAAAACCATTCTGTGCAGCAGAGACATCACTCTAGAACTAAGAATGATAATTTTAAGATGTTATGTGTTTTCAGTGCTGCAGTATGGGTTGGAAGGCTGGACACTAAAACAAGAACACATAAATAAACTGCAAGCGTTTGAAATGTGGTGTTACAGAAGGATGTTGAGAATATCTTGGACGGAGAGAAAAACAAACGTAGAAGTATTGCTAGGGATGGACAAAAACTATGAAATAATTAACAACAAAAATAAGGAAACTGCAATATCTTAGACGTATAATGAGAGACCAGCGATACGAGTTGCTTAGATTGATCATGCAGGATAAAATAGATGGAAGAAGAAATATCGGAAGAAGAATAATTTCATGCTTGAGAGAGTGGTTCAATTGTAGCTCAGTAGAACTTTTTCGAGTAGCTTCAAATAGAGTGAGAGTGGCAATGATGATATCCAACCTCCGATAGGAAATGGCACCTGAAGAAGAAGAAGAACATTCAAATAACTTAAAAGATTATTTGAATGGGTATAAAAAATTTTATTAAATAGAAATATATAGAACAGACAACGTAAAATATATTTCTCCATATGATTGATTTGTTTCACAATAATCATAAAAGATCTAATTCAGTTTAAAATAGTTTGAATAAGAGAGATGAATATGCTACAGTGTTATATTTATATGATTCAAAAGCACAGATTCGGCTAGTATTGCTTCGGAATATTAGTGACTTCCTATAAAATCATTTTTGATTAATTTTTGGGACCACTCTATATAATAGTTTGTACTTTCAGAATAAGTAATAGTTTTATTTTTCATCTTAAGATGAACTTTTAACCATACAAACTGCAATATCATTTCTCCAAGTAAAGAAAAACCGGTATTTTGACATTGAAGAAAAATGATGATCCACGGTTCAAAAAATAGAACGAGGCAAGGAACTATAACGTTAAATGTGTGTGTGTATTTTTCTGGTTTAGTATAATTTTATTTGCTAATACCGTTCAAGGTTTAAGGAAAATTACAATATGTAAAAAAGCTGGGGGAATTACTAAAATATGTTGTTTGGTTCTTTCGTATAGCAGGTATTGGTGACGGAGGTAAAAAAGTTGTTTTAACTGATAAAATAATTTAAAACTGTGTGTGCGTATCTCATTAACGATACTCGTATTCCGAGCAATTATCTTCTTCTAGGAAATTTTACTGGTAAATTAACAATTATAAGCATCTTGGTGTCTAGTTAGCCAATTCGTTAATTCTACATCAATTAGAGTATTAAATATCCCGTAGATTTTAATCTCCTTCATATATATATATATATATATATATATATATATATATATATATATATATATATATATATATATATATATAGGGTGATTCTCCTCGAAATTTATCGATCGATTGTGGGAAAACTAGAATTAGGAAGAATCTGAAAATTTGACAATGTACTAATGTACATGGGAGACACCGGCTAACATTTTCAAGATGGCGGAACTTCCGGTTGTACCGGAAGTAGATGTCAACTTGCTTATTTTAAATGGAACATCCTATATATTATTGCATTTTCGATTTCTACGTAAAATTCTAGACATTTTATGTATAATATTCTATCCTTGTCTCACCGTTTTGGACATATTTAAATTTTTATGTCAAAAATGTCGTTTGCGGACCAAAACTTAACTATAAATTTTTCCTATAGAAAAGTCTTTATTATTAAATTTGTGTTAGTTTTCTTGTAGACGAAGATCGACTTTAGTAACATTTTATAATATTTTGAAAATTATTAGTACGTAGTGGTCAAAAAAGAAGAATAAAAATTGTTTTTAAAAAATCCTCAGTTTAGGATGGAACATTGTCACAACTAAGGAGTTTTATATAGGTTGCATTGAGTCTTATTTTGCAATAGTGGTCTAAATTTTTATTTTGCATATGGGCTAAAAATTGCACTTTTCTAGTAACTTTTTTCGACATTTTGAGATATAACCCCACTTTTTCTGGATGTAACGGTGTCTCAACATATACTTGAGGATTATCATCACTCCAAATACGGCAGTTTTGTTTATTAACGTATACATTCAAACAAAAGTGAGCTTCATCGCTAAACAAAATTCGCTTATGAAAATTGGGATCAACGGCAATCTTGTTTTGGGCCCCTTCACCGAATCTACGCCTTGATAGGTGATCGTGTGGCTTCAATTCTTGCACGGGTTGGATTTTGTAAGCACGCAAACCAAGATCTTTCCGCAAAATCTTCCATAAAGTGAATGGACACATATCCAATTCCTGTGCACGATGGCGGATAGACTGATTCGGGTCTTCCTCTACGCTACGCTCTACAGCAGCAATGACTTCTTCTGTACGCACTGTACGACGTCTCTGTGGATGCGTATTATCTTTTAGAGTAAACGTGATGCGAGACGTTCCATAGTTAATCGAATTAATTGCTCTGATGGACGATTATGTTGACCGTAAAATGGACGTAGTGCGCGATACGTATTTCGAACAGAACCATGATTTTCGCAATTTGGAAGCGTTGTTCAGGCGTCAGTCTATTCATGTTGAAATGCCAAACCAAACTAAACATAAATCACTTGACAGCTGACAAAATGGCCGCCAGTTGAAAAAGTGTTGCCAATTTAAAGTTTTATACCTCTATAAAAAACACCCTTTATAAGAATTTTTTTCTTTTCACCCAGAGAGTGTGCGAAAAATCTAGGAAGAAAATATCTGACGCATGACGTGTATTGATATTTCGATAATACATTCATAACAATTGATCATTGAAAAATCTAAATTAGAAGATATTTGGTGATATTTTATTTTTATATAAGCCGAATAAATTGAGTTCTAGCAAAATTGTAATATTATGCAATACTAACGATATGATTAAAATAAAAATTCAAAAATAATGGAACAATTTTGATAACGAAATTGAATTTTTCGTATGGTATTATTATCGCAAAAAAATGCAACACTATCTCAATGAAAATAAAGTGAGCAAATTAACCAAATTAAAATAAAATTTAATTTAAATATAACAAATGATTACATTGCAGGAGATCTAAATTAAAAAATGTTATTGATAACACTTTTATCGGTTCTGACAACTGATCTTGCCTAAGTTACAAAAATAAAAGACTTATAGATAAGAATTTTTAATTTAGACAATAGAACTTAGTGCTTACTTAGTGTAATTAATTGTTAAAAAAATCTGATATATCATTGAAAAAATATATATTTTTCAAATTTTTTCTCTTATGATTTTTTTAACAAATTGATGTAATTTGGTTTTTAATCTGCAAAAAATATAATTGATTTAGCTCCTGGAGAGGTAAATGTAAAATATTTTACTATTTACCTGGAAAATAAGCTATAAATAATAAAGTTTTATTTTATTAAATAGAACACCTAGTATGTGAATAATTTTTTCAATTTAACGTATAATTTTGAAACTTTTTATTAAGGGTTTGATGTACATTAATATTACATAGTTTTTATTTAGGCTTGGTCTTCCTTGATAAAAAATTTCTTGCAAAATTAAGAAAGGTATTTATGATCGAATATCTTAAAAAGTATAAAATTAAGATATAAACAACTCTTAATAAAAAAAAGTTGAAAATTATACGTCAAATGCAATAAATCATTCGTCTGCCGCGTTTTCTATTAAAAAATTACAACTTTTTGTTGTTCTCATTTTTTGGCATATCCTGCAGAGTACTAAAAATACTTAAAATGTGCGGATATAATGCAGTAAATATAGTTTCTTGGTAAATTTTACCTAAAAGGAATAAACTTAATCTATTCGTTTATTCATCCTGTATTAAAAAAATAGTTGACCTGTGAAACAAATTCGTATTAGGATCAAAAAATTGCCTTTTTTTTAATAAAATGGACTGACGTATCTATGCAATCCACAATTACCATTTTGACCAATTATTCGTTGAATTTAAACATAGTTTAAAATATTTCATTATAAAAACCATAATTACCAACCAAGTTTTAATTAACTAAATAAAATGCCAACAATTGTGATATTTAATATTACTAAATGCAACATTAGCAGAAATAGATTTGTTTAAAATAAATGTTTCACAATAACACTTAATGGAAAGAATAGACTCAAACAAGATAAAAATCATCTATTATCCGGGAATTTTTAAAAGCGTTTTAGGAAAAACAAGTTTCTTGCTTTTAGATGTATATTTTTAGAAATTTTAGTGTGGGTTCAAAAATGTCCCTTAACAACCAATCAATTTCGAAAAAACAACGTCTTTGGAATGGCATTGAAAAGAAAGGGGAATAAACGAAAAAAATGTACTGAAAATAATAAACAAAACACTTTAAATTTAAAATCTAGACAAAGTGGAATCACAATCTATACAATGTTACAAATTGCTGCACTTGAAAAAACAGCTAGCACCCACGGCAATTTTAAATGGAATTTCATGATTATATATATATATATATATATATATATATATATATATATATATATATATATATATATATATATATATATATATATGTCTATGTGTTTGTGTGTGTTTGTTTGTTTGTTTGTTAAATATTAAATATTTTTTTTTACGATAAAACCAATGCAATAGTATGTAAGATTAAACAAGGGACAGACGAACATTTGAAAATGGTTACCCATATCTGGAAAGAGCAGGTAAAAGGTTAGGGTTTACCGTAATCCTAATAATAATCTCTTAACACGTAAAGATAAAAAAAATTCGCACACTTTCCTTATCTTTAAGTATACTGGATTTCCCAAACTAAGCAAAAAACTTTAAAACGTGAAAATTACGTAGATACATATATCTCTTATCACTATCATTCTACTAAAGAAAAAATAAATAAAAATGGACTAACTTCTTCCTCTTAATAATGATCCTTCAGTAGCGGTGTAAGTGATCTTGTCAAATCTAATATCTACCGATTCAGTCGACAATGGCATACTAAACGTAGTATCTTTTTTGCTTATCCCATTCTGTTCAAGAAGAACTTTTGCTTCTTCACCAGGTTCATTGGAATAATACACTAATTCACTATTTTGGTCACTGATTTTATCACTAATACTACCCTTCGGTACTCCATTATGGGTAGGTACCGGTATCTGGCCGTTTTTCTGGTTGTGAACAGTAGAGGCTTCAAGAAGTACGGCCTCCATTACGTCGAGCAGTATATACTATAGCGTTTTTTATGCAGGTAGTACCAAAGTGGAGCCAATGCTTTGTTCGATAGAATTTCGATAAAGTACAACTGAACAATGTCTATTATGCAAAAACAAATAAGTTAATCATTTAGTGATATAGTGGTACCGATAATGAAAGATGAATGTGCGCGGTTCTGATCGGGTACCGACTAAGCGTGGTTATCTTACGTTGGTCATTTATATACAATGTTTGCGATTGGACCCTGATTTATTGAGTTCAGGCTCCTGTATTGGGGAGTTTCCGCAACTAAAGTGGTACTATGCTATACCATACTTTATTGCGTTGTAGTTACTATCTAAGTTTTTTATTATACAAACGTAAATGTGTGAGAATTTTTAAAAAATCGAACTAATTGTGTATTGGGAGATTAAATAGTTTGAAGTATTTTTAATAAGTTTGAAGTATTTATAAATTGTCAATAATTTACGTAATGTAATTCAGTGACATCATCTGGAGGCTTGAAAAAGCTGCACTGTTCATTCTATGTAGACACATAGATTTTTCAAAATTAGATTGACTCCAAAGAATTGTACTAAAGAGTAAAAAATAAATTATAAATTGTTTTAAATTATATTCAGTGTAATGATTGAGGATTTATTCATTTACTTAGCACTTTTTTGAAGTCGTTGCCATAGTACTTAAGGGGTATGACCACAGTAAAATTTTTTGTTCAAACGATGCTTTTATATATAAAGGGTGTTTTTTATAGAGGTATAGAACTTTAAGTTGGCAACACTTTTTTAACTGGCGGCCATTTTGTCAGCTGTCAAGTGATTTATGTTTAGTTTGGTTTGGCATTTCAACATGAATAGACCGACGCATGAACAACGCTTCCAAATTGTGCAAATTTATTTTGAAAATCATGGTTCTGTTCGAAATACGTATCGCACACTACGTCCATCAGAGCAATTAATTCGATTAACTATGGAACGTTTTCGCACGTAGCGTAGAGGAAGATCCGAATCAGTCTATCCGCCATCGTGCACAGGAATTGGATATGTGTCCATTCACTTTATGGAAGATTTTGCAGAAAGATCTTGGTTTGCGTGCTTACAAAATCTAACTCGTGCAAGAATTGAAGCCACACGATCACCTAGCAAGGCGTAGATTCGGTGAATGGGCCCAAAACAAGATTGCCGTTGATCCCGATTTTCATAAGTGAATTTTGTTTAGCGACGAAGCTCACTTTTGTTTGAATGGATACGTCCATAAATAAAAACTGCCGTATTTGGAGTGATGATAATCCTCAAGTGTATGTTGAGACACCGTTACATCCAGAAAAACTGACTGTTTGGTGTGCTTTAAGGGATGGTGGAATCATTGGTCCGTACTTCTTTAAAAACGATGCTGGTCAGAACGTTACAGTCAATAGTGACCGCTATAGAGCCATGATTACTGACTTTTTCGTTCATCAATTGAACAACCATAATGTGCAGGAGCTGTGGTTTCAACAAGACGGCGCAACATGTCACACAGCTCGTGCCATAATTGATTTATTGAAGGAAACGTTTGGTAACCGCATAGTTTCACGTTTTGGACCCGTGAATTGGCCTCCAAGATCGTGCGACTTAACGCCGCAAGACTATTTTCTGTGGGGATATGTGAAGTCGCTAGTCTACGCCGATAAGCCCGAAACGATTGATCACTTGGAGGACAACATTCGCCGCATTATTGCCGATATACGGCCACAAATGTTGGAAAAAGTTATCGAAAATTGGACCTCCATATTAGAATACGTCCGAGCCAGCCGTGGCGGTCATATGCCAGAAGTCATATTTAAATTATAATGCCAGAAGGTTATCTTTCGAATAAAGTAAATTTCATGTCAATTTAAAATATTCATCTTTGTTTTATTCCATTTAAAAGTTCTATAACTCTGTAAAAAACATCCTTATATATATATATATATATATATATATATATATATATATATATATATATATATATCGTGGCATCACTATGTAGGATATGATTCACAATCCTCTAATGCTAATTTAGTTCAAAAATCAGCTGTTCCGCAAATTTAAGTTAACGTTACGTAAGGAGAAACAAAGTAGGCGAAAACTCTCCCAATGTCGTTCTTATTTTACAAAGATTACGAGATAATTAGGATTATTGTTTGAGATATCAGTAGTCAATAATTGTTATTTTTAATAATTTTAATTTTTTACAGGATAGGATATGTTTAGAAAAAAATATAATCGTGTTAAAAATAACATTAACAAAGACAAGATTAAGTAAAATGGGATCAAACATGTAATATTTCTAATAGTAACTTATATATGTGAAAGTAAAGATTATATATATATATATATACAGTGCCTTCATTTCAAAACGAACCATCCTTAATAACTTTGTTAAATAGAAAAATTTAAAAAAAAGAAAAAACACGTCAATTTAGATATACAGGGGGAAGTTTAATTTTGCATTTGTTAAAAGTCTGTGAATCACCTCCTCACCTCCAGCTAACCTCACTTTGATATGTCAAATGGGAACCCCCACCTTGTGACACATCATTGTAAGCAGCATAAAATTGTCTATCCAACCGTATAAAAAAAATTAAATCGGTTGACGTACAAGCGAACAGTGTGCAAAAATGTCTTGTAATAATGCATAATATATCGGCCTCGAACTTTAGTATGTCAAATGATTACCCTATAGTGTGATACATCATTTTAAAGGGCATACTATCTCCTATTTAGCCAATAAAAAAAAAACAAAATCTGTTGATGTACAAGCGAATAGTAAGAAAAGAAGTGTGGTAATAATAGACACCTTATCACATTAAACTTTATTATGTCAAATGGCTACTTCATAGAGTAAAATATTATTTTAAATTTAAAATAAATATTTTTTTAAAATAATAAACAGTTAAAATATTTGCGAGAAAAAAACTAAGCCTGTTTTAAAATTCATCGCAAAATTCATTGCAGTCTAATCAAGCTAGTGTATTTATTTCAATGATATTTTTTGCGGTACCTGATAGGTACAAAAAATCACTGCAATAAATAAAATTTTTAAGATCTTTAAACACCAGTTGTTTATTATTGTTAAAATTGTCATTGTGACGCCTAGTTGAAACGTGAATATAAATGGTGTATACGCTAGCCGAAAGAATAGAAATAATTTTTCTCTATGGAGCTGAAGATCGGTGCGCTCGTAGAACCTCCAGAGCATTTAACGAGAGGCATCAAGACAAAAACGTGGGCCATAAATATGTACTCGAATTGGTACGAAAGTTTGAAGAAACGGGATCCGTTTGTAATAAAAAATATATTGAGAAAAGAGTTGTAGATGAAGCATGCCAAATCGAGGTACTAGGACAGTTTGCAATAGATCCAACTTTATCCATCTCAAAGGTCGCAGATTTAACCAACATTTCTGCTGGCTCTGTGCATAAAGTTTTAAAACAAAATAAGTTTTTTCCCTACAAAATTCAAATTCTTCAAGAACTCGGAGAAGACGATTTTGATAGGAGAATTCAATTTTGCGAATTAATGTGCCAACGAATTGACGAGGACCCCCATTTACCTAAGAATATCTGCTTTAGTGATGAATCAACTTTTTTTCTAAATGGACTGGTTAACAAACATAACTGCAGATACTGGGATAATGAAAATCCGCACCTTTTCCGAGAAGGGCATACTCAATATCCCGAAAAAATTAACGTGTGGGCAGGAATTTATGGCAATGAAATCATCGGGCCATTTTTTTTGGAAGATAATTTAACTGGGCAAATTTATTTAAACCTTTTAGAAAACACAATATACCCTGCCATTGTGCAATCTTTAGAAAATCAAGTGGATGAAAATGCTGTTATGGTACTAAATGAAAATAATTTGCATTTCCAGCAAGATGGAGCTCCCCCGCACTACGCTTTGGCAATTCGAAAGTGGCTTGATGAACATTTTCCAGGGACGTGGATTGGCATACGTGGTGCAATTGAATGGCCAGCACGGTCTCCAGACCTAACCCCTCTAGACTTTTTTCTTTGGGGGTATTTAAAAAGCAAGGTTTATAAAACCCCACCTGAAAATATTGACGATTTAAAAGATTGTTCGGGAATGTAGAGGAATTAGCAGAGAAACCCTTGCCAATGTTCGTGGGGAATTTCAAAATAGGCTTTTTATTGTCTCGCTAATAACGGCGCACATTTTGAACATTTAATAAAATAATTTTCTTCAACTGAATAAAACTGAATAAACTGCTTATATTTAACACACATTTTTGCATCCTAATTGCCTATAACGTCTATTAACTTAATTTTTGTTGACATCGTTGGATAGCAGATCGTACGTCCTTTAAAATGATGTATCACACTATAGGGTAATCATTTGACATACCAAAGTTCGAGGCCGATATATTATGCATTATTACAAGACATCTTTGCACACTATTCGCTTGTACGTCAACCGATTTAATTTTTTTTATACGGTTGGATAGACAATTTTATGCTGCTTACAATGATGTGTCACAAGGTGGGGGTTCCTATTTGACATATCAAAGTGAGGTTAGCTGGAGGTGAGGAGGTGATTGACAGACTTTTAACAAATGCAAAATTAAACTTCCCCCTGTATATCTAAATTGACGTGTTTTTTCTTTTTTTTAAATTTTTCTATTTAACAAAGTTATTAAGGATGGTTCGTTTTGAAATGAAGACACTGTATATATATCTTATATCGTAGGTTTTCACGGATGGTAGAATGAATGGTTTGGTTAGTCCGGGTTTCAATCCCTTCGTTCAAAAAATCATTTTCAGGACATCAAGCCCTCTCATACTTAAAAAAAAATAAGGAAATAACAATTACCAGCAGATAAGGGAAATATCACGGTTGTAATGAACACCAACGCATATATGCAAAAAATATCGGAAAATCTCAAAAACGCATCTTACAAACAAACAAAGATCCAACAACATACCTTGAAAAAATTACGAAAGCCAAGATCAAAGCCTCAAAACTAGGCCCAGAAACTGAAAAATATATAATACCAAGGGAAAAATCAAGCAGATGTCCAAAACTGTATGGCCTACCAAAAATACACAAAACGAATGCACCACTCAGACCAATAGTAAGCGCCGTGGGATCTCCTACACAAAAACTGGAAAAATATGCAGCAAGTATCATGCAACCAAGAGTCGAACTTGCCGATTCCTTCGTGAAAAACTTCGAACATCTGATTAAAATGATCAAAAACATTCACCTCGAAGAAAATGACATCTTAGCAAGCTTCGACATAAAATTGCTATATCCAAGCATACCACTGGATGAGACTTTGGGCAAAATAGCCACGAACGAAGATTTTCCAGCCTACATAATTGAACTTGCAGAACACTGCCTAAAGAACACACATTTCATGTTCAATAACCAAATATACAATCAAACAGATGGCGCGCCTATGGGCTCCTCACTTTCGCCAATTATAGCCAACCTTTTTATGATATATTTCGAACAAGAGGCATTGCAAAAAGCATTTTTAAAACCGAAAAGAACACCTGGACGATTTTCTCATATACCTGAACAATATCCACCATAGAATCCAATTCACGTTAGAAATCGAGCAATGAAAAGTCCTTTTTTGGACCTGTTATTAACTAGGAAACCCAACAACAACCTAGGTTTTAGCGTATATCGGAAACCCGCACATACAAACCGACATCTCAGTGCAGTCACATCATAATTCCTCTCAAAAGTAGGCAGTAGTCAACACACTAGTATTAAGATCTCTCTGTCTAATAGAACTCGACACAAAACAAGACGAAATAAGGCACATGTCAACAACTATAGAACGGAATGGTTTCTCACAATGAGATATAAAGAAAGCCATAAAAAGACAAGAGAATACCACAAAGAAACCAAACACAAAGATCAAACAAAGAACAAAGCCATAACCCCATACATAAAAGGGATAACAGAATCGGAAGAATCTTAAGAAAGCACAACATACAGCCCGAATACCGAAGATAAGATCAACCTTGAAAATCATGGCGTTTATAGCATTCCATATGCAGATTGCCATCAAATGTATGTAGGACAAACAGACAGGCGCATATCAGCAAGAATTCAAGAACATAAAAATACCTCAAAAACAGACAACCTCAGCCCTATTTCAACATCACTAAACAACCGGACATACCATCGACTTCGAAAAAGCGAAAGATATAGCATCAGTACAGAACTACAAGGTACGCGTCATAAGAGAGGCCATAGAAATTGAAAAAGCGGGATAGCTGAATAAAGGAGACGATGCTATACGTTTTCCAACTACATGGAAAACATTAATAAAAAATGAAGAAAGAAAACAATAAAAGTCAACCAGTAGACGAGAGACTAGCATACAACATATACAAGATATATCGTACTCGGCAGAGGGGAAAAGCCTGCGAACCCGCTCGTCCCATGAGGAAGCGAGCCAGCTAAACAAAACTCGTCAGAGGCCATCATCAGTTCTCAGCGAGTAACGAGACGAACCGCACTTGAAAATACCAAATGAGATTTTGGCGAAACATCATGAAACGATTTTTTGACCGAACGGATTGAAACCCGGAATATATATATATATATATATATATATATATATATATATATATTTATATATATATATATATATATATATATATATATATATATATATATATATATTCTGAATTACAAATCGTTCGTTTAAAAAATCGTTTCACGCAAAAATCTCATATGACATTTTCAAGTGTAGCTCGTCTCGTTACTTGCTTAGAATTGTGGGTGATCTCTGTTTTCTTCCGAGTTTTGTTAAATTGACTCTATGTCTGATTGGTTGAGCGGCTTCTCAAACTCCTCTCCTCTCTAACTTGCGATATATTTGTTTCTTGTGTGCTGCTGTTCTCTCGTGTATTTGGTGTTTTTTTCTCGCTTGTTTTTTGATTTTTTATTACTATTTCCCATGTAGTTGCAATATTTAAAGCATCATCCCGTTTATTCAGCTATCCCCCTGTTTCGATTTCTAGGGCCTCTCTTAGGGTGCGTAATTTTGTATTGGTGCTATTTCTATTGCTTTTTCGAAATCGATGGTATATCCAGTTGTTTGATGATGTTGAAATAAAGCTGAGACTGTTCCTGAATTCTGGCTGATATTCGCCTGTTTGCTTATCCTATTGTAAGTTGAATGGTTTCAAGGTTTGTCCTGTCTTTTGGGTTTCAATAGCCAACATCCTGGACTGGCTATTGCTTTTTGTTGTTTGAATATGGGTTGTATATTGTGTTTTCTTAAGATTCTTCCAATTGTGTCCGTTATTCCTTTTATGTATGGAACGATGGCTTTGGATTTTGTTGTGGTTTTCTCTTAAAGAAGAAGACAAGAGACAGATAATCAAGCAAGCTCAGTATATTGTAAACGTTCTTCTGGTGCAAACGTGGTATGTGTTAAGAACGGCTGTAATCCGTAAAATAAATATGTTTTAAAGCATATGCATATATATATATATATATATATATATATATATATATATAGGAGATGGCACCTGAATATATATATATATATATATATATATATATATATATATATATATATATATATATATATATATATATATATATATATATATTCTTCTTCTTCAGGTGCCATCTCCTATCGGAGGTTGGATATCATCATTGCCGCTCTCACTCTATTTGCCGCTACTCGAAAAAGTTCTACTGAGCTACAATTGAACCACTCTCTCAAATTTCTCAACCATGAAATTCTTCTTCTTCCGACATTTCTTCTTCCTTCTATTTTACCCTGCATGATCAATCTAAGCAACTCGTATCGCTGGCCTCTCATTATATGTCCAAGATATTGCAGTTTCTTTATTTTTATGTTGTTAATTATTTCATAGTTTTTGTCCATCGCTCGCAATACTTATACGTTTGTTTTTCTCTCCGTCCAAGATATTTTCGACATCCTTCTGTAACACCACATTTCAAACGCTTGAAGTTTATTTATGTGTTCTTGTTTTAGTATCCAGCCTTCCGACCCATACTGCAGCACTGAAAATACATAACATCTTAAAATTCTCATTCTTAGTTCTAGAGTGATGTCTCTGCTACACAGTTTTCAGTTTTACATACGCACTTCTTGCCATTTCTATCCTCCTTCTTATTTCTGTTGTTCGTTCATTATTTGCTGTTATCCATGTGCCCAAGTATTTGTATTTTTGCACTTTTTCTAAATTCACACCTCGCAACTTTATGCTTGTTTGCATGTTTTGTTTTTAAGTTATTACCATATATTTGGTCTTTTTGATGTTCATTTTTAATCCGTGTTGCTCGCAAACGTTATTTGTCTCGTTCACTAGTTCTTGGAGTTCTTAAGCGGAGCTAGCTATGATAGCAGTGTCGTCTGCAAATCTTATGTTGTTTACAGCTCTTCCGTTTATTATTATTCCCTTACTTTTCGTTAACAGTGCTTCTTCGAAAATCGATTCACTGGACACATTGAATAGTAGGGGTGACAAAATGCATCCTTGTCTCATATATATATATATATATATATATATATATATATATATATATATATATATATATATATATATATATATATGCGAGAGAGTATATACAAATGAAGGTTTTCAAATCAAAACTAGTTTCCAACAAAAAGTTCAGTAATTAGAATTGATTGATTGAACTAGAAAAATAATTTGATAAATTTTTAAAAATTTTACAGCTGTTGTTCATTCCCGAAGTAGTTCTTCGTGAAACTAATTTAAAAACATTAATATCCGGGAAAATAAATTTAAAAAACAGCACCCTGAAAAATATCTATTTAAAGTGTGCCCTACTTGGGATAAGCAATCCTATCAGTCACGGGCAAACCTAAACAAAGAATAAATACATTTTTAAAATATACGTATCTAGGTTAAAAACCTTTTATAAGTATTTTTCTACGAATTTGTAAGTGTTTTTTTAACAGGACAAGGACTAAAGACAAAGGGCAAGGCTAAATATTTTAAAAAAACAATATATTTTGATTATCGCGTTTAAAAAACACGTCGTTGTCAAATGCTCAAAAATGGAATTTTGATAACGGTAATCTATGTTTGTTTACCCGTCTTTTTCTTTGTGAAAATCTTATTTATTTCCAATCGTAGTGGATCCTAAACTTGACACAAGCGATGGGTGTGGCTTTTTCAAAATAGAGTAATCAAAAGATAAATTTGGAAAAAATGCATAGGAAACAAAAATATTTCCGGAAATACTCCATAGATGTCATAAAATATTATCTTTGTAATATAATGTAAGTAAGAAAATTGAAGTGAAACCATTATATTTTTACTACTTACGAGGTGTGGCTATAAAATAAGGAGACTGATGCTTCTGCGCTGTATAGCGTGAAGCCTTCTCTTTCGAATGCGACGCACTCCATGTCTGTAGATCAATCAGTCTAGTAATGGCCTTCGACTGTATAACAGACACGTAATAATAAAACAATTATCGTAATTCCAAGACATCTAGGAGGAAGAGGATTGGTGGATATTGGTAAGTAGCTCGACCAACAAATAACAAACTTACGTTCATATTTGCACAGGTTAGCATGCTCTTCCACACTATATCGAGCAATATGCGAGGCAGATGATTCAACGCCAGGATATTGCTTCTTACCACCAAATAGACCAAGAGAAGTTACAAACCTGGCTACAGGAACCACTACATGGACGGCATCCAAATGAGGTCAATCAGGACAATGACGATAATTCAGCGTCGAACTACTAGTTGATTTCAGGACAGAGGTCTCTGGAAATAGACGGCTTTTTGTTAGCTATCCAAGACCAGGTTATTCCCTCAGTAGAAAACGAACTGTCAAACATCAGAGACAATGCAGCACATAACTGAAGGATGCCAAGCGTTTGCCGCAACGGACTATAAGGAAAGACATGATTCAGCAACTAAGATACTCCACCAAGAGTTAGCAGATAAATTAAATCTATTGCAGGTAGAAAAAGTGTATTGTTACGAATACAGTTCGGAGCCTATTCTTGAGGGCAACGAGTTCAAATTATATTGAAACTGACGGTTGCTCATTATACTAACAGATAAAATTTCTAGGCGAACTACACTAATCGACATTGATGTACCTAACAACAACAATCTAAGGCCAAAACACAACGAAAAGATCGCCAAATACAGAGATCTGGAGGTGCAAATTAGAAGAAAATGGGGGATGAACAGCGTCCAAAAGATTCCCATAATTTTATCAACAACTGGAGTGATACCAAAGAACCTCCTGCAGAACATCAAGGGACTGGGCTTTAGTGAACATCTGTATAAGCCGATTCAGAGAGCAGTACTCCTTGCAACCGAAGGTTCGAAAGAAATACAGCAGACCACGTCACCTAGGACCCGATAACATGGAAAGGGCTCCCATAGAGCTTCATACTTTTGTTATCTTTGTATACCTGTTATGAATTAATATTCCCTGGAGGGAGTGCAAGCCGTTTGACTCGAAATCAAGAGCAACCAATTGTTGCAAAAGTTCACGTAAAACTCGGAAAAACCTCTACTAAAATTTAGCATTTACTAAATAAAGTATATGTGAGTGAATGTTTATCATGTGTACGAATTTTTGAGCGGTTTAAGTGTTTCCAAGATGACTTGAGATGATATTGAAGATGATTTACGTCCGGATCTCTTTTTCACGTCAAAAATGGACGAAAATATTTTTTAAATCGGTAATCTAATTCGATCTGACCATGGGTTAACTATTTGTGTGATTGTTGAAATTAGGAATTGACAAAGAATACATAAGGCAAATTTTACGTAACAATTTTAACGTGCAAAACGTGTGTGCGAAAATGGTGCCTAAAATTTTCCAAAATGGAGCAAAATGAAACTCGCAAAAATGTTTGTACGGACACTTTGAATGGCATTGAAAATGAGCCGAACTTATTGGAAAGAATGATAACATGTTATGAATCTTGGTGAATGGAATGATCAGTCAATTTATGCATTAGAAGGGCACAATTTCACCGTGAGTTAAAAAACTGGAGTAAGCAAATCAAGATTCAAAGCGATAGTGATTGTTTTTTCGATAATCATGTAATTGTGTACTTTTAATTGGTTCCTAAAGGTTAAACAATTAATCAGTATTACAACCTTGAGGTTTTTGCTTAACTTCGTCAAAGAATAAGAAAAAACGACCCGAATTGTGGAAGAACAAGTCATGGGTTCTCCATTAAGACAACGCGCAGGCTTAGCTTGCATTGTTTGTCAAGACATTTCTAGCCAAGTACAATATCCCAGTGTTAAATCATCCGATTTGTTCGCCAAACCTTGCACCATGTAAGTTTTATCTATTCCGCAAGGTCAAATTTACATTAAAAGGAACCAGATATCAGTCCGTTGACGCTGGGATGGAAAAAGCCGCACACGTCATGAAGAAGCTTGCAGAAAAACACTCCCAGTACGGTTTCAAACAATGGAAAATTCTCAGGGAACGTTGTAGGGATAGAGAAGGGGTGTATAATGATAGTGATAATAACACTATGCAACAAATTAGTTTACTTGTTGTATCTTATATGAAAAGTGAATTTTTTTGTTAATTTTGGGGCTCTGAACACAAAAATGACAATGAAATTAAAAACTTAGTTGCAATTTTCAAGAACAAGTTTTCTAATAACAATACAAATATACCATGTGCATTCTTGGAGTTACATTGTTAATATATGGGGAGAAATGACATCACGTATCTCTAAAACTTAAACTAATATTAAGAAGATAAGTTTAGTTGCGATTTTAACACACCAAAAATGGTCAATTCGCGTCAACCGAATCACAGCTGCGACCAAAATTAGAAGCAACCAAAGAATCGACTAATTGCTCATTTTAAAGCTTATAGCGTCTGCTTTCAAATGTTGAGTGCGCCTTTGAGTAATCCAATATGGCGGTTCCAATATGGCGGCCGGAAGCCGGAGAAAAATTGAGTGTCTAGCAAAAAAGCTTCCCAACCGATCGGGTTCTTTTTGCCTCAGACTGTAGCTGGTGGATGTCCCTAAAAAGCTGGTGTGGTAGATTGACAAAATCCAACATGACGGATCCAATATGACGGTCAAAAATTCAATATAGTGGCCGAATTTTTTAAAATCAACCGATTTGAACCAAATTGGGTATACGGGGGTTTTTGAGATCGTTGATCACGAATCCCAGGATTTTCGATATCCAAGAGATATAAAGGATTAGATTATAGAGTTTCCGTCATATTATATATATATATATATATATATATATATATATATATATATATATATATATATATATATATATATATTCAAGGATTCACTAAAATTGGACTATTCTGCTTCAAAAGAACAGTCAAAGCTGCCACTTCTATAAGATGATAAAATTTGTGCTAATTATATATATCCATTTTTTTAATATCCTATAGCGATAGTGCGAAAAAGTATAAAGATCGTAAAAACCATTATTTTAATTACAATGGACTAGTTACCCATCACTAATATTACAACAATTATAAATTAACTACCCACATTCCTGCTCAAAGTTCAAAAAAAAATATATTAATTAACGGTCAATAAGCTATGAGTTCCATTTGCGTATTTGCACTTTTGCGTCGATTAATGATTCAAAATTTAAAAAAAAAACTTAATTCGCATACAGTGCATTTCAAAAACTACTTTTTTATTTTATTAACTTGTACACCCATGGTCAAGGTTCCTCATTTTCTATCTTCTTCTTCGAGTGTCGTGCTATGTCGGACTTTGGCGATTATTTGTTCATTTCGAGGTTACACTGTAACCAGAGTTTCTTATATTACGAGATACTCCAGTCTTCCTATTGAATTTGTAGCGATTTCATGTAAAAATTTATTGCAGATATCTGAAAGTTTCAAGTCGTAGGGGGCACCCAGTAGATGATAAATACGTAAAAAAGTACAGCTAGGTCAACCCTGTTTTTTTATAAACAACATCTCAAGTCGGAAAATTCGATTTTCTGTCCGGAGAATTTTCCGGTTACATTTTAGAAAAAATTTGTCCAAATGAAAGTTGTGGGTATTGAAAAGACCTTTAATTTCGTTTTTTATACGTAAAAATTGATAAATGATTTGTCGAGATAATGGCGAAAAACCATCTTTTTTGCACTATTTTATAAATGTTAATAACTTTTGCAAGAAAGGCCGAAAGTGATGTATAACCCTTTGATCATAAGGCCATTATGTGCCTTTATAACTGTGCAAAGGCTGGATCAAATCGGTTTGATAGTTTGTGAATAATCTTAATTGTTTATCCCAGACATTGAATGTTCAAACAATTGTCCTTGCCCTAATGATCATTCTGCAGATATTTGCAAAAGTGGAATGGATTCTTTGAAGTTCAAACTACAAACGAAGATGAAAAAACGATTGATTTTTAAAAAAATTGTTGTTAAAAAAACCGTTTAAAGAAGGGGTACCTTTTTTACGTATAAACAATTGGAATAACTTTGTTTATTTGAATGATACAAGTTTGTGAATAAGTGGACTTGAAAGCTGGTGAAAAAACACGAATTCTAAAGGAAAACAAAGTCTCCTACGATTAATAGGAGCTAAGATAGCATTTTTTTTTAAAAAAAAGTCATATCTTCTTTGTTTATAAACATTAAGAGTCGAAATTTTCAAAGATTTTAAACGCAGATCTATGTTTTATAATGCAATTGATAAGTATGAAATTCATGCATCGTTAGTAAAGTTATAGTCCTTTGAAGTGAAGGTACTTTTGCAAGTGCGTTGTAGCGAGTGGTGGGGGAAGCTCGGCTTTTTCACGGTGTGCTTCTGAAATTCAAACTTCAAATTGGAGAGTGCAACAAAATGGTACGATATCTCGGGTTTCAGATAACGTAGAGCCTTCTTTTATTTTTAAAACTGGGGTAACTCGACGAACTGACTTATTTTCATTACCATAGGAAATCGGGAAATACCGGAAAATTGATATTTCATCAGAAATCTGATTTTTTGGCAATATTAACACTAATATCGTTTCTACAAACTTTACTAGCAGTTTAATTTCATTGCAAATATGAACTATAAAACACTGTCACAATATGTATATACATATATATATATATATATATATATATATATATATATATATATATATATATATATATATATATAGCTTCTAGGAATAAATAATTTTGTTGCGCTCTCCAATTTGAAGTTTGAATTTCAGAAGCACACCGTGAGAAAGCCGAGCTTCCCCCACCACTCGCTACAACGCACTTGCAAAAGTACCTTCACTTCGAAGGACTATAACTTTACTAACCATGCATGAATTTCATACTTATCAATTGCATTATAAAATATAGATCTGCGTTTAAAATCTTTGAAAATTTCGACTCTTAATGTTTATAAACAAAGAAGATATGACTTTTTTAAAAAAAAATGCTATCTTAGCTTCTATTAATCGTAGGAGACTTTGTTTTCTTTTAGAATTCGTGTTTTTTCACCAGCTTTCAAGTCCACTTATTCACAAACTTGTAAAATTCAAATAAACAAAGTTATTCTAATTGTTTATACGTAAAAAAGGTATCCCTTCTTTAAACGGTTTTTTAACAACAATTTTTTTAAAAATCAATCGTTTTTTCATCTTCGTTTGTAATTTGAACTTCAAAGAATTCATTATGCTTTTGCAAATATCTGTAGAATCATCCTCAGGGCAAGGACAATTGTTTAAACATTCAGTGTCTGGGATAAACAATTAAGATTATTCATAAACTACCAAACCGATTTGGTCCAGCTTTCGCACAGTTATAAAGGCACATAATTGCCTTATCATCAAGGAGTTTTACATCACTTTCGGCCTTTCTTGCAAAAGTTATTAACATTTATAAAATAGTTCAAAAAAGATGGTTTTTCGCCATTATCTCGATAAATTATTTATCGATTTTGACGTATAAAAAACAGAATTAAAGGTTTTTTCAATACCCACAACTTTTATTTGGACAAGTTTTCTCTAAAATGTAACGGGAAAATTCTACGGACATAAAATCGAATTTTCCGACTTTGGATGCTGTTTATAAAAAAACAGGGCTGATCTAGCTGTACTTTTTTACGTATTTATCATCTACTGGGTGCCCTCTACAACTTTCAGATATCTGCAATAAATTTTTTCACCTTGTTTCATAGGAAGACTGGAGTAAGACCAAGAATGTTGCTTTTGATCTGACCTTCATCTGCCTTCTACTTTTCTAGGTTCAAGTAACCTTGTATTAAAAAAATCTCTCGATAATTCGCAAAACGACACCATTGTCATTGGATTAATTGATTGATTGTACGATATTTAAAGCCAGGGTTGAAAAGCCCTTACACTGCAGTCTTCAGACTTATTGTATTGCCTGTCATATCCATTCTAGGCGAAGAGGTTGATGGACTTGATCAGCCTACTCACTAGTTTATCCTCTGGGTATAAGCCTTCCGGACAGATTGATCACTGAAGCTGTCTCCAGTTGGCCAAAGCTTCACATTGGAAGACGATGTGTAAGGCCATCTCGTTCTCTTCATCGCATAGTCTACATAGTGATTCTTCGTTGAAGATACCCATGTTTTGTCAAGCTGCAGTGGCCAGTTATAAGTCTTGTCATCAGCCTAATTTGTTGTCTGTTTAGACGCAGAATATCACGGCTTAGTTTGCCGAATGGTCTGTTCAGCATGGGCTTGTTGTGCTTGTGACCCGCAAAGTGGTTCTAGTGGATCTGGTGTTGATTTGTCTACCAGGATAACCCCTCACGAATAGCAGCCTTACTAATTTCAAATACTGGCTCTGGTCCAATAAATGGAGTTGCAGACCCGTGTCTTGCAAGTTGGTCTTTCCTCACTTCTAACAATGAGTTCGTTAGTAAGCCATTGATGTTGGTGTGTCCGAGGTCCAGTTCAGTCCACCAAACATTGTTTCTTTCCAATCTATAAGCCCCCATTCTCGCCTCAGTCCTGATAATTATATCAAGGGGAGGGAGGCCATAGGTTATCATGGGTCTGCCCAGTGCCCTGGACATTTTACCTTTGGAGACAATTTTCTGCAGGTGTGAGTTCCAGGTAAGCTTTGTATCCAGAGTTACACCTAGATATTTAACCTCCTGGCTCATTTGTATTGAAGAGAGTTGGTAATTTTAATTGGCCCAACTATCTTCTTTGAGTAAAGGGTATGTGTGTAGTTTTTCCCGGGTTTACTCTAAGGTGCTCTTTACTACATCACTCCTTCACTACAGTCAGTTACCCTTGCTTGAGTTCCGATTGTATATTGCCATGTTTTCCCATAATGAGTCTGACTATATCGTCAGCTTAACTCTGGGTATAGTAGCATCGGTCGTTGAGATTTACTAGGAACACCAAAGCCCCACAGAAGTGAGGATAGTAACCCTTCCTGCAGGCAACTCTTGGCTATCAATGGAGCGAATCATGGTCACCTCCATGATTCGCCCCAACAGTCTAGATTGTGCACCTGCAAAAGGTGTCTTCAATGCCATGTTCTCTGACAGACGTTTTCATGGAGGTGAAGGAGGTGTATCAAATACTCCTTCAATATCATGAAACGATTTGAGCTTGGATATTTGTGATATCGCCCCCCTCTTCAAGAGAGAGGCGGAATCCCCCCCTGGATTAAACAAGTATGAACGATATTTGACAAGGAAAAATCTTTGAGACGTCCATCTTACTAGAGTTGACTTATAGCACAGAAATCACGACAATCACCAAGAAAAGCACAGAAAAATTACAGGCGACGCAATAAGTAATGGACAAAACGTAGCTGAGGAGAAACTTAATCGAAAGAAAACGTAATACTGAAGTCTGAGAATGTACTAAAAGGAGTGATGTAATACTTTGGAATTTGCCTCACAGTATCAGTTTCTCATCAGTACTCATCAAAATTTTAATCAAAAAATTTCTAGGTTCCAGACACCATTCTTACAGCGCCATAAGGAATTTCCTGCTGTACTTTGGCTAACTTAAAAAAAATTAAACAACTTATTACTAGATTAAATTTTTTATTAAATGATTCACACACTCAGCAATTGTGATAATAAAATTAAAATTTAGCCAATTAATTTAATTTGATTGATTACCTCAAGATAATTTAATGTTTTAACAAAGAATATATGTACAATGGATGTTCACAAGTTTGGATAAGTTAAATTCTAAAAATAAAAAAGGTTGTGGTGACTGTATGTTACAAGGTCCAAATCTGATAAAACAGAACATTATTCATTTATATTTTATTATAATAGACATGTTTTATAGTTTATCGTGTGAATTTTTATAAAAATTATTAATTATTTTTGTTACACAGGCCGACATAATTTTGTCGACCTACAGAACCAGAAACCAGACTATACATTTTCGAAGGTTTTTCCATCTTGACTCCTAAGCTGAAGTCAGAATTCACTTGTTACATCGGGTTTTCTCACACTATTTTTGAAGTTAGGTAATAGGGCAAGTTTAAAGTTTATCGCTAAAGTATAAAATCTAAAATCCGATTTTTCCCTCATCTCTATTCCTAACTAAATAATTTTATGTAAAAGGTAATAACTAAATAAACAAATCTGCATGGGTTGCCTAATCACATTCAGTCAAGACTACTTGTTATTGCGTATAATTTAATCGCCTCAGCATGATTTTTATTAATAATTGTCAAATAATGACATTTCTTTAGTGCTCTATTGTTTTCTCTCCTCGCGTTTCGCGGTCAACTAATAACAAAATTTAAAAGCCGTATAGTGTTTTTTTAATACAAAAATGTTAAATTTTCAATATTTTAGAAACTACAAATTTTTCGAGTAGACAACCGCATACAAAGTCACCCTTATTTTTAATGCTACATCTCTTTTCTCTCTCTTTGTCAACCTCTGTCCATCCACTCCTGGATGTAAGTCTCTCTCAATTGTTTCCATCTTTCTCTATTCATCGCCAATCTTATCCACTGTTTGCCCGCCACTGTCCTTATGTCGTCTACTCATCTTTTTTGAGGTCTTCCCGTGCTTCTTGTTGTCTCCCTCGGTCTCCATTCCAGGATTCTTCGTGTCCATTTGTTGTCCTCATATCGGGCTATGTGACCAGCCCATCGCCACTTCATCTTTGTAACCTCCTTCACGATGTCTTTGACTTTCGTTCTGCATCTTATCTCGGTGTTTCTAATCCTGTCTCTTAATGATATTCCAAGTATGTTTCTTTCCATCGCTTTTTGGACTGTTTCTAATTTTTTAGCGGACCTTTTGGTGAGGGACATGGTCTCTAATCCATACGTACACACCGGTAATATGCATGTGTAGTATACTTTTCTTTTTAGATTTATGGGAATTGAATGATTTTTCAGGATGTATGCAAGTTTACCGAAAGCGGCCGATGTCAGCTGTGTTCTTCTTTTTATTTCAGCATCCTGGTTTGATTTCCTCAGTCTGATGTCATGACCCAAGTATGCATAGTGTTCGACGTTTTCTATCCTCTGGTTCTGTATTGTTATGTTTGCCTGTTCGTGGCTCATTATTTTTGTTTTGTTGTAGTTCATTTTAAGGCCTACAGATGCGGATACGTCATTTAGCCGTTGTAGAATTTCGTTCAATTCTTGGAGATTACTTGCTATTAAGATTATGTCATCAGCAAATCTGAGATGGTTCAAGTATATTCCGCCGATGTTTATACCTTTGATGTCCCATTTAAGTTCCTTAAAATTGTCCTCTAGGACTAGGGTGAACCGTTTTAGCGCGATAGTGTCCCCTTATCTCACTCCCCTTTGTAGTTTTATGGGGTTCGTTTTCGTCTTGTCGTCTATTTTTATTTGAATGGTTGCATTTTCGTATATGTTCTTTATGATGTTTATGTATCTGGAATCGATTCTTGCGTTTTCTAAGGATTGTAATACTGCTCATATTTCGACGGAGTCGAATGCCTTCTGGAAATCTACAAAAGCCATATGGAGCGGTACGTTATATTCTAAATAAATATAACATTATAAATATAGAGGTTGTACATTTAAAAAAAAATTACTTATAACGATTTTTCCAAGTTAATATTTAATGTTTATTTTTGACCCTCCCTGTATTTATTTATTATCAAAATATGAACACAGTAAACTAAAGTGGATCCCGTTCTAGAAGAAAATCTACCTCAATTAAATAATAACGGCTTTCATATATAAGAAATTGATATTTACGTTTAGGCCTGCAAACACCATTTTTGACATAAAATTTAAAATATGTCAAAAACAGTTAGACATAACACATAGGGTGTTTCATTTAAAATAAGCAAGAAGGCATCAAGTTCCGGTATAATCGGAAGTGCGACCATTTTGAAAATATTT
Organism: Diaprepes abbreviatus; assembly: GCA_034092305.1. NCBI lineage: Eukaryota > Metazoa > Arthropoda > Insecta > Coleoptera > Curculionidae > Diaprepes > Diaprepes abbreviatus. The sequence goes on along the minus strand of JASJET010000081.1, from coordinate 1,783,213 downwards.
TAGCCATCTTGCCCCCATCGACTTTAGTGAAGTGCCGGATTTTAAAAATTTTCTAAAGTCTATTTTCCAAAAAAATCGATCGAGGAAATTCGTCATGGGACACACTATATAAGTCTCTTCAATTACTACAGTCTAAAAGATTAATCAGTAGATACTAATTTGGTTCCCATATCTCTGTTATTGGAAAAAAATATACAAAAGACAGGAGTTATTTTAATGCCTTCTGTACACTACCGAGAGTTTGAAATATACTAACCTAACCCCCGAATTCACTAAAATGGTCTAACCTTAAAACTGTTCTAAATTAACAGCAGAGTGTTTAAACTGACAAAAGCAACAAAAATAGAAGCATAGAAAAATCATTTTCTTTTATTACTGAACCGGCAAAAATGGATAATTTTATTTATTTTGCGGGATTCAACTATTTTTCTTATACAGGTCTGGAAAATCCAGAACAGATACTCGACCTTTCTTAAGTATGATAAAGAAAATACTATATTATTCATCAAATCAGAATGAGACAGAAGATAAGCATCGTAAGCATCGACATACGTGTAAATTACCAACTGGCCCTCGGATGAGGGGTAATACAATGCAGGAACGGTGAGAGCGGGCGGCAGCATACGCCACGCCTTAGCACAACAAGAGGATTCCAAGTTATTTGCTTTCATTCGGCCGTCGAAGCGTAAGTACCATGTTTCACGCCAAATTTTTTTGTTACAATGGTAGTTTATTCCACGGAACAAAAAGAGCACATTATTAAGTGGTACACTATTCTGGTAAATAATCGGCAGATTTGTATTTATGTGCGAAAGTCATCCTGTTCCTTGAAAATTTAGAATTTCGGAAATTATTAAAAAATTTGAGACAACCGGTTGTCTTCAAATTTGTAAAAAATACACTGATAATAATGAGGAGCAACCGGTTCCTCAAATTACTGAAGAACGAGCAAATCGGGGAGACTGACGTTTGTAGTTCAGCAGAAATTAATTTTCCTTGCAACAGTACCGCAATTGCCTAAGAACTTGATATGAACGCTCGAACAGTTCGGAATATTTTAAAGCTAATAGGGATATAACTCCTGAAGTTTTGACAAATACGCGAACCATATTTTACAATAGACTGGGTTATTGTCTCGCTCAAAGTGGAGGCCTGTTTGAACACCTCTTATAGACTTTTAAGTGTTTTTGTTGATTTAAATTGAATTTAATTATTTGTTTATTTATTTACAATTACTAAACGTGTTACTTTTATTTTTTACCAGGATAAAAGTTTATTTTTGAGAATGATTTTTAATTTTAAAGTGGTCTATTAGCTTATTTACTTAGAAATTACCGTTGCGTTTCACTAGTATTTTAATTAGAATAAATGTTTATTTTATAACAGAAATATCAATTTTCTTTACGCTTAACGCCCAACAAAAACAAATTTTTTGTATTTCGACTATTTGATGTATTTAAAACAATCGATGTATCAAATAGTCATTAAATATTCCAAATTCCGTCGATTACGTTATAAGTTTAGACGAAAAGTAACTACACCCTCTCATTCGTTTCAAGGTACTGCTTGTTTTCGTGTCGCACGGAATTTAGCGGAGGTAATATTGCGGTAGGCGTTCCCTACGATCTTCTGTCCGAACCATCTGAAACAAGTGAGACGGGCTTAGTGGGTTAGAATTTGAGAAACGGCCAAAATAATTTCTAGTTATGAAATTTAAAATAGAAGTTTGGCTATAGTAACGTTTCTATTAAACCTCGGTAATATGAACGGCCAGTCTTTTCTTTCTAAAGTTTCGTCTCAGGATAAAGGCAACAGTGTTCTGCTTGCGTTGCGCCCAGTTATACTTGTGCGCCTCTCTTCTATTTGACGTTGGATTGTCGAGAAACAAATATCAACCATTACAAAATTGGGCTAAACAGAAAGGCAGTAATATATTTTCGCCGTACTCTGGTGTGTAAAATACAAAAAAAGCATGTTATCCACATGACGAGTATCTAACTTTTACTAAATCAAAAGCCGAGGTTAAATTCCAAGGCTTTTCCAGTAGGTCATACAGTGGATCGAATTATATAGCTTAAAATTGGACGCCCTTGAACAAATCGATAAATTAGATTTGTAGATATGAGTTTCATTTGCAAATAGGGCTTCGATTGAACGTCAGGTCAGAGCCAGTATAAAATGAAATTCACTGATCCGAATATTTCTGATACAAACTTATTCCTAACCTCTCTTATTCCACTTCAATTAGCAGGTATTAACACGCAAACTCAACAAGAACAGATTGTGTTGCACAATTCCAAACCCTCGTCTACTATGAATTGCGGGCCTCTGAAATTTGAATTTATTAAAATAACCGAACAAAAGTCTTTAACGAAAATAGAAAATTATGAACTCGAACCAGACAACTTGCACCACATAATAGAGTTTTCTTTACCACCCGAGCTTCAGTACAGTACAACTTATCTATGACGATGATAGATGGCTACGTGAATGCTTTGGCTGGAGCGAAATCGGTCCAACGTTGTTACCTCTGCCAAATAACATCTCAGTTCAACAACACTGATACTGTGTCCCAGTAAATACAGAGTATTTCAAGCTACAGCCATTATAACAAGAGTAAAGCGAAAACTGATAATCCTGTTTCCCGTCATTTTGCAAACTATTGGAAGCGGACATTAAACTGCAATAGAGAAGTTTTGGGAATACAAGCTTCAAACAGCAAGATTATTCTTCAAAGGATATTCTTGGTACAACATTCTAACAGGAACCCACAAATGACTTACTTCATTGACCAGACATCATAGCATTTGCAATATTATCGATAGGTAAACTATCGAAAAATGCACAAAAATCAACGGACAAGTTGATAAGAAACTATCGTCTAGACTTTGCCCGAAAATCTTCTCGAGAAAAAATATGGAGGATGTGTTCCAAAACTTTTGGCGTCGATGGATCCTTACACTGTTTTTGACATAGTAAGGATTCGGATAACAATTCATACGTATTGGAGAATGAGAAAAGAGCTGTTAACACAGAAGGCAGTGATTAAAAAGTTCTTTTTATTATTTTTATTACAGTCGTATTATTTATTCATTTATGTGAATCAATAAATATTATATTACTTACAAATTATTTGCATTAGTATTTATTAAGAAGTCTTAAGCATAGAGGAACGAGTACTTTCGCATTTTTAACGATTATCGATATCCATGTATTTATTATTATAGTATTATATTTAAAATGTACCTTGAAGTCAAGCGCAATATTTTATTCATGGAAATACAATTATTCTTTTTATTTTATTTTTGAAGCGTTGAACTACATTAGACGTTTTTCAAATTTATTTTCATGATTTTAAAGTTTCAGTCTGCGATTTTTATTTTTAATATCAAATTCGTGCTTTCGACCCACTGTGTTATGACGACCCGAAACCAGCGAAAAGTCCTTGCCCGACGTCATTTTTGCTAAAAACTAGGAAGCAAGCTACGATACAACGGTGTGCTTTATTTCACTTCTTCCACATGGCTAAACGGATTGTCCGTCGCTTTTTGTTACGTTCCCTTTTTTTAAGAGGTTCTGTTCTCGACTTTCCACACCTGTATATCTCAAATCCTTATCGCTACATTCTTATTTTTAATATCCCCATATTAGCGTTTATTTATTGACATATGTAAGATAAGTTATGACAATATCATAAGCAAAACAAAACTGGCCAACTAAAAGATCTATTTTTCATAGCAACGGGTTTAAGTCTTTAACCTTCTTAGTGATTCTGACTGTAATAAATAATTTCGAATAGTCAACCTAGATTTCTTTCGTCAAAGTTATAAACAATTTCCCAACATATTTATTAGTTTGAAAATTCTAGTATAGTCTCCCGAACAATCTGAGATGGGCACGGTTCACCTGGTCTATCCCCTCCCCTCCCCCCTGGTAATGCCAATGATAATAATATAGTGTTAAAAATGATGCTATCACATAAATAAATAAAAGATAAAAGTTCATAAAAAATCACTTTATTTATTGTTACCAGTATTAATATGGTCAATACATACATTTGACAAATATTCGTCTTTATAGTGGTAAAGCTCAAAGTTTAATTAGTAATCTTATTAACGTACACATTATTAAAAACATTATGTACAAAACAAAAACATTATGTTCATTAAAATGAATGATTATTTTTATAAAAGGATGTAAACTTTGAGCCTCCTCAACAAGCCTTTATACACATATATTTCTAAACTACTTTTCACAAATTTTAATTTTTTTTCAGTGACGACTCGTCGGGTTATGCAAGTGCAGCGCCGCCTAACGTTACGCGTCGTCACTCTTGGAATAAAACTGGAATTATACATATATTTTTAAATAATCGTTGGTTAAAAATAAATAATAAAGAAAATTTGTACAAAAATGCCAGAGTTCAACTCTTACATTTATACATACAAATATTTTATTAATTATAAAAATTTGAAACCTATTTATACTGATTTCTTTTAATCCACTTTATAGGTTATATTCCACTGATGCATTTTAGTATCCTTGAACTGTCAGTGTACCGTCATAGATGTAGACAACCAACAATACAAGAATAAAAATATGCAATCAAATATGCAAAGCCAAAAAAAGATTTCGGTATAAACACTTTCACAATTGAGTAAAACTAAAAAGAAATATTAATAAATGGAGTTTTCATTACAAGAATATTTTCTTACTATAAAGATATAATTTCTTTGGAGAAATACTGTTTCTCAGAATCAGTCTTTATTTGAACCAATATATCACACAAATATTTGAAAATATGTCTAAAATGATAAAAGAATTTTCTGAATAGTTGAGAATATTATTGGTATATTATTTTAGACATATTTTTAACCACCTCGTCATATTTTACGTCCTTAAAAATTAGTTTTAATTGTAAAGAACTACCGTGTCACCTGTGTATAATAGAGATAACACCTTTTTAAATAAACATGTATAGACATGGACAAAAAACATTATACACTAACCGACAAAAATGTTGCACCAAAAAAAGCACATAAAATGAAATTTGAAAAATTCTATATATAGAGGGTAGGTGTAAATATCTGATTTTTGATTGTATCTTTATTTTAACAAATACAGACAAATGTTGAGAATTAATTTTTATATCTAAACATAAATTTTTCAACTTTCTATGTGTGTTTTGGTTTCAGGATGTGCTGATATATTTTTATTTGTCTTTAAAGCTAAATCATGCAACATTTTTGCTGTTTAGTGTATTTTTCTAATTTTTACATGCTCCCTAACTAACCTGACACAACCTGAATCAGTATTGTTATATTTGTCAGGATTTGTTGGCAGTTTCCCAAATATTATACCCATCATTATACGTTACTGGGTGACACATTGTGCTTTTACAATTTCATAATCAATCAAATGCCTTCCTAAAGTTATCAACTTCCTATACAGTACGTCCAAATTTCATCAACAAATGAATAACTTGGTGAGTTAATTTTTTAAAGAATTTTGTTCCTTAAACTGAAAATAACTTACGTCAGAAACAGTTCGTACTTGGATGGGCGACCGCTTGGAAATACAACCTGTTATTGCCTTTTTTACGAATTATTATTTCCAAAATATATTTAAAGAATACTAGGCTTTGGTTTTTTAATTCTAATATATTCTGAATTTTTTTTACCCCATTTTATATGTTTTTAAAATTCAAAACATTTGTTAACGAAATCTAGACGTATCCTTGCATTTATAAATAATCCAAGAAACATAAGAATATTTTTTGTAATAAAATTATTCATGAATTTGCAATGAATTTTGAGTTTAAATATTATATTATTAATAGGTAAAATATTGCACAAAAAATACCAAAAATAAAAAGAAATAAATAAATAAAATAAAAAATTTATTTAAGAAAGCATTTGAAAGACTTACATTTAATTTATAAATTAAATATTAATAACACTAAATTAAAAACAAATTAAAGTACATATTCTAAGCACCATTTTTTAAAAACATATTTCTTAGGAAAATTAAAACTTTAGTAACATTTTATAAATTTTTAATTACTTATTTTAAATTATCAAAATTTTTTCTCAAAATTTCGTATTTTTAAACCAGTCAACAATTAGTATAAAAAGATATGTCAGAATATGACATAGTTTTTAAAGACATTATTGTAGCCTTTTCTGATTTTTTAAAATTTACTAGTAATTTAATAATTTTTTTGCAGATGAAATAGCGAGCTTAAAAGGCTGAAAACTACATATATTAGCGGTAAAAATACAAACACTTGACACTGTGTTTATAATTGATGTAAGATGTTTCAAATAATAAAATAAGTGCTATATGCGGATCTTCCTAGCGCTTTTGATACAGTTAATTAAACGAAATTATCGCAAAAAGGGAGCCAAATATATTATTCTGGCACAAGAAAATTAGAAATAGTAAAGACTTAGAAATGTTGATAACAAATAGGATTATTTTTAACAATCTAAAACACAGAATATTTATGATAAAAGCCAATTTTTAAACATTTTACAAGATCGTTTTTAAATTATCGCAGTCTCCATAGAAATATGGGTAATTGACTTTATATTTGAAAGATATTTTAATACAAAACTTTTAAAAAAGTTGCAATTACCACGAGAATATCCTTATGGGATCGGGAAAAATAATGAAGCGGAAATTTGCAGCAAAATTTTCCCTTTTATCATTATCAAACCATAAGATAAAAACGTAGTCAAAAACAAATAAGCCATATCTTACTATTAAAAGCGTTGCTAAGGCGACAAAAACGACGCCCAGACAAAGTGCACCAAATTTCCCTTATAATAATTTGGCGCCATTATTCTAAATACCATTGATATCACTGCTCTGCATCAAAATCTTTCTTTAAAAAATGATGGTTCAACATTTGACTTTAGTTAATCCAAAATTAAATATCAAATGAATATCTTACATAGCAATTTTAAGGAAGAGGACCAATGGCTTTATAAAATGCGGAGTTACTTACTTTTCCCTAGGTCAAGCAATTAGAGGAGGATATGGCAACACCGGGTATGTCTAGGATTAATTTCTCGTTAGCAAAATTGTAACCTCAACTTCTTCGAATAACAGAGCTATTTTTATTATTATGGTGGGAGATTACAGTTTGGGAGTTCCTTCTGGTAAAAATAGGTTTGTTCAATTTTGCTAAGATAAATTTTTCATAAGAAACAACACATTGTTTCAGTACTCTTCACGTTACTTATACACATGAACATCTAACGCAACATGTAATGGAAAAAACCATATGGTGTAAAAATGTTAAAACTACCTAAAATTGAGGGATTGAAAATGTGCGTAGACAACAAGTTTCAAAATGCTTGGATATAGGCAAAGTATGAAATATGATGTTGAAAACGCAAGACAATCTAGAAATGAGTAGTAAACTAAACGAAATAAATAGAGCAGGCAACCCTGAAAACGTGGAGAATATGGAGAATCAGATTAAAGTGCAGTTAATGACTTATTAAAATATACAAATACAACAAAGAAACAGTAGATAACATACTGTAGAAACGGGACTTAAGACATTTACAAAAAAAAAACAAGGATCCGGACAAATATTAAGAAATTCAACGATAAATATAAGAACCGCGAAAGAATAATGGTGAGAGAGTCAGTTTTAGGAAATAGAAGATTTGGAAGCTAAATACGATTTGGGAAATTAGTAAAATAGTAAATTATAAGACTGACGGGGATGGGGTGGATTAACGGGACAATATTTTAACAGGAAGAACTGAAAACTTAAGAAAATACCAGTATTACATATTAAACCTTATTTCAGATAACATAAACAAAGCCAAATATAGATTTCTGCGGCAGTAGATCCAGATGTTACGTCGGCATAAAAGTATTTTTGGTTGTCACACATAGAGCGCGTTGTAATTGTTTTGAAGGACTTCTGTTAGTGTTATCGTTTTTTCTTTTGACATTTATATGACATTAGAAGCAACCTGTGCGCAATTTTGTATGTAGCTGTTTGTTTAGGGTCAGTTTTAACATGCACTGCTGACAGAAACATTTTCTGCATTTTTTACTTTTTTAACTTTCATGAGGTTCACAGAGAGATATGTGAAGTTTATGGTGTTGATTGCATAACAGAACACACATGTCAAAATTGGTTTAAAAAATTCCGTTCTGGAGATTTTTCACTCAAAGGTGACCAACGTTCTGGCCGACCTACTGAAATTGATGGTGACCAATTCAAACGCATAATTGATGAGAATCGTCATATAACTGTTTGAAAGATTGCAGAGAGGTTAAATGTACTGCACACAATAATTGAAAATGACTTAAAATATCTTGGACTTGTTAGGAAACTCCATATTTGAGTTCTGCATCAATTGAAACAGATTCACGTAACACAGCAATGAAATCATTACTGGTGATGAACAATGGGTCATCTACAGTAACATCATTCGAAAACCATCATGGTTTATGCACTAGCATAAACCATATCCAAAGCTGAATTGCATCCACAGGCTTTGTAATGAAAATGAACCGCCATGGGTTCAAGGACTGTACGCAGTAAATATAAAAAAAGCTTACCGAGTTTTACTCCAAGAAAACCACTGGAAGATTTGCACTGATTTGAAAGTACTGGCCTTACTTACATGTCTCCAATAGAATACATTGAATATTGTGGCTTTTTTATGTGGATGGGTTAAATACGACTTTCTTAAAGAACAGTTTTTTTGTGGAAATACGGCTTGAGGTTAAAAAAGCGTCTCGCATGAAGCAAGATTTATATGTATCCTCACTTAAAAAAAATTACGCTTTTTGAAGATCTTTGTGAACGCCCTGAATAGAGAAGAAAATGATTTTCTATATGTTTAAGTGAAGTTTGAATAGAAGAAGAGATAACAGTTTGTAATACTGGCATGGAATGGGAACAGGAAAAAAAATGAAAAAAAAAACTTAAATTAATATTAATTCCTTTCACATAAAATATTCAGCGCCAATCAGATCATCCAAAAACAGTTAATAAACTGTCACCCGTCTATTTTTATCAGTTATGGTTAGAGCTGACTTGCTTGTGATTTTTATATGAACAAGCATATTATTTTTAATTTCCATATCTTCCTCCTCCTTAAAAATTGTTGCGTGCCACCAAAATTTGGAACTGATATTTTCGAAAATAAGTAAGAGTGACAAAAAAAGCTTTAAAATGCAGATCAGTGGTATCGATTTACAAAAAAAAAATGTTTAGAAGATGTTACAGAGAAATTCTGTTAATTTTTCTTGGAAATATTTCTCATTCACAATCTATGTAGCATTATTTTAATTAATAATTGTAGAAATCTTCTAAAAAACGAGGGAATTTACTCAACTTCTCGCTTTAAAAACTGAATTTAAAAATTTAATTCGTCATTGTTTGATTAGTTTTATTTACTCTTATTGACTGAAAAGTTGAGTAAGTTCATTTTCAATACACATATTAGGTGAATACAATCTGCGTTTACAAGGTCCTTAATTCTAGAAAAGAAATATATAGCAAACTAAGTCCCTGTATTCACCGTTTTATTAAGTTTATTATTATTTTTTTTACCTTACAATCTACAATCATTTACTACTTTAATTTTTGATGCTTAGACATTACATTATATATCGACGAAGACTTCTTAAAAAAAATTGATTTTTTTACAACTAAATTTGCGTCCAAATTTTGTTACAATACGACGGAAAATTTGCGTCCCTGATTGTAAAAAAAATGTTACGGAGTAGACATTATGAAATGTCAAAGGTAATGGAGTGAAATCTCATTGCTTTTGACACATTTAGCGTAATATATTAATGGATAACCAAGAACGAAAGCTTTCATGGTTTTGGCCAAATTGAAAATTATGGTTCTTAGGTTTGGATCGTGTCAGATTGGAATTTTTAGGGAGCCCTGAAGATGCCTCGTGCAATCGTAGGCGAAACGTCGGATACTAATTCCAATTTGACATGGTCCAAACCCAAGGATCATGATTTTTATATTAATGGCTATTTAAATCTTGTATCTGCGTGTAAAAAGTCTTCTCGAATTTATAATGACATTTCTAAAAGCAAGATTTATTTTAAAATAAGAGCACTGGTATTGGCCACAATATACAATTTTAGATTACACGTTAAAACACATGTGTAAAGCTAATGACCAGTGCATAAAAATGTATATCAAATAACCAACGAAAAACTTTATGAAACAAAAAAATGTATAAAAAATAAGCTTTTTCGGCAAATACTTTCTATCAAAACATTTCAATAAGTTATAATTATACTCTAATTAATTTAAAAAATGATTTTCAAAAGAATAAAATTTATGTTTTGCCGATACTATTTTTAAAATTAATGATATTGATCTCTAAAATAAAACTATTTTCCTGACATAAAAATGCCAATACAGATATCATTTTTTTATACAAGGTGGTTCCCAGGGAAAAATTTTGAACATGTTGTTATTTCGTATTTACGTAGAGTCGGTCATGGATTATTTTGTCAAATTATCTGTCAATGAATGACATTTAGTAATCATGGAACAGTGGTCCCGATGACCAACGTGCATCTGTGGTTAAACTGTACTACATTAATAATGACGGTGTAGTTGACCTGTACCAGGCGCGAATACAAGAGGGGCAATTGTTCTGCCCCCTCCCTCCCTCCAAGAATTCAGAACAACAGAGTCACCTGCCTGCTGTATTAAGAACGTGAATGTTGTTGACACTCCCAGTCACCGTCGACAACAAGCTTTCGCTTATCATACATGGTCTCGACATAAAAGGGTTCTCTCGGCCCATATCAGGTAACAGATTATGTTTTTGGAGCATCCTTATTTGATACATATCTCTCTGAGACTTTATAAGCTAATTGATGACATCTAGTAACACTTACTAGTACTCCAGTGTAAACCATAAAAGTTCGTCAGTAAAGCATCTTAAAGACGTCAGTTTCAATATTTTTAAGATATCCCCAGAAGACTTTTTTAACTGTGACAAATTGGTCTTACAGGGCCGTCCATGAGACATCACCATTTTGGTCTCCTACGTCCAAAAGTTGACCAAAAAATGACGTCTCTGAAATCTCATCTGGCTATCTGGGGAAGGAGTAGGTATGTTAAAATTTAAACAGACGGATTTAGTTGAAAATGTCAAACATAAGGGATCAGAATACCTAAGAATATTGATGGCCTTAAGGCATCTGTAGAATACAGTTTAAAACGGTTTCAATTCGAAAAAGAAATCAGGCGTCGGGAATTTTTTAAACTTCTTTATTTCGAATTTTGCAGTTATGCACGAGACTGACATACATATTGAGGTTTAGAAAACTTACTTACGAGGACTACACAGCCAGAAGGTTACAGAGTATTGTGAAATATCTTGAATGGGAACTATCGGTTCCTACTCTTCTGAGAGTGAAATTACAGTCAGTTCTGTGCGATGTACCGGCATGATTAACAAGTTCTGAGTCGGCAATTAAACAGGTTCCTACAGAGCAGTCAAACATTGTTCCAGTAAAATGGTGCTATTTTAGAGACTATGACCGAATTTTTAAATTACTAACAAATATTGTTTCGGGAAACGTTAGTTCCAAATGAGGAGACGCCGTCTGATCGCTAACATCGCCAGACCCAACGACTTGCGCGTACTTTTTGTTAGGCTACCTAGAGCGAAAGGTTTTCATTGATAAACTAGGAGATGTGCCCTTAAGATGCAAACTAGTAGTGGATGACAAACTAATAGAACAACTCATGACCTTTAATTACTTAGGAGTTGAGATATCCGCAAACCAAGACAGAACAAGAGAAGTAAGAAACCAAGTAAACAAGGCAAATAGAATCTCAGGAAGCCTGGCGGATATAATATGGCACAACACATACATGAGCAAGGACGCAAAAACAAAAATCTACAAGACCTGTATTCGACCGATAATGACGTACGCAATAGAGACGAGAGCTGACAACACAAAAACAAAATCAATTCTAAGAACTGCCGAAATGAATGTACTAAGAAGAATATCGGGATACACATTAAGAGATCACATACGCAATTCAACAATACGCGAGGAACATGGAATGCAGGATATAGTAAGATGGGGACGGAAGCGCAGAAGAGCCTGGAATGAGCACGTAGGAAGAATGGCGCAAAATAGGATAGCGAGAATCGCCCGAGATGGAACACCGGAAACCAGAAGACCAATAGGTAGACCACCTAAAAGATGGAGAGAGTCCTGGATTTCAACATCAAATGAAATGAATGATTGAGTTGGAAAAAACAGGCTGTAAGCCTATAACAAGAGGAAGAAGAAGAACTAGGACATGATACATAAAATAATTGAACAAATAGCTAAATTTCCTCTGGATATGTTGATTGGTATTTTGGTTTTTATCTGGCATTAGTTTTAAGAAATAAAAATAGCATATTGCTAGTTTATCGATGTACTTTATTTTATTTTTATTAACTCTAAAATCATACAGTATTCAAAATTTCCCACTTCCGAGGACCACCTTAGATGCTGAATAAAAGAATTTACAATGATTGATAATATCTTTAAATTATTGTTGGGTTTTAATTTCGTCTTGGTGAGATTGTGTGTAAAATTTTTAATAATTAAGTACAATAAATATATAATCCGATTAATGTATGAAATTCATTATTAATTTCAGTATTAAGATAATCACGTTAAAGACAACAATTTAAATATAAAAAATGATCGGTTAAATTTGACTTATCGGATTTTCGTATAAAACCCTGAAGTTGCGGTCAATAGTATATTTCAAGCATAGTCTAAGCTGAAATTTACCATCTTGGGATACGGAACAGAGATGGTAGATAACCGAGATGATCTATTGCATTTATTGTATTATTCAATCAATTGAAGTTTCGGTATATGAAATAAAACTTTTTTGTTATCTATATTATTATCAACTTGACAAATGCTAATCCAATTAATGCCCAAATTGAACTTTTCTTTAGTTATGTCTTGTGACATCATGCCATTTATGATAAATATATATATATATATATATATATATATATATATATATATATATATATATATATACAGGGTGGTCCAAACTATCCGTACAGGCCTTACAGAGTGGTAAAAAATGTTTTTTTTTTCTAAAATTTTATGAGACATTTTATAGGTAAATGAGGTATGCTCTATCAATTGGCCGTAAAATCAACTTCCGGTCTGTACCGGAAGTGGGCTAAACTGACTGAAAGTTGAGTTTTTTTTACAACAGATTCGCATTAAGCAAGAAAAAATACCCATCGTTTGTGAGAAACATTTTCCTAAAAATTCCGAACATCATCACGTGACCATCTACTAAAAATCATCACTACTCCTTATAACACGTTAAAAAATGTTTTTGAAGAAAATCTGACATGAACATGTAAGGTTAATGACGTAAGCTCTATAGAATGGAGGTAATATCATTTCATAGGATGTATATCCCACACAGCACTAGACGTCTTATAGACGTCGTTTTTATATCCAGATTATGTCTGAACGTCTTAAGACATAAATAAGGCATCTTATAGACGTTGTTTTAAACACGTCCATAAGACGTCTATATACAACGTCTTTAAGATATCTTTTAAAAGTCTCCATACTACATTTTATATGAAAATAAATACAGTTGTGTATAATTTAGTTGATAAAAACTAAAAAGCATTTCCTTCCCTATGAATTTTGTCGCAGTTGGGTAATAAAAAAGTTTGCAACGCCGCACAGAGCTCAGCTGAATACAAGTTGAGGTTAAAATTTTTGATTGAATGACAAATTTTTAGTAGCCTCACTACGACCTTGGTTAATGGAACTTTTGCGTGATCTTTTTACCAATACTTTGGTGCTTTTTGTCACAGACTTTTTGATGTACCAATAACAATAACAATATGATGCCAGCGAAACTATAACTTTAAAAAACCCGCCTTTTGTTTCTGTCACTGTCATTTTTCAGTTTTGTATTTGTGATTCGTCATGTCATTATTCATTTTTAATGTTGTTGGGGTGCCGACTGTGAGAATTTAGCTTTTGAAAGAATTTTATTAAAGTAGTTGATTTATCTATAGGCCTCTAAAAATCTTTTTTATTCGTGTTTATGTAATACTTAAGGTAAGATCGAGAATCATATGTACTTAGGAAAACAGTAACGTTATTTATAGGTTGTGTTACAGGAAATTTCCGAATGCTTTGCCGTTTATATTTTTGTAGTAACTCTATGTTAGAAGTATGAAATGAAATCTTCAAAAATATTATCTATGCGAAAAAGGCTTGCACAGCTCATCCAGACCCGGTCCTAAATATTACAAGAAATATTACTAATGAAGTGGAAGGCGAAATGTTTGTTTATGGAGTGCTCCACTAATGAAACCTGTAAGATTTATTTTGTTCCTGATGATTGATTTATATTTAAAGAACATAGAAAATAGAGTTGTGTTAATTACAAGAAGTAATTTTGTTTAAGGTTTTAGAAATTTCAAAACTGGGAGTACGAAGCATTTATGACTTTGTAAAGTGAGCTTGTAAAATTACCATGTACAGTTGATTAGTACGAAAAGGAAAAAGAAAGTTCTACTATTCCAACTTGGTGAGACTTATTATGACTAAGTTCTGTCTTTCATTATATATATTAACCTTGAAATTGCATAAGTCACGATTCTATAGTAGAGGACAATTATAAAAATCCACAAAAATATCAAAAAATTTACTACCACAAATGATAAACTTTATCCTATAATATTAAAATCAGTTTGTTATTAGGATCTACAGAGACAACAGGACTGGAAAAAGTCAGAAGAATGAGGAAATTTCAATCCAAACATGGCTGAAAAGGGCATCAGACCAGATTTGTTATTCGACTAAATAAAAATTCTTGTTTTTAAAACTATTTAAAGATTTGTGTACTTTTTATTTCAATAAACTTTTATTTTGTTGATAGTCTACCTTTTAGAGTTATTATATCGAAGGGATAAACTAAGGCTTAAATTTGATAGGTTCACTTATAGTTCGAACAGTAGTAGTTCTGAAAATATTTGCTCTTCTACCTCACTTCTTAAATTTCAAATTAGAAAAAGTTTACATTAGGCTTAAGTTATGTATTTTTTTGTATAAAGAGATTATGTGGAACATATTTTTTAAAGAAAATTATTCATGCGGAATTTATAGTTATTTAAAATGGTAGTGTATATTTTGCTCTTGATTTTTTCTTAATTAAAGTTATTTCTTGGATTTTTGAATAATTACGGTTTGACTTTGTAAACAAGACAAACAAAAAAATTAAAGGGACCCTTTTTAATGTACATAATTTTATTGGTGGAATATGTTGTTTTAATGTTGGGTAGGGACGTCCATAAGACGTTGTAAGCAAACGTCTTAAAGACGTTACCTTTTGTAACATACAACGTCTTATGGACGTCGTTCGTCTTTTATGGACATCCATAAGACGTCCTGAATGTTGAGATCAAACGTCTTATGGACGTCTTTAAGACGTATTTGTGCTGTTTGGGATGTATGTAGGTAGAGTTAAAATTGGTCACGTGATTTGTGTGCAAGGTCACTTGGAGGACAAGAAATTCATTTCATCGAAAAATTTTTCTCAGAACAGAAATTGTTATTCGTTGAATACAAATCCGCTCTAAAAATATGCATCTTCCACTCGAAAAAATGAGTTTCCGGTCAGTTTGACCCACTTCCGGTCTAAACCGGAAGTTGATATTAGCGCCATTCTATAGAGCTTACGTCATTAACCTTAGATGTTCATGTCAGATTTTCTTGAAAAACATTTTTTAACGTGTTATAAGGGTGTTGATTTTTAATAGATGGTCACGTGATGATTTTCGGAGGTCATTTAGAGGTCAAAAAATGCATTTTTTAGAAAAATGTTTCCTACAAAAGATGTGTATTTTTTCTCGCTTAATCCGAATCCGTTGTAAAAATATGTATGTTCCATTTTTCGCTCAGTTTAGCCCACTTCCGGTACAGACCGGAAGTTGACTTTATGGCCAATGGATAGAGCGTTCCTCATTTACCTATAAAATGTGTCACCAGATTTTAGACTAAACCATTTTTTACCACTCTGTAAGGCCTATACGGGTGGTTTGGATCACTCTGAATATATCACAAATAAAGTAATAATTCTTTTCCAAGCGGGATCGCTTCTAACATATTTATAAATTAAACCACTGTTAAATAAATAATTCATATTAAAATAAAATAAATATAAAATACCATATTTAAGTTTTGTGACACTTAAACAAAAATTAAAGTTTTACTGAAAGGATCTGTTTTTTAATTCAAAATAATAAAAATCTATGAGGAAAGTAATCTTCCAAATACCAATAAATATCCCCACTCTTAATTAAACAATTGAAATCGGAAATCATAATTATTAATCCTTTCCAGTGCAATAATTTTTTAATCAACAAATACAAAAGGTTTTCATGTTACCTAACAAACATGTTTTTTTTTGCCAATTTCATCAAAATCGACTACCATTTTCAGTCGATAGCAGCATCGATCAAATAGATCGGATCGACACTGTATCGACTGACGTATTTTAGTCGATGTCTGTTTGTCATGTATTCGTAGTGTCAGTGTCTGATTTTTCCGATTCAGCTGTTCTAGTTCTGCAGTATCTGAAACAGTATTCAATAGACCAGGCCAGGACGCACATCATTATCAGGAAGGTTTGGGAGTGGAGGCAAGTGGGGTAGCTTTGAGTTGTGTCACGTATTTTTCCTGCAAAGTAAGGAGAAATTATTAATATACAGAGATAAATTTTCAAAAAAGGTAACTACTTTGTAAAACTTTTAAAAATAACAAAATCGATTAACGGAATCTTCGCTTTAATTGACCCATTGTATGTATAGAATGAATCAGGAATATGAAGAAATAAGTTTTTGCTTTTAGATAAAATTTATCAATAAATCAACCATATTTTAAAAAATATTAAAAAAATAGGGCAATATCAAGTTATAGTTTTTTAAATGGAACATTCTGAAAAGCATGTTTCTGCAAAATTTTATTGCAAAATATGGAAAAAGTACTTAATTATAAAGCTGTGATAAATAGCTATAGATTACCTAATGCGGATCCCAGAGTGACCACAAAGAGACCCCCCTTTAATTGACACATTGTATGTATAGAATGAGTCAGGAATATGAAGAAATAAGTTTTTGCTTTTAGGTAAAATTGATCAATAAACTAACCATATTTTAAAAAATATTAAAAAAATAGGGCAACATCAAGTTATAGTTTTTTAAATGGAACATTCTGAAAAGCATGTTTCTGCAAAATTTTATTGCAAAATATGGAAAAAGGACTTAATTATAAAGCTGTGATAAATAACTATAGATTACCTAATGCGGATCCCAGAGTGACCACAAAGAGACCCCCCTTTAATTGACACATTGTATGTATAGAATGAGTCAGGAATATGAAGGAATAAGTTTTTGCTTTTAGGTAAAATTTATCAATAAACTAACCATATTTTAAAAAATATTAAAAAAATAGGGCAACATCAAGTTATAGTTTTTTAAATGGAACATTCTGAAAAGCATGTTTCTGCAAAATTTTATTGCAAAATATGGAAAAAGTACTTAATTATAAAGCTGTGATAAATAGCTATAGATTACCTAATGCGGATCCCAGAGTGACCACAAAGAGACCCCCCCTTTAATTGACACATTGTATGTATAGAATGAATCAGGAATATGAAGAAATAAGTTTTTGCTTTTAGATAAAATTTATCAATAAATCAACCATATTTTAAAAAATATTAAAAAAATAGGGCAATATCAAGTTATAGTTTTTTAAATGGAACATTCTGAAAAGCATGTTTCTGCAAAATTTTATTGCAAAATATGGAAAAAGTACTTAATTATAAAGCTGTGATAAATAGCTATAGATTACCTAATGCGGATCCCAGAGTGACCACAAAGAGACCCCCCTTTAATTGACACATTGTATGTATAGAATGAGTCAGGAATATGAAGGAATAAGTTTTTGCTTTTAGGTAAAATTGATCAATAAACTAACTATATTTTAAAAAATATTAAAAAAATAGGGCAACATCAAGTTATAGTTTTTTAAATGGAACATTCTGAAAAGCATGTTTCTGCAAAATTTTATTGCAAAATATGGAAAAAGGACTTAATTATAAAGCTGTGATAAATAACTATAGATTACCTAATGCGGATCCCAGAGTGACCACAAAGAGACCCCCCTTTAATTGACACATTGTATGTATAGAATGAGTCAGGAATATGAAGGAATAAGTTTTTGCTTTTAGGTAAAATTGATCAATAAACTAACCATATTTTAAAAAATATTAAAAAAATAGGGCAACATCAAGTTATAGTTTTTTAAATGGAACATTCTGAAAAGCATGTTTCTGCAAAATTTTATTGCAAAATATGGAAAAAGGACTTAATTATAAAGCTGCGATAAATAGATATAGATTACCTAATGCGGATCCCAGAGTGACCACAAAGAGACCCCCCTTTAATTGACACATTGCATGTATAGAATGAGTCAGGAATATGAAGGAAAAAGTTTTTGCTTTTAGGTAAAATTGATCAATAAACTAACCATATTTTAAAAAATATTAAAAAAATAATGCAACATCAAGTTATAGTTTTTTAAATGGAACATTCTGAAAAGCATGTTTCTGCAAAATTTTATTGCAAAATATGGAAAAAGGACTTAATTATAAAGCTGTGATAAATAGCTATAGATTATCTAATGCGGATCCCAGAGTGACCACAAAGAAACCCCCCTTTAATTGACACATTGCATGTATAGAATGAGTCAGGAATATGAAGGAAAAAGTTTTTGCTTTTAGGTAAAATTGATCAATAAACTAACCATATTTTAAAAAATATTAAAAAAATAATGCAACATCAAGTTATAGTTTTTTAAATGGAACATTCTGAAAAGCATGTTTCTGCAAAATTTTATTGCAAAATATGGAAAAAGGACTTAATTATAAAGCTGTGATAAATAGCTATAGATTACCTAATGCGGATCCCAGGGTGACCACAAAGAGACCCCCCTTTAATTGACACATTGCATGTATAGAATGAGTCAGGAATATGAAGGAAAAAGTTTTTGCTTTTCGGTAAAATTGATCAATAAACTAACCATATTTTAAAAAATATTAAAAAAATAGGGCAACATCAAGTTATAGTTTTTTAAATGGAACATTCTGAAAAGCATGTTACTGCAAAATTTTATTGCAAAATATGGAAAAAGGACTTAATTATAAAGCTGTGATAAATAGCTATAGATTACCTAATGCGGATCCCAGGGTGACCACAAAGAGACCCCCCTTTAATTGACACATTGCATGTATAGAATGAGTCAGGAATATGAAGGAATAAGTTTTTGCTTTTAGGTAAAATTGATCAATAAACTAACCATATTTTAAAAAATATTAAAAAAATAGGGCAACATCAAGTTATAGTTTTTTAAATGGAACATTCTGAAAAGCATGTTTCTGCAAAATTTTATTGCAAAATATGGAAAAAGGACTTAATTATAAAGCTGTAATAAATAGCTATAGATTACCTAATGCGGATCCCAGAGTGACCACAAAGATACTGCCCTTTAATTGACACATTGTATGTATAGAATGAGTCACGAATATGAAGGAATAAGTTTTTGCTTTTCGGTAAAATTGATCAATAAACTAACCATATTTTAAAAAATATTAAAAAAATAGGGCAACATCAAGTTATAGTTTTTTAAATGGAACATTCTGAAAAGCATGTTTCTGCAAAATTTTATTGCAAAATATGGAAAAAGGACTTAATTATAAAGCTGTGATAAATAGCTATAGATTACCTAATGCGGATCCCAGAGTGACCACAAAGAGACCCCCCTTTAATTGACACATTGTATGTATAGAATGAGTCAGGAATATGAAGGAATAAGTTTTTGCTTTTAGGTAAAATTGATCAATAAACTAACCATATTTTAAAAAATATTAAAAAAATAGGGCAACATCAAGTTATAGTTTTTTAAATGGAACATTCTGAAAAGCATGTTTCTGCAAAATTTTATTGCAAAATATGGAAAAAGGACTTAATTATAAAGCTGTGATAAATAGCTATAGATTACCTAATGCGGATCCCAGAGTGACCACAAAGATACTCCCCTTTAATTGACACATTGTATGTATAGAATGAGTCACGAATATGAAGGAATAAGTTTTTACTTTTAGGTAAAATTGATCAATAAACTAACCATATTTTAAAAAATATTTAAAAAATAGGGCAACATCAAGTTATAGTTTTTTAAATGGAACATTCTGAAAAGCATGTTTCTGCAAAATTTTATAGCAAAATATGGAAAAAGGACTTAATTATAAAGCTGTGATAAATAGGTATAGATTACCTAATGCGGATCCCAGAGTGACCACAAGAGACCCCCCTTTAATTGACACATTGTATGTATAGAATGAGTTAGGAATATGAAGGAATAAGTTTTTGCTTTTAGGTAAAATTGATCAATAAACTAACCATATTTTAAAAAATATTAAAAAAATAGGGCAACATCAAGTTATAGTTTTTTAAATGGAACATTCTGAAAAGCATGTTTCTGCAAAATTTTATTGCAAAATATGGAAAAAGGACTTAATTATAAAGCTGTAATAAATAGCTATAGATTACCTAATGCGGATCCCAGAGTGACCACAAAGATACTGCCCTTTAATTGACACATTGTATGTATAGAATGAGTCACGAATATGAAGGAATAAGTTTTTGCTTTTCGGTAAAATTGATCAATAAACTAACCATATTTTAAAAAATATTAAAAAAATAGGGCAACATCAAGTTATAGTTTTTTAAATGGAACATTCTGAAAAGCATGTTTCTGCAAAATTTTATTGCAAAATATGGAAAAAGGACTTAATTATAAAGCTGTGATAAATAGCTATAGATTACCTAATGCGGATCCCAGAGTGACCACAAAGAGACCCCCCTTTAATTGACACATTGTATGTATAGAATGAGTCAGGAATATGAAGGAATAAGTTTTTGCTTTTAGGTAAAATTGATCAATAAACTAACCATATTTTAAAAAATATAAAAAAAATAGGGCAACATCAAGTTATAGTTTTTTAAATGGAACATTCTGAAAAGCATGTTTCTGCAAAATTTTATTGCAAAATATGGAAAAAGGACTTAATTATAAAGCTGTGATAAATAGCTATAGATTACCTAATCCGGATCCCAGAGTGACCACAAAGAGACCCCTCTTTAATTGACACATTGTATGTATAGAATGAGTCAGGAATATGAAGGAATAAGTTTTTGCTTTTCGGTAAAATTGATCAATAAACTAACCATATTTTAAAAAATATTAAAAAAATAGGGCAACATCAAGTTATAGTTTTTTTAAATGGAACATTCTGAAAAGCATGTTTCTGCAAAATTTTATTGCAAAATATGGAAAAAGGACTTAATTATAAAGCTGTGATAAATAGCTATAGATTACCTAATGCGGATCCCAGAGTGACCACAAAGATACTCCCCTTTAATTGACACATTGTATGTATAGAATGAGTCACGAATATGAAGGAATAAGTTTTTACTTTTAGGTAAAATTGATCAATAAACTAACCATATTTTAAAAAATATTTAAAAAATAGGGCAACATCAAGTTATAGTTTTTTAAATGGAACATTCTGAAAAGCATGTTTCTGCAAAATTTTATAGCAAAATATGGAAAAAGGACTTAATTATAAAGCTGTGATAAATAGGTATAGATTACCTAATGCGGATCCCAGAGTGACCACAAGAGACCCCCCTTTAATTGACACATTGTATGTATAGAATGAGTCAGGAATATGAAGGAATAAGTTTTTGCTTTTAGGTAAAATTGATCAATAAACTAACCATATTTTAAAAAATATTAAAAAAGTAGGGCAACATCAAGTTATAGTTTTTTAAATGGAACATTCTGAAAAGCATGTTTCTGCAAAATTTTATTGCAAAATATGGAAAAAGGACTTAATTATAAAGCTGTGATAAATAGCTATAGATTACCTAATGCGGATCCCAGAGTGACCACAAAGAGACCCCCCTTTAATTGACACATTTAAAGTATAGAATGAGTCAGGAATATGAAGGAAAAAGTTTTTGCTTTTAGGTAAAATTGATCAATAAACTAACCATATTTTAAAAAATATTAAAAAAATAAGGCAACATCAAGTTATAGTTTTTTAAATGGAACATTCTGAAAAGCATATTTCTGCAAAATTTTATTGCAAAATATGGAAAAAGGACTTAATTATAAAGCTGTGATAAATAGCTATAGATTACCTAATGCGGATCCCAGAGTGACCACAAAGAGACCCCCCTTTAATTGACACATTGCATGTATAGAATAAGTCAGGAATATGAAGGAATAAGTTTTTGCTTTTAGGTAAAATTTATCAATAAACTAACCATATTTTAAAAAATATTAAAAAAATAGGGCAACATCAAGTTATACTTTTTTTTTATTGGAAAATTCTGAAAAACATGTTCCTGCAAAATATTATTGCAAAATATGGAAAAATAACTTAGTTATTAAGCTGTGACATATAGCTATAACTTACCTAACGCGGGTCCCAGAGTGACCACAAAAAGACCCTTTCCAACATTATGCAACCCGAAAGCAGCTGGTAACTTTTCCAAAGTGGCATACTCAGAAATAGTAATAGCAAAGTTGATGAGCGCAGCGCCCCTTATAAACCCAGCGATAACTAACCAAACTATAATCCAAACAAAGTCACGTTGCTGAGCTAAGACTGAAAAAGACAGAGACATAAATTAGCATTTTAAAATATTTTTATCGTTGACTCTTTGTCGAAAAACAAAAGTCAAAATAATTCAAGAATAGATTTATAGAATAAAAAAAGGTTTCTCTTTTAAAACAAAATGCTAAGCAAAAGAAAATAACAAACGGTAAGGATGTCTTCTTTGTCGATACCTGAATAAGAAACTAAAAATGTTAGAAATAAACTAAAAAATTTGCCTTAAAAATAATTTTTAAAGCTTACTTTTCGTGTGAAGCGTGACTGTTACCTATTTCATGGTGGCTCCAAAACGGCTGCCAACAAAAATTATATTATTATTAGCACACATTTTTCAAAAAATCAAAATTGGTATTGAAAAGTTAAATTAAAATAAAGAAAAATGCTGACAAAGGAATTATTCCCACGTAAAGAATTAGTTAAAATTTTCACCAATCAGAAAATGTAGTGTCCTTATCTTCAATTTTATATTTTAGTTTAATGTTCTTACGTTATTTTTTTTTAATAATTAAACTTTATTGGATGACTGCGTCTCAAAATTACTCAAAGCGAATTCATAGCTTGTTTTAAAGAAAAAATATTTTAAGTTCCTGTAGAAGACAAAATAGTGTGGCCGAAACCCAGTAAAATTAATTTTTTAGGACACATCTAAGAAGATGAAGATATTTATAATTATAGAAGTTATTATGTTTATTTGACTTTAAAAAGATAGATGATCTTATCGTGAGTTTATGCAGTTGACTTTCGAGTCTAAATAAAAAATAAATAATAAACAAAATGTTGACGAACTTGCATTAATCTGCAAAAAATACAACAATTAGGTTTTGAAAAAACTGGACGCTTATTTTTGAAATAAGTATTAAATATACAGGGTGAGTCAACGATGAAATAAATTTATGCTTTTTCGGTAAAATTTTCTAAGAAACTATATTTACTGCATTAAATGGTTAACTTATACGCACATTTTAAGAATATTTGAGAACTTACACATAATTAACATTTACAGGAGAATCGAAACCTTACATTAAGTTCTGAAAAGTGAGGGTATTAAGTGAGTGTCGATTCATTTTATAAATTCGGTCAGCAACAAGGCAATTTTTTTCGACCTCCTCAAATACATCAATCATATCGATTAACTCATTTTTTAGAAAATTCATTTTAAAAAATAAGATAAATGCAATAAAATCAAGCAACACTATATGGAAATTAGAACAACTATAAAATTTTATTTAACATTGTCTTTTCCATTGTTACTACAATACTAAAAGAATCATAACCAAGAATAAAAATGAGTAAAGAAACCTCATAAACTATGAGAAACAGATATAAGACATATTGAACAAAAATTGTAGGGTTTTTAATAGTCCATAAAATGAAATAAAAAATACAGTATGTGGGGGGTATCATTTAAAAAAAATTATGTATTTTAATTTAAAATTTTTCGAGTTTGAACCAAAGTTTTAAACACCCTGTATCTTTTATTGCACATGTTTAGTAGAAATCGTCTTTAGTTAGCCTTGGTCTTCCTAGATAATAAATTTGAATATATTTTTCGGAAATTAAAAACGGTGTTAACGATTGAATGGATGCTTGAAAACTATAAATTTAAGTTATATAAAATTCTTGACAAAAAAGTTTCAAAATTACACATTAAATCGAAAAATAATTCGTATATAGGGTGTTTTATTTTGAAAATACAATTTTATAATGTCCTTCTTTTTTGGTCCACCCTATAGAGTTCCAAATATTTTGTAAAATGTACAATAAGTTCACTATATAATGCAGTAAATATAGTGTCTTGGTAAATCCTACTTCAAAGGCATACTTTACTTCATACTCATTTTGTACTTGCTTGATTCAGAAACAGGAAACCATAAACATTAAAGAATTTTCTTGTAGAACCATGGGAGATTACTATCGATTGTGAAAAATCTTGTAATAGGATCAGCTACAGTGTTCTCAGAACACACTGTATATATTTTGGTTTGGTTTGTTTCAGTTTTAATAACACCAAATTTTATAAGGAAATCTCCAAGATTTTTCTCCCACTTTGCTATCGATTAATTTTATTTTAATTCACGTATATATTTTTAATTCTTGAATTTTTACAGAGGGAAAATTCTAGGACACACTGTATTTATTTCGGTGACAGATTTGGTTTGCTCATATTTTATTAAGTATATCTTTAAGATTTGTCGTCTACTTGTTGGTAATTAATTTTATTTTAATTCCTATACAGATTTTTGATTATTAAATTTGAACAGAGATACGCTATATATGTTCTAAACCAGTACATATCTGCATTATACAGTTTTAATAATAACACTAAATTTATAAGGAAATATTCAAAATTTATATCCCTTTTGTTTGCCGTCAATTAATTTTCATTTAAATTAGGTCGATACTTATAATTCTTTTATACAGAAAATTCTAGGACACACTGTATATATTTTGGTGGCAATATATATAAATCTGGTTTGTTCAATTTTAGTAATATCAATCAATTTATTAAGTAAATCTTTGAGATTTGTATTATACTTGTTTGTTAGTAATTAATTCTCTTTTAATTCCAATAGAGATGTTTAATTCTTAAATTTCAACACAGGGAGAATCGTAGGATATGCTGTGTATGTTTTGAACCAGTAGATACATATCTGCTTTACTCAATTTTAATAACACTAAATTGTATAAGGAAATCTTTAAGATTTATCTCCCACTTGTTTGTTATTTTTTTTTTAATTCAGGTTGATTAATTCTTCAATTTATATAGAGAAAATTCTACACACTGTATATATTTTGGTGATAGTATGTATAGATCTGGTTTGTTCAATTTTAGTAATACTAAATCTATTAAGCAAGTATTTAAGATTTGTATTCTACTTGTTTGTTAGTAATTAATTTCCTTTTAATTCCAATAGAGATGTTTAATTCTTAAATTTGAACAGAGGGAGACTCCTAGGACACGCTGTATATGTTTTGAACCAGTAGATACATATCTGCTTTATTCAGTTTTAATAAGACTAAACTGTATAAGGAAATCTTTAAAATTTATCTCCCACTTGTTTGTTATTAACTTTCTTTTAATTCAGGTTGATTAATTCTTCAATTTTTACAGAGAAAATTCCAAGACACACTGTATATATTTTGTTGACAGTGTGTATAGATCTGGTTTGTTCAGTTTTCATAATATCACATTTATTAAATAAATCTTTGAGATTTGAATTCCACTTGTTGGTATTAATTTTCTTTTAATTCCTATAGAGATATTTAATTCTTAAATTTGATCAGAAATAATCCTAGAATAGGCAGTATATGTTTTGAACTAGTAGGGGTACATATCTGCTTTATTTAGATTTAATAACACTAAGTTTTATAAGGAAATCTGTAAGATTTATCTCTTACCTGTTTGTTATCAATTAATTTGCTTCTAATTCTGGTGGATACTTTTAATTCTTAAATTTTTACAGAAAACTTTCTAGGACACACTGTATATATTTTGGTGATAGTATGTATAGATCTGGTTTGTTCCATTGTAGTAATATCAAATTTACTAAGTAAATCTTTGAGATTTGTCTTCCACTAGTTTGTTAGTAATTAATTTTCTATTAATTCCTATAGAGATTTTTAATTCTCAAATATGAATAGACAGAGAATCCTAGGACACGCTGTACATATTTTAAACCAGTAGGTACATATCTGGTTTCTTCAGTTTTAATAACACTAAAGTTTATAAGGAAGTCTCTAAGATTTATCTCTTATTTGTTTGGTATCAATTTTCTTTTAATTCACGTCGATATTTTTAATTCTTAAATTTTTACATTGAGAGAATTCTAGAATACATTGTATTTATTTTGGTGCCACTATTTATAGATCTGGTTTATTTAAATTTAATAATACCAAATTTATTAAGTCAACCGTTGATATTTGTTTTGCACTTGTTTGTTATTAACTAATTGTCTTGTAATTCCTAAAGAGATTTTAAATTCTTAAATTTGAACAGCGATAAAATCCTGGGACAGGGTATATATGTTTTGAATCAGTAGGTACATACCTTCTTTATTCAGTTTTAACAACACTATATTTTATAAGAAAATCTCCAAAATTTATTTCTCACTTCTTTGAGATCAATTAATTTTATTTTAATTCAGACCGATACTTTCAATTTTTAAATTTTTACAGAGAAAATTCTTGGACACATTGCATATATTTTGGTGATAGTATGAATAGATTTGGTTTGCTCAATTTTAGTAATACCAAATTTATTAAGTAAAAGTTTTAGATCTGTCATATACTTGTTATTAGCAATTAATTTTCTTTTAATTCCTATAGAGATTTATAATTCTTAAACTTGAACAGGGAGAGAATTTAAGATTTATCTCCCACTTGTTTGTTATCAATTAATTTTCTCTTAATTCTCTCTTAAGTTAATATTTTGGTGTCTGTCTGTATAGATCTGGTTTATTCAATTTTAATCACACCATATTTAGTAACTAAATAATTAAGATGTGTTATTAATTTTTTTTTAATTTAGACAACTTTTTATTGAAACTCGGTTTGTAGAATATTTATTAAAAAATTGATCTTAAATTAAAGCAAAAAAATGGTATATTCTGTGTCCTAGTGCATAAAATGGGGGAAAGGGGAGCAAATTAGTCTCATTATCTGTACTTTTTTGGAACATACGTGGTATAGAATCAAGGTTGTTTTAAAATATTCTGTATTACAGTATCACATTTACTTGTCCAGTTTTTTCATATTTTTTTACGAAAAACTACAAAAAGATACCCACCTGAACGACAAATTCCCAACAGAAAAATCCCGCTCATAAAAAGCGTCCTCTTGGAGACATCCAACCGATCACAAATAGGTGGAAGTATCAACCTGGCCAAAACGTCCGTCAGAGCTTGAACAGACAAAAATAGCGCCACATCCTGTTTGGTATATCCAATGGACTGGAAAAAGAAGGGCATAACCATTTTGAAATTCTGCTCTGCAACATAAAAAACAGAAAGACCAAAAACTAAATTGAGGTAAATCGGGTCTTTGAGGAGATCGAAATCCATGAACTCGACGACTTTTTGCCAGAAGGTCTTCTGTTGTTTTTCTTTGAGTTTGAGGTGTTCCTGTTGAAGTTCTTTGAGGACTTTGTTCTGAGGGGAGAACTGGACTCCAGGGTAACTCATGTTTCTTCTTAGGCGGGAGGGGTCCGGTGTACTTGGATACTCTTGATTCTAGAAATTGGAGATTCTAACTAATCATCCGGACTAGAGACATCATGAAATTTCAAGCTTAGAAATGACAATATAATAGATAAAATAACCAGTCCTTAGTTAATTCAGTACTTACATCAATATGTAATTGTATACTCGATCCAGTAAAATCCAATCTAGAATAACTGCTCACAATAGAATCCTTCGAAGTTCTCCTTTTCCCTGGTTTGTTATCCATAAAACTCATTGCAGAAAAATTTCTTGGAAACGTACATTTTCGAACTAGTCCTCCTGCTTTCAATTCTTCAAAGGTCTTCACTGCTAAGTTATTCGATATTAGGTTGTTAGCTTCAGCTGCAGCTTCTTCTTCTTCATCTTCACCGTCTTCTTTAATTGTCTCCATTTCCTAAACAGCAACGACAATAATTATTGTGAAGTAATTTTAAAGGAAATAAGAAAGAAACTTTTCTAAAGGTGCAATGATGAAATAAACAGAATAAGAATGAATAGCTCAAACCATGCAATAGTTATGGAAAAGTTTTCTACCGTCTATTTTATTCCGTTGGGTGTTTTATATCAAAAATAATAGCATTTTCCCAAAAAAAAGTTTTACTAAGCTATTTTACACCTAGTTAAATAACGGAAAATTCTAATTGTTTAGTATGTTTTCCTACATTTAGCTATACAAATGACGACATTCATTTGAAAACCCTTTAGCAGTTGATAAAATAAAAACTTAGTCGAATTGCATATACTGAGTGCGGCAAAAAACGCATTCTGTTTGCAACCCCGCAATACAGGATGATTCCCCGGGAACTTTGTCGATCGATTGTGTGAAAAGTATAATTAGGAAGAATCTGCAAGTTTGAAAGTATACTAACGCGCATGGGGAACAGCCGGCTAAAATATTTTCAAGATGGCGGCACTTCCGGTTATACCGGAAGTAGATGTTAACTTGTTTATTTTAAATAGAACACCCTATATTATCGCATTTTTGATTTCTACGTAAAATTCTAGACACAATTCATATATAATATCCTATACTTAAGTCTCACCGTTTTGGAAATATTTAAAATTTTATGTTAAAAATTACTTTTGCGGACCGAAACTTAACCATAAATTTTTCCTATAAGGAAGTCTTTATTATTTAATTTGAGTCAGTTTTCTTGTAGACGGAGACCGACTTTAGTAGTCTTTTTATGATATTTTGAAAATTATTAGTACAGAGTGGTCAAAAAAGAAGAATAAAAATTATATTTAAAAAATTGTCAAAAGTCTATTTTTTCAAATAGAAAGCACCTATTTTTATAATTTTATCATATTAAGTATTAAAAATAAGGGTAACTTTGTATAAGATTGTCTATTCCAAAAATTTGTAGTTTTCAAAATATTGGCAATTCAACATATTTCTATTGTAAAAATGCTGTACGCTTTAAAGATTTGTTATTAGTTGGCCATGATGGCGAGGCGTGGCGAAAATAAAATAATCGAACCCTACAGAATTGTCATTATTTCTTGCCGTTTGACATTCATACACGCACGAAGATTATTTAAACGTATTTATTATTTATGGAGAATGTGAGTTATTTTTCCCAAAAAACAGCTTGGAACTGCTTCATAAATATTAATTATTTTTAAATGTCTACAACCTTGACCAATAGGCTTCCGGAATTACCACCAGGTAGCGCTCTGAGTCAGCTGATGTGAGTTCTGTTTCATGGTTTGGTTGTCACATCTATCCTTGACATTCCTACCACAATTTATCATCGTAATTTGACATTTGTAAAAATTACGCTGTTTTGAGTACATCTCACGGATTTCTTAAAATAAAATGGATGACAGATTGTAACGGAGCTGTCAACCGAAAAATGTCCTGAGTGTGCTCGGCGTTATTTTGGGGAAAGTGATGTTCTGACACGTCAAATTAACCGTCAAAAGTCAAAAAAACAGTGCCATTGTTGTTATTATTGTGAAGTTATTGATTGTCATTAAAATCTTGGTTTTTTCCCTGGATTAAATTTATTTTATTTAACTTAACAACCAAGTAATATGCACCAAGCCATCAGTCAAATATTTAGGTGTAAATATAGATCACATAATTATCTTAAATTGGCACTTTAGAACTGTTAAACAAAAATGTATACAAAGGGCCAAATACCTTAGGAGTCTAATATACAAAGAAAAAGGCGTATCAAGAAAAACAACTCATATATACAAAGAAATATACTGACTTTAATTGGAATACATGCTCCTACATACAGTAATTGCAGGAAGCTAGCACTGATAAACCTTGAAACTGTAAAAATTGCAGCTCTATGTAGTATGACTAAAATTCATCGTCCTAACTATTAATCAATTATTGTATGAATTCACTAAACACCTTACTGCAAGACTTCCTGTTCTGTCAACTAAATTTGAAAGAAAACCTGAAACTTGACCGGTGATAGAGGAACTGTGTACGACCAGGGACCGAAACCATAAGCCATCCAGAAGACCTCCATTAATGATACTGGCAGATCTCACATTCAACCTTGTACCTCCTAATAAATTGTAATAATAATATTTATTTACCTGTAGTGTAGTATAGTGTTTAACACAGGGTAAGAAAGTAAAATGTTGCATTTAACATTATTTGAATATAAAATTTAATGTTACTTATTTAAATAAAAGTTTCAAATATCTTACAAATTGTTATTTCTCAAATTTTTTATAAGTTGTGTTGATGGAAACAATTATGTTACACTTAACTGTTTAAAAGTAAGATAATGGCTGTTATGGACATATGGACACAAGTGTTTATGTTAAATCCGTAATTAGAACTAACCGTAGGAAAACAATTTTTAAACAGCATGCTCATACCATTGAGATATGAACAAAATTTAGTGCAATAATTTTGTAAGTCTGTAATCTCAAATTTACTTGAAATTTGCGAGATATTTAACTTTCTAAGGATATTTTAATTAAAAATTAGAAAATACTGAAAATAACGGGGTACCACCTAATTAATACTTCAACTATTTTTTTTTTTAATAAAATGTTTTGAAGAAACGGTTCGTCAACATATTGCTCTTTTTTTAACTAGTTAATTTTAACAACCAAAAATATAATAAAAATTTTTAATCTATTTTTACGACCGACCAATAGTATCGCAGACATCCACATATTACAGTCAATTGACACGAATTGGATCAGTTGGATGAGGTTATAACAATACTGTCATTTTATCTCTTTCTACCATTTGTTTCGTTCAACTACTTAAGTCGATGAAATTTCGGAAAGGTATGCAAATTGCTTCAAATCTTGTCAGTTGGAGGTAAACGATTACGTTTAGTCGGTGGCGACAGCGTATTCACTGTTGTTATAACTTCACTTTCCCCAAAATGGCGCAAGGCATGGTCTGGATATTTTCTGTTTATTAGACGATCAGTACAGTTACTTTATTATGTGCGTGGTACATCTACTTCTGCACGTATTTTCGATTTTTTACGATTTCAAACATGGAGTTGAATTTACAACAACGAGTTTGTATTAGTACGTGAATTTACCAGTACGACACGAAATCAAGACATCAGGCCAATGAATAAAGAGCTTCGGATGAGCCAAGACAAAAAACCACGTCTTCAGTCGAAAAAGAAAGCGGTGCTTACGGTTTTCATGGACTATAATGGTACTGCGCATCACGATTTTTACCAGAAGGTGAGACAGTTAATAAGGAGTATTATTGGGGCGTTTGACTTTTTGACTAAGAACAAAACGAATACCATGCAACATCCATCGAATTCACCTGATATGGCTCCCTGCGATCGGCATAAATGCGTTGCAGTCGATGGGGAGTACTTTGAAGGAGACAATATCAATTTTGATGAATAAAATTGTATTTAGCAATTTCTGAATGAATTCCGGAAACATTTTAATCAAGGTTGTATATTATCACTACTAATTAACAGAACTACAATATTTATAGAAATGAAAATCAGGAACCAAGCTACGTTAATTTTAAATCTAGCATAATGGAACGTAGTGTGTTTTAGCAATATTCTTTAAAAAGCCTAAAATAACAGTAACGTTGTGATCAAGAATACATGCTTAAATAAAAAAATATGTCATTTAGCGAATATGACAATAATTAAAATATCTAATTATGGGTAAATCAAGGCAGGTTTTTTGACATGCACGAAGGAATTTTAGGTATTTAAAAACGGACTAAAAATCTACACATATGTCCAAAATTATTGCATATTGGTAATAAGATATGAACGTTAATGTTTAGTTTCGAATTTGTAATTGGTATATCGTGTTGATAAATTTTGTACGAAACCTGATAAAAAATTGTCTAAAGTAAATTTTATCGCTGTGGTAGGTGAATTTTAAAGCTGCTCGTTCATTTCGAAATCATATTGAAATGCCTAGAAATGTTATAACTTGTATTGATAAAACTTGAATCATAACTTTGTGGCAACACAGTTTACGACAGGTCGGCAAGGTGGAGATCAATGGTGTTTCACAAATAATTAGAAAGTTTGGAGAGACAAATAATATAAAAAAGTGTCTAGAACAAGAAAGAAAATGCTGCAAAACAACGCTAGCCCAGAATCGTCAGGTCTCAATACTTGCCCAAACCCACACAGCACTAGACGTCTTATGGACGTCATTTTTATATCCATATTATGTCTGAACGTCTTAAGACATAAATAAGGCGTCTTATAGACGTTGTTTTAAAGACGTCCATAAGACGTCTATATACAACGTCTTTAAGATATCTTTTAAAAGTCTACATACAACATTTTATATGAAAATAAATACAGTTGTGTATAATTTAGTTGATAAAAACTAAAAAGCATTTCCTTCCCTATGAATTTTGTCGCAGTTGGGTAATAAGTTTGCAACGCCGCACAGAGCTCAGCTGAATACAAGTTGAGGTTAAAATATTTGATTGAACGACAAATTTTTAGCAGCCTCACTACGATCTTGGTTAATGGAACTCTTGCGTGATCTTTTTTATCAATACTTTGGTGCTTTTTGTCACAGACTGTTTGATGTACCGATAACAATATGATGCCAACTAACTTTAAAAAACCCGCCTTTTGTTTCTGTCAACTCTGTCATTTTTGTTGTTGTATTTCGTCATGTCGTTATTCATTTTTTATGTTGTTGGGGTGCCGACTCTGAAAATTTAGCTTTTGAAAGAATTTTATTAAATATAGATGATTTATCTATGTGCCTCTGAAAATCTTTTTTATTCGTGTTTATGTAATACTTAAGGTAAGATCTAGAATCATATGTACTTAGGAAAAACAGTAACGTTATTTATAGGTTGTGTTACAGGAAATTTCCGAATGCTTTACCGCTTATATTTTTGTAGTAACTCTATGTTATTAGAAGTATGAAATGAAATCTTCAAAAATATTATCTGTGCGAAAAAGGCTTGCACAGCTCATCCAGACCCGGTCCTAAATATTACAAGAAATATTACTAATGAAGTGGAAGGCGAAATGTTTGTTTATGGAGTGCTCGACTAATGAAACTTGTAAAATTTATTTTGTTCCTGATGATTGGTTATATTTAAAGATAATAGAAAATAGAGTTTTGTTAATTACAAGAAGTAATTTTGTTTAAGGTTTTAGAAATTTCAAAACTGGGAGTAGGGAGCATTTATGACTTTGTAAAGCGAGCTTGTAAAATTACCATGCACAGTTGATTAGTACGAAAAGGAAAGAGAAAGTTCTACGATTCCAACTTGGCGAGACTTATTATGAGTAAGTTATGTCTTTCATTATGCATATTAACCTTGAAATAGCATAAGTCACGATTTTATAGTAGAGGACAATTATAAAAATACGCAAAAATATCACAAAATTTACTCCCACAAATGATAAACTTTATCCTATAAAATTAAAATCAGTTTGTTATTAGGATCTACAGAGACAACAGGACTGGCAAAAAGTCGGAAGAATGAGGAAATTTCAATCCAAACATGGCTGAAAAGGGCATCAGACCAGATTTGTTATTCGACTAAATGAAAATTCTTGTTTTTAAAACTATTTAAAGATTTGTGTACTTTTTATTTCAATAAACTTTTATTTTGTTGATAGTCTACCTTTTAGAGTTATTATATCGAAGGGATAAACTAAGGCTTAAATTTGATAGGTTCACTTATAGTTCGAACAGTAGTAGTTCTGAAAATATTTGCTCTTCTACCTCATTTCTTAAATTTCAAATTAGAAAAAGTTTACATTATGCTTAAGTTATGTATTTTTTTGTATAAAGAGATCATGTTGAAGATATTTTTTAAAGCAAATTATTCATGCGGAACTTGTAGTTATTTAAAATGGTAGTGTATATTTTGCTCTTGATTTTTTGTTAATTAAAGTTATTTCTTGGGCTTTTGAATAATTAAGGTTTGACTTTGTAAACAAGACAAACAAAAAAATTAAAGGGACCCTTTTTAATATATATAATTTTATTGGTGGAATATGTTGTTTTAATGTTGGGAAGGGACGTCCATAAGACGTTTTAAACAAATGTCTTAAAGACGTTACCTTTTGTAACATAAGACGTCTATACAACGTCTTATGGACGTCATTCGACTTTAATGGACATCCACAAGACGTCCTGAATGTTGAGATCAAACGTTTTATGGACGTCTTTAAGACGTATTTGTGCTGTTTGGGAAGGAAACCAAAAATATCTAGAAATATTTTAAGTAACACTTAAACGTTTTGAGGGAGTTCGTGTATCAAAACAACCAATCTCACGTCGCCTCAAGTCTATTAATTTACATCACAGAATGCCTCTACATCTTGCCAAGTTATCAGTTGAATAAACACGTACTGGGATATCAAGAATAAAATATTTTCGTCGTTTATCTGTAGAATTCCAGGAAAACATGCCAGATTAACTACAGTTAAACTCCATATTCTATTTCAAGGGTGTAGTGCAATGTTTTGTAGTGAAAAAATAGAGGTTCTCTAACCCTTCTAATTGTTTTCAGGGGATAATGATAAGACAGTTTTATATCCAGAACGTACTCAATACCCTTGTGCTTTTATTTCGTGGGGCGGTTGAAGAAAATTTTGTATTTATTCAGGACGTTCCACATTGACAATACGTAATTTTTGTGAAAAATAAAGATATATGATAGAACGTGCCCCCCCCCCCTTTCTCGAGAGCTTAGAAGAATGATGACTCTGTAAAAGAGTGAAATAGAATTGTTGAAGATCAATTGGATCAATTAATCGACAAGAAGCGACATTTTTTTTTAGTTTATTCTGATTTTGAATAAAATTAATTTTTTTTAGTAAAAAATTCGTTTCAATTATTGAGGTTTTTTTAAAACAGTATGTTAAAAATACTTCCTAATGTACCACCAAAAAAAGAGAAAAAAATCTACGTATTCGTAATAATTATGAACAAGCAATAAATTTGGACATATGTGTACAGCCTCTAATTGTAAGTATTTAACATTTTACCTCACTGGACGCAAAGAAGAAATGAATTCTCTGCAGCGAGACAAAAATAACATTTGTTATTTATTTGGGGATTTAAGAAACGGTAGAGACAAATAGTTTGCAAAAAAACTACAGAGCAAAATAATTACCTGTTTGTATTCTCCATCCTCCACACATTTTTCCTCGGTTACGTAGTGCCATTTCGCTGGTTGAAGTAATGCAGAACCAACTAAAGAATTTAGTGCGAAACCTCCTAACAAAAATATGGCACCTAAAACAAAAAGTTTAGTTTCATAAATAATATTATTTAAAGAAGTTCATAAAAAATTGTGTTTAAAAATAAATTTTTATCTACGTTTTCAAATCTAGAAGTGAACAATTCAAATATTTTTATGAAAATGATTGTTTTCTTTCAAAAATACTTTTAAGATTGTTCAGTGGTGTCACAGAGGGGGATGTGGGGACAGAGAAGGCATAATAAGATCGTAATATTTCAAACTTTAGCTTCGTCTCTCACGTGAATTCTATATCAGTATATAAAACATTTTAACAAGTTAATATTTAATTCATAAATTTTGAAGAAGGTTTGGCAACAATGTATACATTTTGGATAGTCAAATTTTTCTTACATACTTCTGATCAAACTTCTACGCACTGTGTCGAGAGTCTGACGGAAAAGCATATTTGTAAAAAAAATGTTTGTTGTAGCAGAGCGAAAATTTGCGATAAGGTAAGAAAATTAATTCATGAAAAGCTGTGCATGGGGTATATTAAAAAATCAGGTTTGAAAAATGTAATTTAGCTCATCTTTACCTGATAAAAATCCATTCTTAACTCAAGTGAATCTAATGTCAAACATTCTCTAAAAAGACAGCAATAAAAAACAGGAAAAACAACACTTTAAAGAGAAATCTAGACTTAAATTTATTTTTATGAATACAAATGAAAATAATGTATCAGATAAAAAAAAACCGTTATAGCAATGGAAAAACATATATATATATATATATATATATATATATATATATATATATATATATATATATATAAGATATAAAATACTACCGAGTGACCTAACTGATAAGTACCAACGAAAAAATGATAAAATTGATAATTATTATAGCATTCTTTATGTCAGAGACTAGTTAGTTCTTAAAATAATAAATCCCTCCCTCTCTATTTCATTCATTTATAAAGTTACTCAAACCTAATCTACCTATCAGACCAGTAGTTTCGTTTGTTTCCGCGCCAACTGAAAAACTGCAAGAAACTGATATATCACTATAATAGAAATGGAATTTTTATAAAACAATTGAACTGACTTCTAAAAAAAGGACTTAAAGGTGAAAAATAACAATTTAAATATTTATATAATAAAACTCCCCCATACCAATTTTGGAGAAAGTCGGATAAAATTAATTTTTTTGTCCGTCCTATTACTAACGTCATCTTGGATTTTACTGAACAAATTTCTGCCAAAATAATATGGAACCACATGAACTTCCTGAATGTGCTGCAAGAAATTTCATTTAAATTCGTGCCGCCGTTCCGGAGTAATCTATGAACATCATACAAAAAAAACAGCGGTCGAATTTAGAACTTCCTTCTTTTAGAAATCGGTTAAAAAATTACTTTATATCATCATCTGGAATAAAAAATTCTTCCGAATTTATTAATAATATAAAAAATATTCACGTTTCCGCTAAAGCCAACTTGGCGTCCTTCGATGTTAAGAATCTTTTTCTAAGGGTATCCACTAGAGAGGTAATAGTATATATAATATTAATAAAAACAAGTCTAACACAATCAACTCTTAATTCCAATTCAACGATAAAATATTCTCAGGCAGTGAAGGTCTTATTATAGGAAGCCCACTATGGACTCGTTAGAGAATAAAATGATTATATTAGTACAGATAAGTTGATGATTTTTTAGTTTGTTTTTAAAGCTCATAAAGACATTTGAACTGCTTAAATTACATCCATAGGTTACATACAAATATAAAATTTACGATGGAAATGGAATCTAAATTCTCTAGATTTCTTAGACTTTATTATTATCTGTCAAAACAATAAACATTTATTTTTTGCCTCCCACAAGCCAACTCATAAGCTAGCAGCATATCACAGTTTAATTCAAGGGCGGTCCAATAAGTACTTAGCTTCACCGCCCGATGGCGCCACTATCGCAAGAGAAATTTACTATCGTGTAGTATATTCTCGTAGACGGCTACTGTCAAAATTTCAGCCGAATCGGACTCGCAGTTTTGTTTTGATCGCGTGTGGAAGCGGGCGTGTCCGCGGATTTTAGAAAAATGGAAAAAGAGCAATATCGGTCGGTGATTCGATTCTTGTTTTTGGAAGGGAAATCGTGCAGCGAAATCAAAGAGCGCTTGGATGCGGTGTACGGTGACTCTTCTCCTTCGATAGCGACTGTCAAAAATTGGTTTAATGAGTTTCAACGTGATCGTACGTAGGTTTTTGATGAGCCACGCTCAGGTGCCCCGAAAACGGCTACCACGGAGGATAACGTGACAAAAATCCACGAACTCGTATTGGCAGACCGCCGATTGAAGGTGCGCGAGATAGCTGAGACAGTAGGCATCTCAAAAGACCGCGTGGGTCATATCAAGCATGAAATTTTAGGCATGAGAAAGCTGTCGGCGCGATGGGTGTCGCGTTTGCTCACTCCGGACAACAAGCGCAACTCTGAGACTACTTTAGAGCAGTTCTTTTTGTTTCTAAACTTGAAAAAGTCACTCGCAAGGCAGAAATTTGAGTCGAATGAGGAGGTTATCGGACAACCTACTTTGCAGACCTCCAGAAAACGTATTTTTCAGACGGGTTAAAGTTGGAGCATCGCTGGGTCAAGTGTATCGAGCTAAAAGGACACTATGTTGAGAAATAAATCGCCACTTTTCCAAAATTTTCGTTTTTCTTATGTAGGCTAATTACTTATCGGACCGCCCTCGTACATAGACTTATCAGTACCCCGCTAAATTCCATACATTTTAAAAATTGAACATTATAAAACAAATCGAAGTTAATATGGATATGATTCATCTTTCTTTAATTGATAACATTCTTAAAAATAACACGAAAAAGAAAACAAGGTCAGTAATATATCCTTTTACAAAAAATATAAAGCATAACTATGAAATTTTAATATATATTGGGAAAACATTATACAATAATAGTATAATTAATATATTATTTAAAAACGACAACAATTTATGAAAATACATAAAAAACAACCAAGATAAAACTATAAAAGATTAAAAACGAGGTGTTTACAAGTTAGAGTGTGGTTCTTATCAAAACTCTTACATTGGGCAGACTAGAAGGACCTTTAAAATAAGAATCAAAGAACAATAGACAGACTTTCTTAGCAGACATTTATGAGAAAAGAATCACATTTCTAATAATAAATTTAAGATATTACATACATGAAATGAAAGCATAAATAATTCACATTGGAATCATTAGAAATTAAGATACTCAAAAAAAACAAAAAATATTTAAGTGTAATATTTTTTCGAAAATAGAATTTAAAATCAGTGAAAATCTGAAACAACTTGTTTTTAAATACACTGGAATTTATCAGGTTTTAAGTACTCGATGTCTGAACTTTCCGTAAAATCAATGCAATTGGGGGCTACTTTGAAAATTGTTTCTTCGATGAAAACATATTTAAAAAAATCAAAGTTGTTTTTCACCTATTAAAAAATCATATTTCATAAATTTTCATCCAAAAATGCATAAACCATTGAACAACCTTAAATATTCTTTGAAAATTTTAGTTGCCTTTGATCGCACTATTATATTTACGCGTTCACTTAGAACCAGTTATTGCCTTCACTCTAGAATGCTGGTCACAAAATATTATTTACCTCTAAATCCGAAAGCATCCAAAAGTAATCTGACAGCTTGTGGCATAAGCATCATTCCAAAAGCCGTCCCAGCTAAAGAGAAGCCAATGGCCTGACCTCTGCGTTTTACAAAATAATTGTTTAGGGCCACAAATGTAGCTGAAGCTGTGAGTCCCACTCCCAAACCTAAAAAATAAATTTTATATAATACACTGACTGAGAAAATTCTTTTTAAAACTTAAAAATTACAACTTAATTGGCAGTTAACATTTTTGAACCCTTCTGTTTTCAAAATAGCCGATTTTGATAAGCTTTTCTCATTTTATTAAAATTTCACTAATTTTGATCAACTTAAGTTTATGAATTATTCTTTGTATTATTCATTCATCCATTATTAGCCTTCGTCCATCGGTTGAATGTTTTTCTTGTCCCGTCAAAACTAGCAATTTCCTTTTTGTCTTTCTTTCACCCTCTCTGTTGTCTTCAACCTAATTTCTTTCTTAACCATGGCATTCATTCTTGTATTCTATAATTCCCATTCTCGTTGTGTTATCTTATATGTAACATATATCCCATTTCCGTTTATGACTGATGTTCTTGAGCATCTATTAATATGTTTCTTTGTCTAATATCTTAATTTTGTATCCTGTATTTTGTATATTATATTCATTACTTGGTTTTATTTATTTTATCTTTCTTGGGTTTTGTAAGTATACATATTTGAACTGTATAGAAGAAGGTGCACAAAACGCAACGATTGAACTCATTTTAGCTAAGTTTTAGTTGTTCACAAATTATGTCCATATCCCATTTCCATTTATGACTGATGTTCTCGAGCATCTATTAATATGTTTATTTGTCTAATATCTTAATTTTGTATCCTGTATTTTGTATATTATATTCATTACTTGGTTTTATTTATTTTATCTTTCTTGGGTTTTGTAAGTATACATATTTGAACTGTATAGAAGAAGGTGCATAAAACGCAACGATTGAACTCATTTTAGCTAAGTTTTAGTTGTTCACAAATTATGTCGATGTTAGTCTAATTCTTTGCTCTATTTATGCAGTTTGGTTGGGTTTTCCCTCCCTTATCATTTGTCCTAGATATATTTATTTATCTATATAATTGAGAGGTTGGCTTCCTCCTTTTATCTTGATGGCAGTTAGTCACTTGTCATGGCTCTTGTTCTTCCTTTGTTCATTTTTTCAGACTTGATGTTAAGTTCATCTAACATCGCTTGAAGGTCTTCTAAATAGATTTTTTTATTCCTCCCTCTTCAATGAGTTCATTGGATTCCCTTGCATCGCTCCACGTTTTTTAGGTATAGGTTTGGTTCTATCATTTGTTTCTTCAACCATTTGTGATTTAGTGTAAATTAATCTTATGAATTGGTTTTGTCTACGATAACTCTGCTGTGGTTTAACGCTCTTTCGACAACCCATGTCTTGATATTATAGGGTGATTCTTTTAATTGGGGGTTTTCCACTTAAAATATGTTAACGGGTATTGACGTTTTTTCTAAAACCGGCACACTTTATTGGCTAAATTAATTCCAGTTTATTTTGAAATCTATTAATGTAATCTTTGTGAATAATTATTATATCTGGGGCATTAAATATAAAGGCATTTAGTTCTCTAAAAGGTTCTTGTTATCTTTTTAAATGCGGGATCGTTAGGGAAATATTCCAACTTTCTGGGATCTCTTCCTAGGCAGTTATATTAATCAACAATAGTTTTACTGTTTTGTTACTGAGTCACTTGATATTTTCATTAATTCTGTCGCTACTTCGTCTCTGCCTGGTCTTTTATTATTCTTCATATACCTTGGCACTGATATTATTTCTTCTTCAGTTATTTCTTTAGACCATTCACTATCTTTCTTTTTTGTTGTTCAGCTTGACCATCTTTCTGCTTCTCTAGTACATCCTCTCGATCTTCAAATTCTTTGCCATGTTTGTCTTTTCAGTTGGCAATTGCTATTTGTCCTAATTTCATTTTGAGATTGTTTTCAAATTTTTGTTCTCTTCAATGACTTTCTTTACTTTGGTTCCTAACTATTTCTTCTTCATTCATGCACGTAGCTGCATATAGTTGTACATTTGCTGAATGTGATTTCAGCACTACAACGGCATAATGTGGATATATTCACTGCTATTGCATCTCACACGGAGGAATCCGTGAAAGCCGCATAAACATATATACGCCATCCGGCGGGAGGTCGGCGAAGCCGCGTTCAGTATTTGCATGTTTCCTTCTGATCTGTCCTTTGCACAGCCAGGTGCATGTCGGTACCCTGATGAGTCTATCAGAGACGAAACATGTACCTCTGCCGTATCACTGTGGCGGGGAGGGTAAGTTTTGATTTTCTTCTCGGTATGGTGGTACAGGTAGGCCATCATCTCGATGGTGGTGGAATAGGATAAATTGTTTTCCTTAGCAATTTGTTCAAACTGTGCAACCTCTAACACGGAAAGGATATGGTTGGAACGCATTTGCATTTACTGTTCGCATTTTACTTCATTCATGCACGGAGCTGCATATAGTTGTACGTTTGCTGAATGTGATTTCAGCACTACAACGGCATAATGTGGATATATCCATTGCATCTCATACGGAGGAATCCAATATATATATATATATATATATATATATATATATATATATATATATATATATCTTTTCGCCTTCAGACCACCAAAGAAAAGGCAAATAATTTATATACTGCAAATTCCACAATTATTAACCATTTTTCCGAATTGTTAAAATATTTGAAGATTAAATATAAATAAAATTTTCGCTTACCATTTATAATACTGTATGTTACTAAAATATGAGCCATGCTGTTTGCCCAACTCGTCGTTATTAATCCAGATGCCACGAAAACAGATCCGA
The DNA here is from genome assembly GCA_034092305.1 of Diaprepes abbreviatus. NCBI lineage: Eukaryota > Metazoa > Arthropoda > Insecta > Coleoptera > Curculionidae > Diaprepes > Diaprepes abbreviatus. The sequence goes on along the minus strand of JASJET010000081.1, from coordinate 1,740,966 downwards.
CCAAAGATACCTTCCTGTAGGAGAATGATTTGATTAACGGTCCGACAAAGAGTCCAGAAAAATTGATCAACGCGTCCAGCGTGCTCATAATGACAGCTGCTCCAGTCGTTTCCACTCCGAGATTTTTCAAAAGATCGCCGAAAAGAAGGCCGAATGACTGTTCTATTGATCTTGTACAGAGCTGAAAAAAAAAACACGAAAGGATTTTAATTAATAAGCTTGAAATAGATAATCGTGGATCAGAGTACAAACTGTACAGAAAAAAGTTTCATAATTTTCAATATAGTTTCTGAGAAAGAAAACAGGACTAAAATAAACGGGCCACTTGGTACAATAAAAATATTTTGCACGCAGAAATTGATGCAATTTTAGAACGAACTTCAATGCATACTTGAAATGTTTCTATTATCTAACATCCTAATTAACGTAATTAATGTATCTAGAATGTGCTATAAAAAATTGGTATCGCATAAAAAAAACTAGAACTTATCGAACACGGTCTAGACTTCGGTAAGTATATGAAATAAATACGAAATTGTATTTCCTAAAAGTCAGAAAGATAAAAATTGAAATAAAACTGATTATATTAATGATGACATCAAGATAGGCAATTAATAATAGAAGTTATTACAAACAAATTCAGTTGTTTCGACTTTTAGTAGAACTAAAAGTAGGTTTAGCTTGATGTCAGCCGAATTTTTCACTTTTTTCCTTAGGGGCGTTTGCGATGACACAGGTCCAAAATGACTGCTTAGGTATTTTCGCCAGAAAAATTCATTCTGTATCTGGGGCCCAGATGTTTTTGAAATAGTTAATCCCACAAATATAATTCATAAATATAAAAACTTAAATAATATAGATTTTTTAAATCACAATATCCAATTGTATTGCCTATATATATATATATATATATATATATATATATATATATATATATATATATGTTATATCGTAGATTTTCACGGATGGTAGAATGAATAGTTTGGTTATTCTGGGTTTCAATCCGTTCGTTCAAAAAATCGTTTTCACGACGTTTCGCCAAAATCTCATTTGGCATTTTCAAGTGCGGTTCGTCTCGTTACTCAGTTCTCAGCGAGTAACGAGACGAACCGCACTTGAAAATGCCAAATGAGATTTTGGCGAAACGTCGTGAAAACGATTTTTTGAACGAACGGATTGAAACCCGGAATAACCAAACTATTCACATATATATATATATATATATATATATATATATATATATATATATATATATATATATATATATATATATATATATATATATATATATATATACATACAAGATGTCCCAAAAGTACCGGAACAGCAAAATATTTTCTCAGCAAAACATTTTAGAGAAAAATGTTTCAGACGAAAGTTGTAGAAAATCAACCGGCGCATCTGATGGTAGCCTTGACTTTGACCTTCAAATATCCTTTTTTATGAATTGATGTAAAATCAATTCCGAAATAAAGGGACATTTTTTCACGTCATTTTTTCAATAAAAACACGTACTTTTGGACCGGAAACTGAACGAGCGACAAAATTTACTCTCAAATATGGCCAAGAGTCACTTGAACCTTTCACTCCTGAAGGTCATATCAAATTCATGTCAAAAAGTGCGGAGAATTCAAAGATCATGGCAGAACTCCGGGTCTGAAAAATGACGACAGTGCTGTTTAGTCCTATTATGGGTAAACCCGGGCGGTATAAATCGATACTTCAATGTATCGATACAGGCAGCATCAATATTCGATATTATGTATCGATATTTAGTCACCTTGCAATACATAGATATCGATACATTTAAACAAATATTGCAACCGCAACTGTTTTGGAAGGTCGAATGCATTCAAATATTTATTGTAGTGAATTTCACCATGGTGACGATATATAGGTACTTTATCACGTTTTAAGACACAGTGGCGACATCTCGATGGCTCACTTAATAACACAAAAACAACACAAACCAACAATGTTGTATAAAACCGCCATATGATGGCGCGATGGTAAATTAAAAAAGGAAATATATCAAAACTTGACACACTAAACGTGTTGCTCTAAGGATAGAGGTCGCATTATCCGGCATGTTTCAAATAGTAATAATACTTCTTAATACTTACGTGTATATTTAACGAAAAAAACTTTTTCATGAACTGAAATGATTTATTTCTATGGTACTTTGTATTTGAAAAAAAATTACAAGGTATAACCAAGTATTTGAAATAAAAAATAACCCAAATTTTCTTAATCTTGTCATAATCATGCCTTCAAGAGAAAAAATGATTATTAAGTAATACAAAATGGTTGAAAATGGCTTCGGCATATATATGTACAGGGTGAGTCAACGATTGGATGAAGTAGGTTTGTGCCTTTTCGGTGAAATTAACAAAGAAACTATATATATTGTTTGATACAGTTTATTTTTACGCAGATTTTAAAAATATTTAGGACTCTACAGGGTGACCCAAAAAACTAGGACAGCATAAAATTGTATTTTTTTAAATAGAACACCCTATATACGAATCGTATTTTCGATTTAGCTTATAATTTTAAATCTTTTTTATTAAGGGTTTACTATAACAAAACTTTATAGTTTCTGAGATAATTAAGTTTAAAGAAAAAAAGTCACATTTTCAAGCATCAATTCAATCCTAAATAACGTTTTCAATTTTGTGACAAATATATTCAAATTTGGAATTTAGCAAGGCCAAGGACAAGTTAACATAATTTTTACCTAATATTTGCAATAAAAGCTACAGGGTGTTGAACACATCGGTTCAAATTTGAACAAGTTTAAATGAATAAATATCTTTTTTTTTAAATGGTACACCCTGTATATTTTCATGTTATTTAATAGAGTAATAAAACCCTAAAAGTTTTGTTCAATATATCCTATACCTATTTATAATAGTTTTTGAGATATTTCAGTTTTTCTTGTTTTCCATACTTTTTTACAGAAATAGTCTTCATTATCATAGTAGCCATGTAAAATAATAAAAAGAAACTACAGAAACAAACAGAATGTGGTTAAATATGATGAAATACATTATTCGTTATACTACAACGGCAATAGTTTAATTAAACATAATGTGAAAAAATTAACACAACAATAACGACAAGGCAAATACGTATTTACTTTTATACTAAATTGAAACAAAAAAATTACCTATTAAATACTGAGATTAATTATTTCTTGTTAATAAGTGTTCGAATAAACGACCCTCTTGTGCAACGCACAAATTTAGTCTTTTTTGCAGATTTTCTCGGACCCTGGACAAAATTAGTGGCGTTATTGTTCTACAGGTATCCCTAATCCTGTTTCGCATATCTTCCACTGTTGTTGGTGGATTAACATATACCTTATTTTTAATATAACCCCATAGGAAGAAATCTAATGGGGTGATGTCGCAAGACCTTGGTGGCCACTCAATGAAACCCCCACGTCCAATCCATTTTTGCGGATATCGTTGGTCCAAAAACGCACGATCTTCACGATGGTAATGCGGAGGCGCACCATCGTGCTGGAACCACATACTGTCGAGCTCATCCCTATCGAGACCTTGAAGCAGTTGGGGTAGTTCTTCTTGTAGAAAGTTCAGGTAACTATGGCCATTTAGTGGTTCATTAAAAAAGTGGGGTCCAATAATTCGATTATGATGAATACCACACCAAACATTTAATGACCAGTGGTTTTGATGTTGCACCTCTCTAATCCAAAATGGGTTTTCTGTGGCATAATAATGCATGTTGCGTCTATTTACGGCACCGTTACTTCTAAAAGTAGCTTCATCACTAAACATTACCTTGCATAATAAATTTGGATTTAATTGAATCTCCGCATTTATTGTACGACAAAAGTTTACACGACTTTCAAAATCCTGTCCATGCAATTCTTGGTGTAATTCTATGTGATATGGATGATACCTATATTTCTTGGTAGTACGATTAGCGGTGGATTGTGATGTTTCACATAATGCTGCTAACTGACGGCTACCAATATAAGGATTTTCCTGAACATTTAACAATACTTGTAGTTCTTTTTCTTCATTAGTTACTGGTTTGTTGACCACTTTACGTTTTGGATAATCAACAGTACCAGAAGAATCAAATCTTTGCATTAAGTTTTGAAAAGTATGGGTATTAGGCTGGCGTCGATCAGGATACTTCATTTTGTAAATTCTTTGAGCAAGAAGGCAATTTTTTTGGGCCTCTCCTATTGTATAATTCATATCTATTAACTCATTCTTTGGAAAATTCATTTTACAATATAAGATGAATGCAAAAAAAACCAAACTACACTACATACAAACCAAAAGAAGCGATTGCGGTTATAAATTTGACACAGAAAAATGTTCTTTTACATTGTTTTTGCCATGGCTACTATGATAATGAAGACTATTTCTGGAAAAAAGTATGGATAATAAGAAAAACTGAAATATCTCAAAAACTATTATAAATAGGTATAGGATATATTGAACAAAATTTTTAGGGTTTTTATTACTCTATTAAATAACATGAAAATATACAGGGTGTACCATTTAAAAAAAAAGATATTTATTCATTTAAACTTGTTCAAATTTGAGCCGATGTGTTCAACACCCTGTAGCTTTTATTGCAAATATTAGGTAAAAATTATGTTAACTTGTCCTTGGCCTTGCTAAATTCCAAATTTGAATATATTTGTCACAAAATTGAAAACGTTATTTAGGATTGAATTGATGCTTGAAAATGTGACCTTTTTTCTTTAAACTTAATTATCTCAGAAACTATAAAGTTTTGTTATAGTAAACCCTTAATAAAAAAGATTTAAAATTATAAGCTAAATCGAAAATATGATTCGTATATAGGGTGTTCTATTTAAAAAAATACAACTTTATGCTGTTCTAGTTTTTTGGCTCACCCTGTAGAGTCCTAAATATTTTTAAAATCTGCGTAAAAATAAATACATAGTTTTACGACAACTGAAGATTTATAAGAAAATTCCATGATTCAAAACTCGATTAAAATGCGAAAAAATGCAGTTTTTGCAATTTTGACCACTTTTAAAAATCTAAATTTATTGAATTTAAAAATTTTCGAACACTCATAAAAATTTGAATTTCCGCCAAAAATTTTTGTAAAAAACATCTTGTTATAGGCAATAAGAAGACCTACAAAAAAAAAGACGTTTCTACGATTATTAGAACCAAAGATATCCTCAAAAAACGAAAAAAGACGTTTTATTTTTTATTGAGGTTATGTGACGATAAAAGTGGTTAAAAAATTTTTTGTGTGGGTACTTTTTGATGTAGAACAACCGGGTGTTTTTTATTTTTTTATTACCGAGGGGGTGGTTTCGACCCTTTTAATCGGCTAGACCCTTTGGGTAACCAATGAATTTTAGTAACTACCATTCATTGTTACGTGATTTTTATAAGTCCATAATACTTTTCGCACTTACTACAGTCAAAAACTTATATCGTAAATCTTCGATTTATTATGTCCCCTTTCAAATTATATACAGGGTGATTCAAAAATCGATCACGAAACTTAAGGGAGTGATTCTACTTGACAAAATAAGGGTAGAGCTTCATATAATTTTTTTTCAAAATGTCATTCGTTTTCGAGTTACAAGCCGTCCAAGTTCAAGTTTTTATTTTTTATTTTTTGAATTACTCGCTTACAGGAAAACCGATTTGACTAATATTTGAAAGATAGGCTAAGTCTTCTGCGCTTCATCATTTTAGTAACAATTCATATTGATTGTTTGCCGCTAGAGGGCACTTTACCTACATTGAAAATTGTTTTTTTGTCATAATTTTTTAGTGTTGACAGCTACAGTAGTTTTTGGCATAATTTCTGAAAGACTGATGCCAGGCCTTTAAAAAAGGTGCTCTTTATTTACATCGCTAAACCCAACGGTTTAGACGTAAATCACCCTTAAAAATTAAGTGGTAAATTTACTTTTCTCATTTCATTACCACCAGCTACCAGGTAAATAGCTATCAAAGTATACTAGAGCTGTCAGTTTAACATCAAATAAATTCGCTTTTTAAACTATTTAATTTATAATCTTAAAATAACTAATAATGGCTAATCAGTAAATATTCATATTATGGATTATTGCGATATACATTTAATTGATAAAAATTAATGAAACAGTACTAAACAAACTAAAAAAGATTCTCAAAATGTCCCCCATTTTCTTCAATACATTTCCTAACACTCTTCAAAAAATATCGCCTAACTCGATGAAAAATTTCTGGTGTTTCTTTAATAATTTGGCACTTTTCGATTATCCTGAAGCGAAGATCCTCGACGTTGATTACTGGAATATCGTACACCAATTGTTTCAAATGACCCCAAAAGAAAAAATCCATAGGATTAAGGTCTGGTGACCTCGCTGCCCATGCCAATGGTCCACTTCGTCCTATCCATCGCTCAGGATACGTTGCATTCAAATACTGTCGGACACGTATACTAAAGTGGGGCGGAGCTCCGTCTTGGAGGATCCACATGTTGGCCCTTACTTCCAATGGCACATCTTGCAGATACAATGGGAGACGATTTTGGATAAAATCTAAGTATACGTCACCAGTTAATGGGCCATCAAAGAAATGAGGACCAATAAGGTAATCTCCTATTATCCCTGCCCACACATTTAGTGAAAATCTACGCTGATGTTTCGTTTCTACCACATTGTTTGGGTTCTCGTAAGCATATGTGTGGATGTTGTGTAGATTTGTTATGCCATCACGAGTGAAACCAGCTTCGTCAGTGAATAATATGACGCCAATTAATCGATTATCGTGTTCATACTTAGCTAGGATCTGATTGCACATTTCCAACCGTCTCGGCCGATCATCGTCATAAAGAGCCTGCACCTTTTTTGAATGAAACGGGTAGAGTTGTTCTTCTCTTAGTATCCTCCATGAACTAGCCTGACAGAGCCGCACTTCATTCCCAATTTTTCTAGTACTAATACCTGGATTATCTTCAATAATTTCAAGCACTTTTTCTTCTTGTTGCACGTTTCTAGCAGTTCTAGGTCTTCCCCTATTTCCATTATAACTTTTAAAGGAACCACATTCCGCAAGCTTCCTGTGCACACTGGAAAATGTTTGAGCATGAGGGATATTTCTTTCCGGATAACTCTCCATATAATATCTTCTTGCCAACTCTGCATTACCATTTGCTTTTCCATAACAAAAATGGATATCACAATATTCGATATTTGAATATTGGTGATTAGCCATTATTAGTTATTTTAAGATTATAAATTAAATAGTTTAAAAAGCGAATTTATTTGATGTTAAACTGACAGCTCTAGTATACTTTGATAGCTATTTACCTGGTAGCTGGTGGTAATGAAATGAGAAAAGTAAATTTACCACTTAATTTTTAAGGGTGATTTACGTCTAAACCGTTGGGTTTAGCGATGTAAATAAAGAGCACCTTTTTTAAAGGCCTGGCATCAGTCTTTCAGAAATTATGCCAAAAACTACTGTAGCTGTCAACACTAAAAAATTATGACAAAAAAACAATTTTCAATGTAGGTAAAGTGCCCTCTAGCGGCAAACAATCAATGTGAATTGTTACTAAAATGATGAAGCGCAGAAGACTTAGCCTATCTTTCAAATATTAGTCAAATCGGTTTTCCTGTAAGCGAGTAATTCAAAAAACAAAAAATAAAAACTTGAACTTGGACGGCTTGTAACTCGAAAACGAATGACATTTTGAAAAAAAATTATATGAAGCTCTACCCTTATTTTGTCAAGTAGAATCACCCCCTTAAGTTTCGTGATCGATTTTTGAATCACCCTGTATATAACATGTTGGCGTCCCTAAAATGTTTGCGCTTTAATTATAAAAGGCAAAAATTAGTTTGCACACATCACACATACATCACGTCGAGTGTTAAACGTAAACACTTGACATTCTCTATAGATAGAATGGCTATATTTATACGTATTGTGGATTTTGTATCCCAGTTACTAATTGGATATAAAATTTTAATTTAATTAAAACATATGTGACAAAGTTCCCGGTGGGGTCCAAGGATACACGTTTTGATAATTAAGTTTAATTATTACATCCTCAGTCAACAGGACAAATGTACGTAAAAAAAAATGTTTATAAAGAAAAGGGAATATATAATAAATTAGGTAAATATTAAAGTAGTTAGCGCAAAAATTTAAACAAGTTCATAAATAATAATGTTTGTATTAAAATGTGCGGGCAATTCTACAGAAATTGGATATTTTTATATTAAAAAAAGTCATTTTCTTTGCTTAAAAAAATTTCCTAGATAAAGAAATGTTTAAATTTGTGTTTGTTCCAATTTTCACTATTTTTTTTTCATATTTCGTAAAATCTCTTTTGTCTAATTAATCTTTTCAAAATAATATATAAATAATTATTTTTTGGTTGAAATGTATGCAAAGTCTTCAATTTTTGTAGAATTACCCACAAAAAAATGAGTATTATATATCAAAGCACACTTCAGAAAATTTACTAAATAAACAAATAAAATGATATAATCAGTGACGTCGCAGACATTTATTTCTAAAAAGTGATTTAGGGGCAATAATTTTTCTGTTTTCGCCCTATAATAAAAGAAAATTGTTTTCTATTTGTTAGAGGACTTAACACATGTCCAAAATAGAATAAATTCCCACAATTCTTTTTTATTAAAATTAGTTAGTGGGGAGTATTTGAGTGTATAAGTAAATTGTTGGGACAGGATTGAAAGTGTTTTAGGCGCCATTTTAATAAACAGTAATTTATAAATATCTCGAAAAACGTCACAGGCTACGACAAAAAAGCAGGAAAATTTTTTGAAGAGAAAAGATCGTTTTAACGTAGTGATTTACGGATGGGAACATGTAATTCAGTATTAATCCTTTCATTCGTTTGCTTTCTTATAAAAAATTGCAGACGTTTCGCCAAAATCTCATTTGGCATCTTCTGTGCTTGCTTGTTGTAGATCAACAATTGATTGATTCAGAAAAAAATTACCAATTAAAATGAAATAAATCTGAAATAAAATTTTTATAAAAAAATTGGACTGACTTCTAAAAAGCGCTAAACAGTGAAAAATAACTATACATTTTTATATGGAATTGAAATTTTTGAAGTCGGCGCCAAACTAATACCTGACAAAATGTGAGTCGCATAAACAGATTTAAAATATTTTATTTGTAATTGATTTCTTACCATAATTTGTATATATTAGTAGTTATTTATTTCATTTAAAAATAATTTGGCGCCGACTTCAAAAATGTCAATTCCATATAAAAATTTATAGTTATTTTTCACTTTTTAGAGCACTTTTAGAAGTCGGTTCAATTTTTTTTATAAAAATTTTATTTTTCGATTTTTGGTTTTGAATTCATTATGATATCCAAAAATTATTTGAACTAAGTACTAATCGAGATTAATGTACCTTGCAATGACTCCAAGGTGGCAAAAAAGTACCCATTTTATCCAAAGTTGTAAATCACCCTAAAATGAATCACTAAAAATTCTTTGATTCTTAGAGTTCTCCAAATATAAGTGAAATTGTGTTAAACAAATATTCAGTCTGTCATAGTAAATCCACTATCTTAAATTTCAAATTAATTTTAGATTGGTAATATAGGCCCCAAACCTTCCAATATCGATATTTAAAGAACTTGAGACGTAAATTTCTTAGCCCGATATATTTTATAGTATATATTGAGTTTATATACGCCCCAAGAACCCCGCAATATCAATTTAGACAAAATCGAAAAATATGAAATTTTCAATCTCTGATATCAACTATTAAGTTGTAAAAAATTAACTTCATATTCGTAATACAGGACCCCGAAAACCACCTAAAACTAAATCTGAAAAAATACGAATAAAGAAAAATTTTCAATCCATCATATTGAATCCGTCATATTGAATTTCAAAAAGATAATTTTAACATCTTAATCAAATCTAAATCTAAACCCTTCACCCTTAGTACCAATTTTGGATGAAATCCGGAAATTTAAAATTTCTACACCGCCATATTGCATATGACATATTAGATCTTCTTAAAATAATTTTATATTCGCTATTTACATCCTCAAAAACGATTCAGTCCCACCTTGGAACAAAATCGAAAAATGTAAGATTTTTAGTCCGCTATATCTGACTCGCCATCTCCTGAAATAATACTTTTAAATTCATAATTTACACCCTCAAGAACCCCCTATATCAGTTTTGGAGAAAATCAAAAATTTAAAATTTTTAGGACGCCATATTGAATATGTAATTATTTTAGACAAAATCGAGAGATGTAGAATCTTTAAATAATTTCAGATTTGTAATGTGCGATCCCAAAAACTTACCCATATCAATTTTGAAAAAAATCGGACACAATTAATTTTTTATCCGCCATATTGGATACACCATATCGAATTTTTTTAAAATAAGTTTCATTATGTACGACCCCGAAAACTCCCCCGTACCAATTTTAGAGAAAATCGGGCAAAATTGATTCTTTCGTCCGCCATATTGAATTTTTTAAAAATTTTTTTGGATTCGTGTGCGACCCGGAAAACTCCCCACACCAATTTTGGAGAAAATCGGAAAAAATTTAATTTTTTTCCGCTATATTAAATTTTTAAAAATAATAATAAGACGAACAAACAAATGTCATTTACAAGATCAATTGCTTAGATTGCAACCAAACATATGTCGGTCAAACCAAACAATATTTAAAAAATAGAATACAAAATCACAAATACAGCATTAGACATCACAATAACGATAATAAAACCGCCTTAGCCAAACATGCAATTGATAATATGCACAACATCGATTTTAACAACGTGGAGATTTTAGACAAAGAAAGTAATTACAAAAAAAGAACAATTAAAGAAATGATTCATATTAAAAGAACACCCGGTACAATGAATTTCAGAACGGACACAAATGACCTGAGTAATGTATATACGAATCTAATAGGGCAATAAAATTGCAGATGGTCCAGAAACTTTCAAACCCTTTGGTAGTACTCTGTCAAAAGCACAACAAACCAGATGGGAAAAAAAATGCATCAAAAAATAATAGTTATCTATATTTATATTTATATTAATAAGAAGTGTTTAATTATATTGTATTAAAGTAGTAAAATAGTTAAATGTAAGTTTTTCAAGTGAACCACCTGTTAACATTAGGTAAGAAAGTAAAATTTTCAGTTTATATAGCATAAATTTACATATTCCTTTTCATATTTACAGTAATTCTCTGAAGATGGTTTAATCAATAAAATAAACCGAAACGTCAGAAAAAAAACATGTGTTAATTTTTTTATAAAGTAATAATATGACCGAAACCCAAAAAAGTAAAAACTAATTTAAAAATAATTACAGATTCGTTGTGTACAATCCTGAAAATTCCCTCATACCAATTTTGGAGAAAATTGGACAAAACTAATTTTTTTAGCCGTCATATTGTCAGCGCCATCTTGGATTTTACTGCACCAATTTCGTCCAAAAAAATATGGGACCACTGCAGCAACTTCCTTTATATAACGTAAAAAATTCCATTCAAATGGGTGCAGTCGTTCCGGAGTAATCGGTGTACATAGATAAAAAAAAATAAATATTCGACGAATTGAGAACCGTCTCCTTTTAGAAGTCGGTTAAAAAAATTATAAAAGATGCAAAGATTTTATGTTTTCTGCTACGACATTGTATGAAACTGCCTTATTGACAGAATATTTTAATATAAGTGACAAAGCACCAAGTATATATCTTGTTTATCTGAACCTTTTGTTTAGAATGACTGCTAAATAAAGCGAAAACATAATGACAAAAATATCAACTTACATTAACAACGCTAACCCCAATAACCACAATCCACCCCCATCCTCCGTCCGGTGGCACGAGTTTCTTATTTTCCATAAACATGTTCCTAAATTATCTGAAACAAAATATACAAAATTATAAATAAACCACAAATCCAGTTATTATAGTAACGGTAAAATAATTAATTTTGTAACTGTTACTTAGCATACAGTAATTTGCGAGTATTATTTCATAGTAATTGTTATTTCTATTGATTATATAGTATTTTGAGCTCATTCTCAAAATTATATATATTTTTTTAAAATTAAATTGCTCAAAAAAGTAAAAAATCGACTAGCAACTGTTTTATATTGCAATTAATTGAATAATTGCACTTGTTAAAAGAGTAATTTTAAATTAGTTATAGGTCCACATTGTTATTATATTAAGTGAGTCTGTGTGTCGTTTTTAGGTATATTTCATATATTTAAGTAAACAAGAAAATTTATACTAATTGAAATAATTGCAATAATACATAGTTATCAATTTATTTCTTATTATCTAGGGCAATTCTTTAAAATCGATTAATAATAATTTATTATAAATAGTCTTTAAAAATGGGTGGATCTAATAAATAAAGATGTGGGAAAAACATTTTATATATATATATATATATATATATATATATATATATATATATATATATATATATATATGTTATATCGTAGGTTTTTACGGATGGTGGAATTAATGGTTTGGTTATTCCGGGTTTCAATCCGTTCGTTCAAAAAATCATTTTCACGACGTTTCGCCAAAATCTCATTTGGCGGTTAGTCTCGTTACTCGCTGAGAACAGTTCTCAGTTCCGTTTAAATTTTGATAACTTTGGTGTGAAACTTTTTTTGAACCACTATGTATATTTCATAATAATTTTAAAATATGGTTTCAATAGACCAACACATCCCTTATTAATAATGTTTTACTATATTATATTAGTAATTTTACTTTCAATTTATTTTTTTAAGCAATGTTGTGAACCTTTAACAATAGGTTTGAAATAAGAAGATAATTAGTCCACATGTTGACATCCTACTAGTTAACATATTTCTAATATTTTTCTAAATTCTTCATACACAGATGCAATCAAAATAGGAGTGTTTATTATAATGCCTTACCTTTTAGTAAAAAAATAATTTAAAATTTTTATTTTATTTCGGAACAACTTAGTTAAATAAAGTTCGTAAAAAAATACAAATAAGAGTATTTGATATCAGATTAATTCAACATTTTTGAATATTTTGAACACCCTGTATACATTTTCATTATTATATGTATATGTATATATAATATAGGAATTAATTTTTCTTGAACCATTAAATATGTTTTTAATTAGTTATTTTCTTGGGAATATTTTTGTATTGAAACTACATATATCAAGTAGTCATACTTATTGTATATATATTTTATATTTCAGGACGTTTCGATTCTTTCGAATCTTTTTGAACTGAGATAAATTTGATTTAGATTATTAATGTCTGTTTTATTTTTTTTACGACCATTTCGTAAAATTTTCGTTTTCTTTTGTTGGTTTCAGTTTTCACAAACTTTTTTTAAGAAATATAATATAACCACTAGTCATAAGGGCCTTAAAAGCAATTTCAGCAAATCAAAAACTGATATTCCAAAAAACAAAAAATCAAATGTTGTCTACCAAAGACCCTGCAAGGATTGTCCATTGAATTACATCGGCGAAACTAGTTAGTATCTGAAAAATCATTTAAATGGAAATAAATATGACACAAAAAATATTACAGCCCTAAAAAAACACGAAATGAAACACAACCACACCTTTGATTATGAAAATACAAAAATCTTGAAAACTGAAACCAACAAAGGAAAACGAGAATTTTACGAAATGATCGCAAAAAAAAATCGAATGCCTTAAACAATAAAACAAACATTAATAATCTAAATCAAATTTATTTCAACATATTAAAATAAACCAATATACGAGCATTTCTAAAATAAATAAAACAATAAATAAGAATAATTCTCCGCTTTCAATTCTTCTAAATTGAATCACGATATTTTTTCAGAAATATATAACTTCAATTAAAAGACCCAAACTTTTACGCCACTTACAATACCTAAAACATACACCATCTGGGTTCCACATTCAGTCAAGTCAAGGCAGTTATAGGGTTAAAAATGTAGTGTCCATTCTTCTAGCTGGACTTTAAAAATACTTTTGAAAAGTTAATATATAATAGAGTGTGTGATTATAATTGGTTTGTGTTGTAATTAATTTTTATTTAAAACAGAAATATAATAATATTAAAAATGTATATTTTTGTAGCATCCGCCGAAACCCTCAGTTGAAAAAGATTCGAAAGAATCGAAACGTCCTGAAATATAAAATATATATACAATAAGTATGACTACTTTATATATGTAGTTTCAATACAAAAATGAACCATATTACCAAGAAAATAATCAACTAAAAAAATGTATATATATATATATATATATATATATATATATATATATATATATATATATATATATATATATATATACAATATAAATATTTCCACAAACACTGACACATTTTAAAAGGAATACGTACTTTATTTCTCGGAATAGCTTCGAATTACTCAAATGCTTACCAGGAATATACTAAATGAAAGCACTCAATGTTTCCATCCGGAAACAAACCATTTAAAAGTCGTTAGACCATCGATTTTAGTTTATTATAGTGGATAGACCTTTTTTTAATAGTCACAAGTTCAAATTACACTGAACAAAAGAGATGTTTTTTTGTCGTAATAACACTAAACACTTTCTGAATTATTACTATAATTCCATTTCTAACGATATTAAAACTATTTCTTTTATACATATGTGTTAGTGAACTGTGAACACAGAAGATGGAATGTTTTTGGCAACCTATTTTTCAACAAGTATTATTATATACTGTTATTGTTTATAAGACCTATTAGTATCAGTTTACGTATATATTATGTGTATCGAATCCTGTTTTCAACAATTTAGTTATTTTTTAGTCAAAGATTACGTGAATATCGCACGATTTCGCTTTAGTTGTTTCTATGTATTGTAAAAATTTAATTACAATTGCCAATTCCTGTTTTGAATTATCTCCATTTGAACAAAAAAAGAATAAACGATGACTTTTCCATTTAATTTGCTTTTTAGCAAAGTTCATGATTTTTATTTGTAAAAAACGTACAAAATAGCACGAGAGATGTTATAAAAAAATATTATGACATTCAGAAATTTGAAGACCACTAGAGGATACCATTTTGTAGAAGATAGCCGGTTTAAAAAGAATATTTGTATACAAGGGCGGATCAAAAAGTTATATTAGTCCTTCGTTACTTTGAATAGAGATATTGAGAAAAACAAGAAATTTCAAGGCGAGAGGAGAAATTAAGCTCGACAAAGGGGAGGACGAACCAAAACTACGAAATGGTAACTTGTTATCAAAAGTAAATAATACAATTGTTTTGTGGTATTATATAAAAATAAACCAAACAGCGTAAGGTTACATTTATGCTTATTTTTAAATGTTACACGGATTGTCGGAAATGATGACAAATTTTAAGGTATCATTCTAAATAAAATAATAAGGAAAAAGTTTATGGAAGGGGATAGCTCAAAATAGAAATACGTGAGGGGAAGATGAGAAAGCTTACATCCATCAATGGATAGAAGAGAGTAATAGATGGAAAAATAGTGTGTGAGTAGCCAAAAAATTCTGTTCGGATTAGCTCCAAGAAAAGTGGAATAAATAAAATAATTCTTGGTGTGCGAGTTTCATTTTGACTCGCTGTATTTGCGTCGAATTCATATCATACAGTGCATTTCAAAACGAACCATCCTTAATAACTTTGTTAAATAGAAAAATTAAAAAAAAAAGAAAAAACACGTCAATTTAGATATACAGGGGGAAGTTTAATTTTGCATTTGTTAAAAGTCTGTCAATCACCTCCTCACCTCCAGCTAACCTCACTTTGATATGTCAAATAGGAACCCCCACCTTGTGACACATCATTGTAAGCAGCATAAAATTGTCTATCCAACCGTATAAAAAAAATTAAATCGGTTGACGTACAAGCGAATAGTGTGCAAAAATGTCTTGTAATAATGCATAATATATCGGCCTCGAACTTTGGTATGTCAAATGATTACCCTATAGTGTGATACATCATTTTAAAGGGCATACTATCTCCTATTTAGCCAATAAAAAAAAACAAAATCTGTTGATGTACAAGCGAATAGTAAGAAAAGATGTGTGGTAATAATAGACACCTTATCACATTAAACTTTATTATGTCAAATGGCTACTTCATAGAGTAAAATATTATTTTAAATTTAAAATAAATATTTTTTTAAAATAATAAACAGTTAAAATATTTGCGAGAAAAAAACTAAGCCTGTTTTAAAATTCATCGCAAAATTCATTGCAGTCTAATCAATCTAGTGTATTTATTTCAATGATATTTTTTGCGGTACCTGATAGGTACAAGAAATCACTGCAATAAATAAAATTTTTAAGATCTTTAAACACCAGTTGTTTATTATTGTTAAAATTGTCATTGTGACGCCTAGTTGAAACGTGAATATAAATGGTGTATACGCTAGCCGAAAGAATAGAAATAATTTTTCTCTATGGAGCTGAAGATCGGTGCGCTCGTAGAACCGCCAGAGCATTTAACGAGAGGCATCAAGACAAAAACGTGGGCCATAAATATGTACTCGAATTGGTACGAAAGTTTGAAGAAACGGGATCCGTTTGTAATAAAAAATCTATTGAGAAAAGGGTTGTAGATGAAGCATGCCAAATCGAGGTACTAGGACAGTTTGCAATAGATCCAACTTTATCCATCTCAAAGGTCGCAGATTTAACCAACATTTCTGCTGGCTCTGTGCATAAAGTTTTAAAACAAAATAAGTTTTTTCCCTACAAAATTCAAATTCTTCAAGAACTCGGAGAAGACGATTTTGATAGGAGAATTCAATTTTGCGAATTAATGTGCCAACGAATTGACGAGGACCCCCATTTACCTAAGAATATCTGCTTTAGTGATGAATCAACTTTTTTTCTAAATGGACTGGTTAACAGACATAACTGCAGATACTGGGATAATGAAAATCCTCACCTTTTCCGAGAAGGGCATACTCAATATCCCGAAAAAATTAACGTGTGGGCAGGAATTTATGGCAATGAAATCATCGGGCCTTTTTTTTTGGAAGATAATTTAACTGGGCAAATTTATTTAAACCTTTTAGAAAACACAATATACCCTGCCATTGTACAATCTTTAGAAAATCAAGTGGATGAAAATGCTGTTATGGTACTAAATGAAAATAATTTGCATTTCCAGCAAGATGGAGCTCCCCCGCACTACGCTTTGGCAATTCGAGAGTGGCTTGATGAACATTTTCCAGGGACGTGGATTGGCAGACGTGGTGCAATTGAATGGCCAGCACGGTCTCCAGACCTAACCCCTCTAGACTTTTTTCTTTGGGGGTATTTAAAAAGCAAGGTTTATAAAACCCCACCTGAAAATATTGACGATTTAAAAGATCGAATTGTTCGGGAATGTAGAGGAATTAGCAGAGAAACCCTTGCCAATGTTCGTGGGGAATTTCAAAATAGGCTTTTTTATTGTCTCGCTAATAACGGCGCACATTTTGAACATTTAATAAAATAATTTTCTTCAACTGAATAAAACTGAATAAACTGCTTATATTTAACACACATTTTTGCATCCTAATTGCCTATAACGTCTATTAATTTAATTTTTTTTGACATCGTTGGATAGCAGATCGTACGTCCTTTAAAATGATGTATCACACTATAGGGTAATCATTTGACATACCAAAGTTCGAGGCCGATATATTATGCATTATTACAAGACATTTTTGCACACTATTCGCTTGTACGTCAACCGATTTAATTTTTTTTTATACGGTTGGATAGACAATTTTATGCTGCTTACAATGATGTGTCACAAGGTGGGGGTTCCCATTTGACATATCAAAGTGAGGTTAGCTGGAGGTGAGGAGGTGATTGACAGACTTTTAACAAATGCAAAATTAAACTTCCCCCTATCTAAATTGACGTGTTTTTTCTTTTTTTTTAATTTTTCTATTTAACAAAGTTATTAAGGATGGTTCGTTTTCAAATGAAGGCACTGTATAATATATAATTCATAAATATCAATAATTTTGATTTTATAGTACCCCATAAAACCTGTTTTAGGTTTTTAGGTATACTAAATATAATAAACGATCAAATTAATGATTTTATACTAAAAATAACCTACTTAAAACGAAATCCCGATCCTTTTATTTTTATTGTCTAATAAAATACAAGCGACTAAATTAATAATCAATAGCCGATAAATCAGCACGAATAGCCTTGAATTGTTCCGTAGATTTGTACATAAAAATACACGTACAAGTACACGGTTTCACAAATAACAGAAATTTGCAATTTTTTCCTTAAAAGAAATTTGTGTCATTTGCTTTAAATGCCAGTCGTTTTTAAGCGAGGCTATTTCGTGTGATTTACGTGAATAGAAATAAAATTTTTATGAGAAAAATGAATCAACTTATAAAAAAAACGCAAGAAAACCAAAAACAGCAAAATACATGTTTATATGAAATTGAAATTTTTGAAGTCGGGGCCAAATTAATTCCTGAATAAATGTGATTTACAGAAAAAGATAGAGAAATACTGTATTTGTAATCAGGCGCGGATCCAAGGGGGAGGGGGCATCGCACCCCCCCCCCCCAAGAGCTTTGAGTTCAGGAAAATATACCCGATTTTACCTCTTATACTATAGTTAATTCAAGGACTAGAAAGAGTAATAAATCATTTTTTACCCTTTTTCCTTCGAAAACTACCTGTGTTCTTTAGGTTGGTGTCTTTGGCAATATATATATATATATATATATATATATATATATATATATATATATATATATATATATATATATATATATATATATACATATATATATATATATATATATATATATATATATATATGTATATATATATATATATATATATATATATATATATATATTTCCTAGGAATGGGTTAGAAATTTTATAATCTAAAATACCGGTCTATAATAATGGACTATTTGGGTTGGATAACAGTAGACATTTGGAAGTTCTTAATAATTCACATACAGTACAAAATACAGATAATTTTGATATATTTAACATAAATCACAACTGTATTTTTATTATTTTTAATTTTGGCATAAAAACCGTTTTAGGCACATTCAGACTAAATTCTTTCAAAAAATTCGAAGTTACAATTTAAATACTTATAAAATACTCATTGTAAAAAAAAAAAGAAGTTAAACATATATAAAAAAATAAATTCGTCCATATAATATTAAATTTTTTTTTGGGGGCTATCGGTCATTTTATTATTAATTATAAACATTTTTAGGAAATCTGACGTTTCAGTTTATTTATTTCTTAAATTAAACACTAAAAAGGGATTCAAATGTAATTAATTTTTATATATTACAGTTAAAATTAGATCTACTTATTTTTATTTCTATTGCACTGGCATCTTAATTTAATTTCCTTTATTATATGAAATATCCGATAGGCTTAAAAAAATAAAATAAACGTGTTAATTCTACACGCTTAAGAAAAAGACACAAATATAATAATAAAATAATAAAGAAATTACGGCTAATTGGAATTAAACATATATAAAATTAAAGAATGGGACACACTAAAATAAAAATACATAAAAAAATTAAAAAAACTATATAAACAACATTAAACAATAAAATACAACAAAAACAAATTGTGTTTACACTGGTAAACATTACGTATCTAATTCGTAATCAAATTCAGTGAAGCTATCGTCGCTCAATTAATAGATTTTCCACATTTTGTTTTATTCTTTTATTATATGGATTTTTCCCAATTTTTCGAAGTAACTTTGTTCAAAAAAATCTTTCAAAAGTTCAGTTAAATTACTAATTTTGTACATTGTATTATTTCTAGCAACTCTGCCTTTTACTTGAGAGAGATATTTCCTTCTCCATCGGACAGTTTCCGGACGATCTATAAGAACAGATTTCCTATCTGGTTTTTTCCATCAAAAATTAAGTTCTCTGAGCAATTTCTAGAGCTCAGTTCTTTTAATTTCAGCTAAATCCCGATCTTCATTGATGTTAATAAGAATTTTGTTGACGGTTGGGATCTGCTTCTCATAATAAAATGTATGTACAACTCCGTTTTTTCTCCTTCATTATTCGGTACATAGTAGATTTTCCTGTCATGTTGGAACACATCTCAACAGAGCTTTTAACACTATTATTTAGATATTGATATCTTAGGGCGTCATAAGCATTCATCGTAATAAGTTTTTCATTGAGGAAAAATGCCTTGGTTTAACGATTTTGGAATAAATATAGAAGAGCTGGCCATATTTTTTCGGTATCTTACTAATCTCAAATAATATATAAAAATAAGCACAAACAAGATAAATCACTAAGGACACACTGTAAAGTGTACTTTTCTCACTGATAGAAATAAAAATGAACTATTAGAAATTTTATTATTGCAGTAAATTTATAAAAGTTTATAATATTTAAATATAATTAGATTTACGGCAGTCCTCCGTTACCTGCGGTACTGGAGCAAGTACGTTGGGGATTTCGGTAACAGGTTTATTACTCTCTCTAGTTCTTGAATAGAGTATAGGAATGTGTATGCTTGCGATCGCCCCCTCCTCCCAAGAGCTTTGAGTTCAGGAAAATAGAACAGATTCTGCCTTTTATATTAGGAATGTGTATGCTGCTGACACTCCCTCCCCGTTGACAACTTGTTTTTTTTTGCGATAGCCGCCCCCCAATAGCTTTGAGTTCAGGAAAATAGACCCGATTCTGCCTCTTATACTAGGAATGTGTATGTTGCTGGCATACCCTCCTCTCCAAGAGCTTCAAATTCAGAAAAATAGTCACGACCTGCCATTTACACTAGAAATGGGAATGTCTCCGGTGTCCCCCTCCCCCGTCGTCAACTTGCTTTCGCTTGCCATAATGTACTTTTGTGATGTCACCGCCCCCCAAAGAGAGAGGCTGGATCCGCCCCTGTTTGTAATTGTAGTCTAGTTCACAAGTGCCATTTTACCGAAAACCTGTGCTCCAAGTCCGGTAAATATGGTTGAGGTGTTATTCGATTCGCAATGGCATCTAGAAAGTTTATGAAAAAATTGGAGAGGGGACAGCGAAAATTGTAAAAGTTATAAACAAATTAGTAAAAAAAATAGTGCTTTAGGTTTCTGCAAATTTGAAAAAAGATCCTTAAAGACCAGGAAATTTCCTAAAATAAAGTCCTACCTCCCGGAACTGTACCGAGAATATTAATAATTTTAATTTTGGGGTGAAAATTAGACTTAAAAAGGGTAGTGACGCTTCCGCGTGCGTTGATAATTATTTTAACCGATTAAATATGAATATTAAGGGAAAAAAATTGCGTATTATCTAGACACATGAATAAACAATAATCAGTTGGAAAAAAAATTTTACCCCAATTTTTCAATTAACTTTTCCTAATTAGTTAATTTTTACTAGTTAAAAGTTAACACAAAAACCCAGATAATTTATAAACTAAAAACCTAGGATTTTTTCCATTTTTTAGAGTTATTTTTTGAAGGCTTTAGAAAAGATCTCTGTTGGAAAAATTTAAAAAATTTAATTTTTTAATTTTTCATTAACAATAACACAACAAAAGGCATCAAAAAATTACAAATGTAAATAAAACAATCCGAAAGTTTTTTTAAAAGTCTTTTAAACAACGCATTTGTTTATAACAATTTTGTAAACAATAGCAGTTAAAATTAAAAAAAAATATTATATAGATTTTTTAAAAAATCGAAAGAAAAAAAAATTTAGTTTGTTTTATTTGCATTAGTAATTTTTTGATGCCTTCAATTGTTAATAAAAAAGTAAAAAATCAAAATTTTGAAATTTTTCCAACGGGGTTCTTTAATAAAACCTTCAAAGAATAACTCAAAGAAGTGAAAAAAAGCTCAAGTTTATAGTTTACAAATTATCTGGGTTTTTAGGTTAACTTTCAACTAGCAAAAATTAACTAGTTAACAAAAGCATAGGTAATTGAAAAATTGGGATAAAAATTTTTTTCCAACGGATTATTGTTTATTACTGTGCCTAGATAATACCCAGTTTTTTTCCCTTAATATTCATATTTAATCGGTTAAAATAATTTTTATTTTTAGTGTCTAATTCGGTTAAAGAGGGCGGGAACGTCACTACCCGTTTTAAGCCTAATTTTCATTAACAAAAACACAACAAAAGGCATAAAAAAATTACAAATGTAAATAAAACAATCCGAAAATTTTTTTAAAAGTCTTTTAAACAACGCATTTGTTTATAACAATTTTGTAAACAATAGCAGGTAAAATTAAAAAAAAAATATTTTATAGATTTAAAAAAAAAATCGAAAGAAAAAAAAATTTAGATTGTTTTATTTGCATTTGTAATTTTTTGATACCTTCAATTGTTAATAAAAAAGTAAAAAATCAAAATTTTGAAATTTTTTCAACGGAGTTCTTTAATAAAGCCTTCAAAGAATAACTCAAAGAAGTGAAAAAAATCCCAAGTTTATAGTTTACAAATTATCTGGGTTTTTAGGTTAACTTTCAACTAGCAAAAAGTAACTAGTTAACAAAAGCATAGGTAATTGAAAAATTGGGATAAAATTTTTTTTCCAACGGATTATTGTTTATTACTGTGCCTAGATAATACCCAGTTTTTTTTCCTTAATATTCATATTTAATCGGTTAAAATAATTTTTATTTTTAGTGTCTGATTCAGTCAAAGAGGGCGGGAACGTCACTACCCGTTTTAAGCCTAATTTTCATTAACAATAATACAACAAAAGGCATCAAAAAATTACAAATGTAAATAAAACAATCCGAAAATTTTTTTAAAAGTCTTTTAAACAACGCATTTGTTTATAACAATTTTGTAAACAATAGCAGTTAAAATTTTAAAAAAACTTATATAGATTTAAGAAAAAATCGAAAGAAAAAAAAATTTAGATTGTTTTATTTGCATTTGTAATTTTTTGATGCCTTCAATTGTTAATAAAAAAGTAAAAAATCAAAATTTTGAAATTTTTCCAACGGAGTTCTTTAATAAAACCTTCAAAGAATAACTCAAAGAAGTGAAAAAAATTCCAAGTTTATAGTTTACAAATTATCTGGGTTTTTAGGTTAACTTTCAACTAGCAAAAATTAACTAGTTAACAAAAGCATAGGTAACTGAAAAATTGGGACAAAAATTTTTTTCCAACGGATTATTGTTTATTCCTGTGTCTAGATAATACCCAGTTTGTTTCCCTTAATATTCATATTTAATCGGTTAAAATAATTTTTATTTTTAGTGTCTGATTCAGTCAAAGAGGGCGGGAACGTCACTACCCGTTTTAAGCCTAATTTTCATTAACAATAATACAACAAAAGGCATCAAAAAATTACAAATGTAAATAAAACAATCCGAAAATTTTTTTAAAAGTCTTTTAAACAACGCATTTGTATATAACAATTTTGTAAACAATAGCAATTAAAATTAAAAAAAAATTATATAGATTTAAAAAAAAATCGAAAGAAAAAAAAATTTAGATTGTTTTATTTGCATTAGTAATTTTTTGATGCCTTCAATTGTTAATAAAAAAGTAAAAAATCAAAATTTTGAAATTTTTCCAACGGGGTTCTTTAATAAAACCTTCAAAGAATAACTCAAAGAAGTGAAAAAAATCCCAAGTTTATAGTTTACAAATTATCTGGGTTTTTAGGTTAACTTTCAACTAGCAAAATTTAACTAGTTAACAAAAGCATAGGTAACTGAAAAATTGGGACAAAAATTTTTTTCCAACGGATTATTGTTTATTCCTGTGTCTAGATAATACCCAGTTTTTTTTCCTTAATATTCATATTTAATCGGTTAAAATAATTTTTATTTTTAGTGTCTGATTCAGTCAAAGAGGGCGGGAACGTCACTACCCGTTTTAAGCCTAATTTTCATCGCAAAGTTAAAATTATTAATATTGTCGGTACAGTTCCAAGAGGTAGCGCCTTTTTTAGGAAACTTCCCGCTCTTTAAGGATCTCTTTTCAAATTACAGATATCTCAAATAGTTTTCGAGATATTTGCAAAACACCAAAGCACTTTTTTTTACTAATTTGTTTATAACTTTTACAATTTTCACCGGCCCGTCTCCAAACTTTTTATAAACTTTCTACGTGCTATTACGAATCGAATAACACCTCAACCATAATGTTCGGACTTGGAGGACACGACAAAATAGCACTTGTGAACTAGACTATTGCTTTTTTACTGTCGCTTATATATATCTAGTGTTAGTAGTTATTTTTTTCATGTAGCAATTTGGGGTCGGCTTTACAAATTTCAATTTCATATTTTTTGATTTTGGTACAATTCTTTTTTATAAAAATTTTATTTTTCAATTTTTAGTTTTAAACAGAGTTTAGTTTCTAAGTAACCATTTTATCTAAAGTTGTAGACCACACTAAATTGAACAACAAAACATTCTTTGATACTGAAAATTTGCTAAATTCCAATTTTGAGTCAAATTGTACCAAACAAATAGATCTATATTTGTCTATATGTATTCTCCCTTCAGGAAAGAGTTTATTTTTTACAAATACAACTCTTGATTCTCTCCTATACACGTTTCGACTACCTCATGGTTTCGCCAGTGGAGCTGTATCGAACTGAGAGCAAAATTCGCAGGAAACAGCTGCTATATAAAATATAAATACCGAGACATGTCGGCAAGATGTTAAAAACCGGCCGACTTCGATGTCAGACTGAAAAATATTGCCAGTCGAATGAGGTTTTTGTATATTTGTGTCCATTATTATCCAGGTGTTGGGTTGTGATCTCTATGTATTTTTTGAGCAATTCATATATGGTATGGTACCTGGTCCATATGATCTATAAACTGTAGTACTCACACAAACGTTCAGAATTTACAAGTTGCAGATTAGAGAAACTTTCTTTTAAGAAAGTGATTTGGAGCTATTAAATATCATTCATACTACATCTGGCACAAATCTCTGAGTTAGTTAAACAGCTGATAAATGTATTTAAATTGCTTACCAATTAAAACTATTATCACAAAAAACACCTTTTTGATCTATCGTACTTTCCATAAGAAATATTAAAGAAACTTCCTTTCTTTACACACTATTACACATTTCTTATAATTTCTTTAACTAAACTAACTTTGTTACGTAAATTAATATCAGGCGTTCAATTATATCTTGCTATCATCCATACCCTTGGCCATTTTCTATTTATTCATAAAGATAATTTTCATCGTATGTTCCTATCAATAATCCATATCTGTCTGTGTTTCACTTGACATTTGTCACAATCTTAAATCAAGTACTATCATATGACATGAATTTACGTTAAGAAGTCCACTTTGTCAATCTAGATTTATCTAGATATTCAACCTAATAAACTTCCAGCTATATTAATATTTATACTCAAGTTGGCCTGATAAATTAAATATTAGAAATAGTTTACTGACTGCAGACAAAAGATAATTAGTATTATTAGTGTAGAGACCAAGGGGGTTCACAGTGACCGCTTTAATTTATATGGACTCACCCAAGTTTTTTTAGTATTTTGAGTCTCTGAACAATAATTTTTAGGGTGGAAGTTCGTCTGGATGAGGACAAGACTGTTATAAACAAATAATTGTTTAAAATTTTTAAAAATGCAATTTTTGCAAAAAAAGGTTTTTACTAACTTTTATGTACTACGCTTAGTTTCTGAGATCACATATATATATATATATATATATATATATATATATATATATATATATATATATATATTTATATATATATATATATATATATATATATATATATATATATATATATATAAAGGGTGTTTTTTTAGAGGTATAGAACTCTTAAATGGAATAAAACAAAGATGAATTTTTTAAATTGACATGAAATTTACTTTATTCGTGTTTTTTTAGAGGTATAGAACTTTTAAATGGAATAAAACAAAGATGAATTTTTTAAATTGACATGAAATTTACTTTATTCGAAAGATAACCTTCTGGCATTATAATTTAAATATGACTTCTGGCATATGACCGCCACGGCTGGCTCGGACGTAGTCTAATCTGGAGGTCCAATTTTCGATGACTTTTTTCAACATTTGTGGCCGTATATCGGCAATAACGCGGCGAATGTTGTCCTCCAAGTGATCAATCGTTTCGGGCTTATCGGCGTAGACTAGCGACTTCACATATCCCCACAGAAAATAGTCTAGCGGCGTTAAGTCGCACGATCTTGGAGGCCAATTCACGGGTCCGAAACGTGAAACTATGCGGTTACCAAACGTTTCCTTCAATAAATCAATTGTGGCACGAGCTGTGTGACATGTTGCGCCGTCTTGTTGAAACCACAGGTTCTGCACATCATGGTTGTTCAACTGATGAACGAAAAAGTCAGTAATCATGGCTCTATAGCGGTCACCATTGACTGTAACGTTCTGACCAGCATCGTTTTTAAAGAAATACGGACCAATGATTCCACCAGCCCATAAAGCACACCAAACAGTCAGTTTTTCTGGATGTTACGGTGTCTCAACATACACTTGAGGATTATCATCACTCCAAATACGGCAGTTTTATTTCTTGACGTATCCATTCAAACAAAAGTGAGCTTCATCGCTAAACAAAATTCGCTTATGAAAATCGGGATCAATGGCTATCTTGTTTTGGGCCCATTCACCGAATCTACGCCTTGCTAGGTGATCGTGTGGCTTCAATTCTTGCACGAGTTGGATTTTGTAAGCACGCAAACCAAGATCTTTCCGCAAAATCTTCCATAAAGTGAATGGACACATATCCAATTCCTGTGCACGATGACGGATAGACTGATTCGGGTATTCCTCTACGCTACGCTCTATAGCAGCAATGACTGTACGACGTCTCTGTGGATGCGTATTATCATTTAGAGTAAACGTGGTGCGAAAACGTTCCATAGTTAATCGAATTAATTGCTCTGATGGACGATTATGTTGACCGTAAAATGGACGTAGTGCGCGAAACGTATTTCGAACAGAACCATGATATTCAAAATAAATTTGCACAATTTGGAAGCGTTGTTCAGGCGTCAGTCTTGTTGAAATGCCAAACCAAACTAAACATAAATGACTTGACAGCTGACAAAATGGCCGCCAGTTAAAAAAGTGTTGCCAACTTAAAGTTCTATACCTCTATAAAAAACACCCTTTATTTATTCAAATGTTTCAAAACTTTTGTACAATGAAGTATACACATTGAATATTATGGAAAAAAAATTTTTCGTTTATTTATAGTGACAAAATGGCAGCCATAAGGGAACACTTTAAAAATTTTTTTAACATGATATCTCGGGTCAGGTAAGTCTGATACAAAAAAATCGGACGGAATTTTGAAACATATGTAAGTCGCTATGGTCGGTAGTAGAATTAAACATTTTAGGTGGAAAAAAAACAAAATGGCGGACTTTTCAATTTTTTAGTCTTATTTGCAAAAAAATGTTTGCTAAAAATTTATAAAAAATTATACTACGAATTGACACTATGTATATACTGAATATTTTCTGATAATTTCAGCTCAATGGGTCATATAGATTTTATCAATATCGTGTCAACCAGGTCAAAAAACGTTGTTTTGAGAAAAACGCATCAAAATTTTTACTCCGATGGAACATTCGCAAACTCAGTGTTATAGAGTGATCTCAAACAACTTTTCTAAATGAAAACTGTTTGTATACGACGATAAAAATGTGTGAGAACCAAATGTGTATTGTAGACGGAGAACCTACGATATAATATATATATATATATATATATATATATATATATGTATATATATATATATATATATATATATATATATATATATATATATAGGGTGCGTCCTTAGAAATCTGGTCAAAGGAATTATTGAATAACTTCGACAATTCTTAACTGATTGGCGTTATCAATCACGTTTTGTAACTATTAATTCAGTACAATTTCAATGATGTATCGATATACTGCAAAACAGTGGCGCTTTATGTTGAAAATAAGCGCTCAGATGTGTTAACTCAGCATGAATACCAACGAGGCTCATTTCACGCATTGACAGTCTTCCCTTAATTCACGAAACACCATTACACGATGAAAAAGTGACTGTTTAGACCGGTGTTTGCGCAAAAATCATCATTCAGTCATTCTTCTTCAGAGCTAGTGAAACAGTGAATGGCGATTGATATCGGTGGTTATTACCACACTTTGTGTTACCGTAAATGCGTGAAAAAGGTGTGAAGACAGTGCCACATGCCATACTTCAGGCCCCACAAAGGTTTCGCTTTTATTTTTAATTCATGGAATCTTAAATACCAACCTAAAATAACTAAAATTTCGAGCGTTTGAAGACTCCTAATAAAGGAAGCAAGTGTTATTTGAATATCAGGTCGAACAAACAGTGCGCAAGAAATCTGATGTTTACAAACTATATAAAGAAAGTTTGCTTTGTTCTAAAATTAAAATTACCAGAAGATGTGTTGCTACAAATAGAATGTAGTGTATATTTAGAAATAAGGAATTTCCAGTATCCATTAATAATTTATATATAATTAACATGATTAGTGTAAAAAATGTATTTTTTTCTCAGCGGATTTATTTTTCAAAGATGCTGTGTTTCTAACAAAATTACCAAAATAAATCGAGTTACAAGGAATATTTTGACATTACAACTTTGTCGAGAGAAATCCCGAGTGATTGAATGCAGGAGAATGATCTTTATGTATAAAGTTACTTTCAGTATGAAGGATACACATAAATATAACATAACTCTGAAAAAGCTTACTATGTAGAGTGAAACGTCAGAAGAATTGCCGTCTCTTTATCTTAATAATAAAAAAACCTATACCCAGGAGAATATTAAGGAAAAATATAAACAAAAGGTTTAAGATGCAATATATATATATATATATATATATATATATATATATATATATATATATATATATATGAAGTAAATTGCGATCAGTAAATGCAAACCTCGTTCCAATCATATCCTTTCCATGTTAGAGGTTGCACAGTTTGAATAAATTGCGATAAAACACAATCCATCCCATTCCACCACCATCGAGATGATGGCCCACCTGTACCACCATACCAAGAAGAATGTCAAAACTTACCCTCCCCGCCACAGTGATATGGCAGAGGTACATGTTTCGTCTCTACTAGACTCATCAGGGTACCTTCCGATCTGTCCTTTGCACGCATGTCGCGGTTTCTTAACAACAACTTTTTCATAAAGACCTCCATCAAATAGACGATTGCGTACCGTTCTACTTGTCACTTTAACACCAAACTGCTCCTAGATTTCGTTTTTTATGTGTCTGAATGTTTTGAGATCCTTAAAATAGTTTTATCGGTTCGAGAAGTAGTTTTACGAGGTCTTCCCAACTTAGGCGCATTTCTTACATTACCACGATTATCATAGTTTTGTATTATTTTCGTTACGACACTTTTAGAAATACTGAAATATTTTGCAATTAACGACTTTCTCCCCATTTTCACAATTTTTTGTTTAAAATCACAAGATAAATAACGATGTTTTGGCATGATAGATTAATATTTTTACACGATATTTGCACTGTAAAACTGAAACTGAATACTTTAAAACCAAAATATAAATAGTTTCCATACTTATTTCCACCCACAAATTCCTTATCGCAAAAAAAAATATAAACAACATTTTTTTAGATTGTTAAATGCGATAATTATGTATATCAGTGGTATTTCCGCATTTTAGCGAAATGTAAAAAGCTCTTGATAAATTCAGTATTAATTAATAAGAACATATATATATATATATATATATATATATATATATATATATATATATATATATATATACATATATATATATATATATATATATATATATATACATATATATATATATATATATATATATATATATATATATATATATATATATACAGTACCGCTCAAAAGTTCTTGAAAATTTTCATTTTTAGAAGTGCAACTTCAAGGTTCGATATTTTAAAACGCATCGATGACTTTAAAAAAACATGCATTCCCTTCCAAAGACTAGACTGACAGTTATCTTTTTATGTCTTGCAGAATGTATTTTAAGTTATTTTTACTCGATTGTTTGACGAGCGAAAGTTTTTAAAATTTTACGATTTTTAAAATTTTTTAAGGAACAGATAAAATTCAAAAATGAAAGCTTCAATGAAAGGTAAAGAACATTTCCTAAAAGTTCGTCGTTAACCAATTTTTTGTATCTGTTTTTTTTTGCGTGAAGGACAAGCGCGAAACATAGAGCCCATACAAAATTTGGTCTTTAGACATAATAATTTTCATTCATAAGAAAATCGAGAAAAAATAAATTAAACCACATTCTACGAGACCTAAAAAGATAACTCTCGGTCTAACTTTTCAAATGGTATACAATTTTTTTAAATCCGTTGATGGGTTTCTGAAATATCGACGTTTGAATTTGCACTTCGAAAAATTTTCAAGAGCTTTTACACGGTACTGTATATAAAAACATTTTTAACAAACTTACTAAAATAAAACATTTATTAATTTAATTGAAATTCAAATTCTTGCGACAGATAATTCGACCTTCACTCGTACTTCAAAAACATGATTTTGATGTAAAGTGTGATGATATAATATAATTTTTTACATATAGTAAAACGTGTTTCAAAATCAATGTTCACCATGTCCAAAACCATTATGATACTCACTAACCACAAATGCATTGATAATAAACTAATAAATTATTTAAAAGAACAAAAACCATAAAACCTACCTTAAAAAATTGCATTAGAAAATAAAAAAATAAATTAACATAACTGTTTCTTATCGCAAATAAATTAGTAACTGAAAATTTAGTTTATTGCTTAGCAGTCCCTGCAATAAACAAACGTAAAGGTATTTTTACAGTACTCTCTTGCTATTCACCCCCCCCCCCCACAACAATATGCTGAAAATCTCACAAAATGTCTTGATAGTTGAAATTACCAGTCTATCCTATTTGGATTTATACCGATATCTTTCTTCTTCTCTAAAATGTTGCGGAATGAAATTTATTAGTTTGGCACAATAGATCGTCAACGGCCAACAGCCCAATCTTGGAGAGATTCACTTCCTTTTTAAGGAAGTTGATGTTTTCTTCTATGTGCTACCCTGGATATAAGAGATGCTATTTCGATTGATGATATCAGTTTTTTCGTACAGCCCATCGAAAATTCAATGTGCCAGCTCAAAGTTAAGGTTTCTAATCAGACTTTCAAACTCAGGAAAAAAAACGAGCATGAAGAGAGGTCCAAATTTCAGTTCAGAAATTTTGAGGTATGTGAAAATGAAAATTTAGTCAGAATTTTAAAACTGTCATTTCCAAGGTGGCTGATTCAATATAGCGAACTAAAAGTTTTGGAAAACCAAAACTTTGTACTCGTGGATTTTTAAAATTGCTGAATACGAGGAGTCGCTGTAAAATAACGAGACTATTCCTGTAGAATTTAGTATTTTAAATTTAGAGATATTTAATTATTATCACCTTCAATATATACCTCTCCTCTATCTCTACCATGCTACATGCGAATTTTCCATGGCTCGATACATTACTGGATTTCTTCTGTGAGCTTCTTCATGATGCGTGCCACTTTTTCTTTCACAGCTCCAACGGACTTAAATCTTGTTCCTTTAAATACAAACTTGACTTTGGAGAACAAATAAATGTCACATGGCGCAAGATCAGACGAATAAAATGGATGGTTTAACATTGGGATATAGTACTCAGCTATAAACGTCCTGACAGACAATGCAGAATGAGCTAACACGTTGTCTTGATGGGGAACCCATGACTTAGTCTTCCACAATTTGGGCCTTTTTTTCTTATTCTTTCAGTGAGTTGATCAAGAATATCAAGGTAGTAATATTGATTGTTTAACCTTCAGGAACCCAGTGAAGGTCACAATCCCATGAATATCGAAAAACAAACACCATCGCTCTCAATCTTGATTTGCTCATTCGAGATGTTTTAGATCTCTCTAAAGTGGGAAATTTCCAATAATTTTTAAAAGAAAACATGAAAACAGCTTTTATACAATTGAAGACCACGACCAAACTGATTTGTTTACAGACACGAAAGGCGTTGCATTCGAAAGGCTTCACGCTACACAGCTGTGGGTCATTCACCTTGGGCGCATGCGTACGTGTTCGGTAAAAGTACCAGTCTTGTTATTTTATAGTAATACATCGTAAAAAATCAATTAAAATTTTCCGAATTTTCATATCTAAGATGGTCTCCATTAGTCCCCGAAAAATGGATCCTGGTAGTATACTGATGGATTTCGACAAGATGAAAGAGCTGGAGCCGAAGTATTCGGCAGGAGCAAAGGAGTCACAGAGTACTACCCTCTCGGATAATGTGCGACAATCTTCACAGCGGAAATTTATGCTATTCTGCAGTGTGCCCATCTCTGTGAGAGGGATATAGACAGGAATAGGGTAATAAATATATGCTCAGACAGTAAGGCTGCGATATTGGCACTGAAGTCCAGTGTCGGAACTTCGCAACTAGTGTCTAATGCAAGGACGTACTGAATGGTATGATAAGGAAAGGCTGCACAGTCAGACTCGTGTGGGTCCCGGGTCACTCGGGCATACGCGGGAATGAGGAAGCAGACCGTCTGTCAAAGTTGGATTCGGCGACTAAACCTTATGAACTCCAACCGATATTTCCTGTTCCAATTGCTATTGGCAAAAGGGAATTAAAATCGTTGCTGGAAACCAAATTTATTGAATGTTGGAGGGGAGCTCCTGGAATGAGATGTGCTAAGGGCCTAGCGCACGGTGTACTAAGGAGCTTCTCTCCTTGGGAAGGAAATAGCTACGGAATGTGGTGGGATTGTGGACAGGACATTGTAACCTCAGAGGCCAACTTCATAGAATTGGTGTCGAAGACGATCCGACGTGCAGATAGTGTTTGGAGGAGGATGAAACTGTTGACCATGTCCTCAGAGAGTGAACTGAGACAGAGATATTTCGGAGACACAATTTTGTTACCGGGAACAGTCAGGCAAGTTCAACTAACGAGGCTGCTTGGATTCGCAAAGGCGATCGGCCTCGAATGACCTGCAGCTATGATGGGATGCAAACGGCCCAATGGAGACCTAGGCATCGATGATCTAGTATCACCACATTCATTCTTTCATTTTTAAGATGGCGTATTTACTTCAAAAACCATGATTTTTGCATTTTTAGATTAGACACGAAAGCCCGAAGCAAAAAGTCAATTCTGACTTCCGAAAAGTATATTTTGGTTTCTGGTTCTGAAGCTTTTCGGTCTGTGTAATCATTTGGATGCCGGAGGGAATTTGGAAACTTTAACTGACCTTTAGGGTTTAAGACAGGCAACACTTCGAGAACTAGAGTAAATTTGTAAATCGATAACATTTTAAATTAATTGTTTTAATTCTAATTGTAGTTTTATTTTTAATAATATCTTCCACGCGAACATCATACAATGTTACGCGTTAATATTTTAAAACGTAATGAACTGATAAATAAGCCTTCATTTATTTTTTTTGCTTTGTCCAATTAAGCATTTATCTTTTGTATCCTTTAGAATCTATACATAAAAAGAGGTTATAGTTCCTTCCACTCTATTCCTTTAACAAAACAATTTTTTCATGCTGTTTTCCCAACTAATTAATTTCCAGTTGCTTTCATTTTTTACTTGATACTAAAAAGCTTCTAAAGTAATTTACTAAAGGTTATAAGTTCTAGTCATCAAAGTCAGTTCAAAAGATTAAGGTCAAATAAAAACTTTCTATTCTTTCACTTTTAAAAACGGGTTAATGGAAATGGAAAATTACCAATCGATAAAATTATACCTTGGTCTATTTTAAGTATGAGTTTATTATTTAAGTTTTAATTAATCGTTTATCGAGGTCTGGAACTACAAAAAGCGAGAACGAAACCCCTACTGGATTACTGGTTTGTATGTCTGTCGGTCTGTCATAGTAGAATTTCTCTGGATCAAAGGACGATGTCAAACTTAAATTTGACATAGCAGTAATGCTTACTAATCCACAATTGTCCCTGACTGTTAATGGTTTACAGTCAAGAACTGTTGATGGTTTATATTTACAATCAACAACCCTACAAAATCTTTATTTTGAGGCTACAAATGATGCAAAAAATCGGTTTGTTCATCGAATTTCCCACACTTTTAGGTGCCATATTGAGACCGCCATCTAGAATTTACGATATCTGATTTCATATTCCTAACTGACCATTCTAAAGTCCCTAATAAAGTCATTTTTATGTTTATTTATATATATATATATATATATATATATATATATATATATATATATATATATATATATATAAATTCACGACTGGGTGGATGTAGACTGTTGGTAAACATTACTCTTATATTAAAATGTACGGACGATCACTCATCTTTCTTTTTTTATAATTGTTGGCTTAAAAAACAAGCAGCGTTTTCAGAGGGAGATTGTTGATGTGATACCTGCTTCAATTGCCAAAGTCCGCGGTTAGTTTGGTTGCCTATGTCGAATAACGCGTCCTCTATCCTTTGGGTAGCGTGCTTCATGTGTTGCGTTTGATATATTTCTATTTTTATTTTACCGTCGCAACATTGTTGGTGGGTGTTTTTTTTGTGTTATTGAGTAATTCATCGAGATATCGCTATTCGTAACTTGCCTGCTGATTTTTCAGTTTAATAGAAGCAGATAGGGCATGACTGCGAGATGATGGATTCTATCAGATGCAGTGGCGTGATGAGTTCAAAATGAGGAGGAAACGGCGCTGTGATCACTTTTAAAATTTACCAACAATTTACGTCCACGGAGTTTTGAATTTTCTATTTTATTATATGGGTAATTTATAGTCTTTGCTGCTCTCTTGTAATATTGCTCCCCCCCCTCTAAAGATAGAGATTAGATCCGTCCTGTATAATATCTTGTATACAAGATAGTACTGTATGACAAGCAAAAGCGAGTTGTCGACGGGAGGGGGTTGATAGCAACATTCACTGCATTTAGCTCTTGGGAGTGGGAAACACCTCCACCACCCCCGTCTCCTTGGATTCGCATATATATATATATATATATATATATATATATATATATATATATATATATATATATATATATTATATATATATATATATATATATATATATATATATTATATATATATATATATATATATATAGAGAGAGAGAGAGAGAGAGAGAGAGAGGGAGAGAGTCCCATTTTAAAAGTTGCAGGTGAATATTTTTTTAAAGAAGCTTTTTCATAAAATATTTCTCCAATAAAAGTGTTAGATTTCGAGGGGGATATTGGATTTGACCTTGAAAATGACTTTGAAGGTTATTTAAAGATGAGAGCATTTTTATTAATAAAAACCCCACTTTTTTATTGTCAAAATGGAAAGTAAAAGATATTTCGCACTCAACCATGTCAATCACTTATAGGTTTTTATTTCTTTAGAGGTCATTTGAAGGTCAAACCTGGTAAATCTTAGTCTCTATGCAATTAAGCAGGATTGATTACCGACAATATTTAGATGATTTTCGAGTGTCTGATTCAACGATGACACTGACCTTCGCCTTCGATTTTCAAAGTAATTATGAATAGAAGCACTAAACTAAAAATAACAGAGGCAGGCATCAAAATAGGGTTAAAAGGCTGATAACATTGACATTTACATTCGAAGTTATTTGAGGGTCACATAGTGCTAATCACATGAGCACCCTTATTTTTAAATCCATAGACTTACGTTTTACGAAATTTCACTTTTGGATATGTATTTATGTCATAAGTGAAAAAGGTGACATTAAATTTAACTTTGAAAGTGACCTTGTGGATTATTGTAAGGATAACTGCTTTTAATGGAAAGTAAGAGAAATTGGAATTCAGGTTTTAATTTCATTTAAAGGTCATTTGTAAGTCAAATGTGTCAAATCTGAATCTTTGTTCGAGTAAACAGGCTTGAAAACCCAAATTATTAGGATGAAGGTTGACTGATTATTGAAAGTATGACAAAACTGTAACCTTTACTCTGGTCTTCGATTTTTTTCTGAGATCATTTTGATTTCCAGATTGTTTTATGAATAGAACCCTCCAATTTCATAGTAAAATCAACAGAGGTTGGCATCAAAAACGGGATTAAAAAGAAGCTAACCTTGAAATTTACCTTCACAGCCCTTAAGATAACCTTCAAGATCACTTCCAAGGTCAAATTCAATATCACTTTTGGAGGTCCCCCTCGAAATCTTACACGTTTTATTGGAATATATTTGTATGAAAATGCTTCGTTAAAAAAATATTTAACTACAACTTTTAAAATAGGACACCCTGTATATATACATGGCATTGAAAAATCTTACAAACCTGAGAATAATCTTTAGTTATTATATATTTATTGATCCAGTCAGCTTAAAAGTGACCTCACTAAGGACTTTGGAACGGTGAATTGCAAATATGAAATCAGACGTCATAAATTCAAAATGGAAATTTTCGTTTATATTTTTTCCGAAGTAAGTCTGCTAATTATATTTATAGTTTGTAATAAATGTGCTTCCGAGAATTCTTTTTTATCTTACAAAATTTTTTAACCTTGAAATGTATTTCTCATTGCACGCTTTTAATGTGTTTGGGATTTAATTTTAAGATAACTTCTTATAAAAATTTCAAATTCCTAACAATTCGTGTAAATCATGGTTCTTCATTACAACTTAAAAGATAAATACAATTTTTTTTATCCTTAATATATGTCCAGTTTTTAGGAAAAAATTATAAGCTGTATTTTAATCTTACAAAGTAATTAAATACACTGGCAAACAAAAACTGAGGTCACTTAAGAAATTGTAAATAATTTTAGGAGTAATAATCATAAGGGAATTATTGTACTAGTAGGCGCTTAATCATTTGTTTTCCGAGAAATGTTATCTGTCATATTTCTTATCTGTCATGTATTGATACTGTATTTATGATTTTTATGGAATAGCGTAGGTACCCTGTCGTCTTCAAACAGTTATTAACGCAAAAGGAGGGAATAAACGTTATTGATTAATTTTTTCCGTAATATTGTTTTTTCCATTCCAAAGTCGTACTTTGTTTTAAATGTAAATTTGTTGCTTTTTCAGAATAAACCATAAAAATCGAAAAAGATGTTTACCGATTTAATATTGAATATTAAATTTAACTTACAAAATACAGTGCTACAGTGCAATGATTTACAATTTGCAAATATAAGCTTAAAACAGGGAATTCCAAAAAGACATCACAATTTCAATGTGACCTAAATTTTTTGCTCGCTAGTGTAATTCTAACTTTCCATTTCAATGAATTTCTGTGCTATACGGGCTATAAGAGCCCAATATTTTACATGATATCATTGTTTGATACATGTTATTTTACTTTCGAATGCAGATTTTGTTTCGAATAAAGATAGTGTAAGTATGTAATAATACAGTGCTAGTAATTTCGTTACATTTTTAGTCGTTGACTAAATAAACACAAGACTATTACTCTAACGCTATAATTTTGACGCTCATAAAATGGACACAACGATAGGACATACCTCATTCATGATTACAATGTTGCGAATGATTGAATATCAGTAATAAAATGTTATATACATGCCTTTGTAACAAGTATAAAAGAATTTAAATTGTTAGATTTCCGTTCAAAACATGGCAATGTTCTTACGACTAAAGAGGATAAACTCCTCCTTGTTACCGCACGGTTGCTACATCCTAGAGAAGAAATTGTCTCCAGGATCTTTGAATAAGAAACATGTGGTATGTTCCTATCATTTAAATAATGAAGATTTTTATAAATCCAGAAATTAAAAAATTCTTCTGTGAGTTCTTCAAATACCCGTCTTAAATAAAATTGGACAAAATAAAAATTTAGTTCGTCTGAAATCGTGTGTTTTAACGTGTGTCTTGAATTTTAAGAAATCAATTTACGTCTCCAAAATCCCTCAATACAAATTTTGAAAACATTGGAGATATGTACATTTTTAGTCTGACATATTTCATTCAGCCTATTGAGCTTGGAGAACTCACTTTTACATCCGTAATGTTTGCCCGACCTCCAATTTTTGAAAGAATACGAAAAATATAATTAACAATTTTGGACAAAATTAGAAAAATATAAAAGTTTTAGCCTTTCATATTGAAGTAAAAGCAAATTATTTGAAAGTTTTAATCTGCACACTCAAAAATCACCCACTACCAATTTTGCGCAAAATTGAGGGATGTTAAATTTTTAGTCCAATATATTAAATTTTTCAAAAATAATTTTGTATTCTTACTTTATACCCTCACAAATCACCAGTTTTAGACAAAATTAATAAATATAAAATATTTAGTCCGCCATTTTGAATTAAAAAAAAATTAATTCGGTGTGTGCGAGTCTGAGAACTCCCCCATATCAGTTCTGAAGAAAATCAGACAAAATTTAATTTTTTGTGCGCCATCTTGGATTTTACTGGACCAATTTTAACCAAAATGATATGGGACTACTGCAGAAACTTCCTTAACATAACGCAAAAAAATTCATTTAAATAGGTACAACTGTTCCGGAGCAATCAGCCTACATAAATATATATATATATATATATATATATATATATATATATATATATATATATATATATATATGTATATATGTACACGACAACACTGCATCGTCTAATGTCTTGCTTTTTTATTACTATTTACTATAACAAAATTTATTGAATGAGTTGAATTTAATATTTGGAAATCTCTTATCTTGCGCTTTCGCTAAAAATGGCAAAAATAGTTGCCAAGGCGTCCATAAGTGGTGAAAGTCTTGTGTTTATTTAGTCAATAGTGCTAGTAATAGAGCGGGTAAAAGTGCCTTTTCGTTCAGCATTTTAGCTCCTACAGTTTCTTGGGCTATTTTGAATTGTTACCTCATCAAATAATAACCATAACAATTTTTTTCACAAAAATGAGGAAAAGTGAGGAAAAGACAAGCCCAAAAAAATGAGAAAAACTGCATTTTTTTTTACATTTTCATCCGTA
Source organism: Diaprepes abbreviatus (assembly GCA_034092305.1). Taxonomy (NCBI): domain Eukaryota; kingdom Metazoa; phylum Arthropoda; class Insecta; order Coleoptera; family Curculionidae; genus Diaprepes; species Diaprepes abbreviatus. The sequence continues at coordinate 1,701,929 of JASJET010000081.1, read as the reverse complement.
ATTTTTTTATGTTCAGAGATCGGTACAGAAGTTCATGTTAATTATCATTTAATAATCTAAAAATTGCGTTTTCCTCAAATAAAATAAAGTTTTTCACTGCAAATTGATAACAGAAACGAATATATATGAAAGCGTAAGAAAACAAAAAAAAAAAACAATGTGAACTTTCGCCGGCAATTTTGACCGTCGAAACTTCTATAAACCCTTATTTTAACGGTTGTAATCTAATTTCTTTTCTCTGAACTACTAGACCTTTCTTTATCCAGAAAAAAGTTATGAACGAAAATGTAGAAAAAAAAGTTTGCTACTTTTCGCAAAAATTGACAGTAATATTAGGAAATTAATTTTAGATCTAGGCTCCCTAAAATATGCCAATTTTGAAAGAACTTTAGACATATAAATTTTTTAGTCCAAAATACTTTATCTAGCATATCCTCACTTACGAAGAAATATTAATTTTAGACAAAATCAGAAAAATGTAAAATTATTATTTATGACATTAGCTTTAAATTCGTAATCTATAATCTTCAAAAACTCGTAAATACCAACTTTGAAAAATGTAAAATTTTTAGCACGCTGTCCTAAATTCCCATATTGAATTACAAAAATTTTACGCCATATTCGATAAGCGATATTGAATTTTTCCAAATCAATTTTAGATTCATACTTGATATCCTCAAAAACCTACTGAACCAATTTTAAAAACTCTTTCATAAGAGTTTTGGAGAAAATCGGACAAAATTTATTCTTTTGTCCGCCATATTACATGCACCATCTTGGATTTTACCGAACCAATTACGATCAAAATGATATGGAACTACCGTAGCAACTATGTATAAATAAAGATCGCATTTAAAACCTATTTCTTTTTAAATTTAGGTTAAAAATAAAAAGTGATTCTTTTCACCCCATCCCATTTCATCATTTTGTGGCAACCACTAAAAGTATGAAACAATAATAAAATTTTTATAAAAAAAATTGAACCGATTTCTAAAAGTGCACTAAAAAGTGAAAAATAATTTTAAATTTTTATATGAAATTGAAATTTTTGAAGTCGGCGCCATACTAATACCTGACAAAATTTGATTCGCATAAACAGATTAAAAATATTTTACTTGTAATAAACTTTCCTACCAAAATTTGTATATATTAGAAGTTATTTGTTTCATTTAGAAATAATTTGGCGCCGGCTTCAAAAATTTCAATTTCACATCAAAATTTATAGTTATTTTGCACTTTTTAGCGCACTTTTAGAAGTAGGTTCAATTTTTTTTTATAAAAATTTTATTTTTCGATTTTTAGTTTTGAATTCATCATGATATCCATAAATTATCCGAACTAAGTACTAATCGAGATTAATGTACCTCGCAATGACTCCAAGGTGGCAAAAAAGTACCTATTTTATCTAAAGTTGTAAATCACCCCAAAATGCACCACTAAAAATTCTTTGATTCTTAGAATTCTCCAAATACCAGTGAAATTGTATCAAACAAATATTTAGTCTGTCATAGTAAATCCACTATCTAAATTTCAAATTAATTTTTAATTGGTAGATCAGTCCTTTGTCTCTTATCAACCTAATTGTTGTAAAAAATTAACTTCATAATCGTAATATACGACCCCGAAAACCCCCTAATACCAAATTTGAAAAAATGCGAATAAGGTAAAATTTTCAACCCACCATATTGGATCCGCCATATTGAATTTCAACAAAATAATTTTAACGTCTTAATCTAATCTAAATATAAATCCTTGAAAGCCCCCTAGTGCCAATTTTGAATGAAATTTTAAATTTCTGGACCGTCATATTGCATCTGACATATTAGATTTTCTTAAAATAATTTTATATTCGCTATTTACATCATCAAAAACGATTCAGTCCCACGTTTGAACAACATCGCAAAATGTAAAAATTTTAGTTCGCCATATTAAAATACTATTAAATTCAGAATTTACACCATCAAAAACCCCCTATATCAGTTTTGGAGAAAATCGAAAGATGTAAAATTTTTAGGACACCATATTGAATCTGCCAGATTGAGTTTTTCAAAAAATATTTTCAATTCGTAATTAACACTAACAAAAATCCCCCAATACTAATTTTAGACAAAATAGAGGGATGTAGAATCTTTAATCCGCCATTTTGGATCTGCCATATTTAATTTTTTTAAATAATCTCACATTCATAATGTGCGATCCCAAAAACTCCCCCATATCAATTTTGAAAAAAATCGGACAAAATTGATTTTTTATCCGCCATAATGGATCCGCCATATTGAATTTTTTAAAAATAATTTCATATTCGTTGTGTACTACCCCGAAAATTCCTCCATACCAATTTTGGAGAAAATTAGACAAAATTAATTTTTCTGACCGCCATATTGTAAGCGCCATCTTGGATTTTGCTGTACTAGTTTCGTTCAAAAAAATATGGGACCACCGCAGCAACTTCCTGAACATAACGTGAAAAATTTCATTCAAATGGGTGCCGCCGTTCCGGAGAAATCGGTGTACATATATAAAAAAAATACATAGTCGACGAATTGAGAACCTCCTTCTTTTAGACGTCGGTTAAAAACTCTTTAATAGGATTGTTCGTCTCTAAATCACATATAAAAATAAAATAATATTTAAAAAATGTATTTTTTTTATTAAATTTACTTTATTTCTCTAATAATAAAGTCATAAGCCACTAAAGTTAATTAAATTATCTTATGTGTAACATCTTGTTCCGGATTTTGACTTGCCCAAAATTTGACCCCAAAATACAGGTTAGGTCAGCGTCAGTTAATCGATAAATACATCCCCCAATAGAATTAACTGACACTTTATTATGTCATGGAAATTTCCTATGAGAGTTCCGTATAATAAGATTTGTATCTTTTATTCAATTTAACTAAAGTAAATATAATGACAAACGATAAAAAAATTTTCAATTAATACATATTTTTAGAGTTAATAAAATCCAATTTCACAAAGTTATAGTAATGACACGGAACAATTTTAATATTACGCAATAAAAATACAATTTTCTATTAATTTTTAAGCGATTCTCGAGCTTTTTTATACACTAACAAGCTCAAAATATTAAATTACATATTTGTCAAATAGTTATCGATTTTGTTCATAGATAGGGCCCTGTCAACAAAATTCAACCCATCTATGCAAATATAACAAGGCATCTATTATCGTTTATTTAACAATCCTATTTAAAGCAAATGCAAATATCTCTAAAACTAATAAAAATAAATTTAAAATACGTACACATCTCACCAAAGTGAGGCGGTCTTCTTTTCAACGAAACAACTGATCTTACTCTGGTTTCTGATTTTTTCTGTCTGTCTCCAGCTTTATGAGCTGAGCCAGGCAGACAGAGATCGTCAGATCGATCGTTAGGGAGGGTCATGTGACTTGTCACGCGCACAGCACGTGTACGAAGACCTCTTGCACAGCTGACTAGATGAAATAATTTACAGGGTGTGATGGGATTTAGTTTATTAAAATTTATATATGTAGTTTATTTTATATAAGTCGTCCATGTGTTTGTTAAAAATTATATTTGTTGCCTCAGAAAATTTGGCAATTTTCATTTGATTCTATTTTACTTTATAGTATCAATGTGTTTGTTTGAAGGTCATAGACAATGATGTTTCTTGGGAAGTAGTAGATATCTGTTGGACTTCCATTGTCTTTATTTTTGTTGAATATCACGACGTTTCGGCTAGTAGTTATCTCTAGCCGTTTTCAAGTGAAACTAAATAAATCCCTTAGCTACATGACTATTTATACTAAAAGTAAATGCAGTAGAGTATGGCTGAGATGGGTGCAGTCATGCCTGCTATGGCAAAATCATATTTTTTTTATGCTGCATTTAATTTTAGTTTACAATTACTAAGAATTGGTTTCCACACTTCTCTTATATCTAAAGATGGTTTACTAAAACAACACGGGTTCTGATGTATAACCGCGGCTTCTTTGAATTTCCGTTTTCTCCAATGTTGTTCTCGGTGTAGTATTTTAGCTTCAGACCATTTTATGTGGTGTCCATGAGTCCAGGCGTGGTTAGCGGCACCAGATTTCTCTGTTTCTCCTCGAGATGTGCATTTTTGGTGTTCTTTGATCCTCACGTAAAGATGTTCTCTTTCTTTTGCCAATGTAGGAATTGCCACATTCACATGGTATCTGATATACACAGTTCTTCATGTCTCTTTGAGTTGTTGGTTTGACCCTAGTGAGCCGAATTCTCAGAGAGTTATTTGAATTGAAAACAACGTTGATTTTATATCGTTTTCCTATCCTTCTAACTTTTTCTGAAATGCCTTTAACATAGGGGATGTTCAATACTAGTTTTTGTTCTTCATTCGTTGTCGATATTGTCCTATTTCTGCGTTGTTTAAGAAATTTCATTTCATAAATTTCTTGAACAACGCAGAAATAGGACAAGATCAACAACGAATGAAGAACGAAAACTAGTATTGAACATCCCCTATGTTAAAGGCATTACAGAAAAAGAAGGATAGGAAAACGATATAAAATCAACGTTGTTTTCAATTCAAATAACTCTCTGAGAAGTCGGCTCACTAGGATCAAACCAACAACTCAAAGAGACATGAAGAACTGTATATATCAGATACCATGTGAATGTGGCAATTCCTACATTGGCGAAACAAAGAGACCTTTTGACGTGAAGATCAAAGAACACCAAAAATGCACATCTCGAGGAGAAACAAAGAAATCTGGTACCGCCAACCACGCCTGGACTCATGGACACCACATAAAATGGTCTGAAGCTAAAGTACTACACCGAGAACAACATTGGAGAAAACCGAAATTCGAAGAAGCCGCGGTTATACATCAGAACCCGAGTTGTTTTAGTAAACCATCTTTAGATATAAGAGAAGTGTGGAAACCACTTCTTAGTAATTGTAAACTAAAATTAAAAGCAGCATAAAAAAAATATGATTTTGTCATAGCAGGCATGACTGCATCCATCTCAGTCATACTCTACTGCATTTACTTTTAGTATAAATAGTCATGTAGCTAAGGTATTTATTTAGTTTCACTTGAAAACGGCTAGAGATAACTACTAGCCGAAACGTCGTGATATTCAACAAAAATAAAGACAATGGAAGTCCAACAGATATCTACTACTTCGCAAATATAGTATCAATATTAGAAGGACTAAATAAGATGATGAAGATCATAACTATGGTCAAGAGGAGAAAGCTAGATTATTTCGTATGTATGAACGATCCTAAATACTAAATACAAATTCTTCTGCTTCTACTTCTTATACTTTTTGTAAATCTGGTGATATGTTAATTCCTACGTTGCATAATTTATTGAGACGTAGACTACCAGCTATCTCTTCATCTTTTTGGTGATCTTCCTGGCAGAAGTTTGATACTGATTTTCCTTCTAGAGCGATCCTTGGAAGCTCATTCTCCTCCATTCTCTTTACGTGATTATACCACTGTTTTTCCTATTTGCCAACCCCATGCTACTTTGTCTTGTACGTCATATTCATCCCTGATGTCAGTGTTACGTGTTCTATCCCTTTTTTTACCAGCTATTGCTGGTAGGGTTTTCATTGCGGCGGTATATTTTAACTTTGATATTTGGTCGCATAAATGATTGGATATAACATCTCTTAAGCACCCTCAAATAACGGCTGCTTTCTTGATTAATCCCCGAAGGTCTCTGACTGGGTCGTGATAAGTTAGTAGATCCACACCAAGGTATGTGAACTGGTTTGCTTGTTCTATGGGTTTATGTTCCACTACCAGTTTGCATCTGATAACGTCGTTGGCAATTGTGATGCTTTTGTTCTTTTCAATAGATGTGTTCATATTAAGTTGTTGGTAAGACTGATAAAATTTAAAAACTTATCACTGTAAGTCAGCTTCGCTTTCCGCAATCAGCGCCGCGTCATCTGCGTAACATACCAGACTAATGCTATTGGTACCCAATCTGTATCTCATACCTAGCGACTCTACATCCTCTATTACGTCCCTTGTCTAATTCCTCCAGGCGTTGAGATATTTCCCGTAGTGTTCTCGTGTATTTTAATTCTCCTTGTATTGTCTGTGGTCAGATTTTTTATAATTTTCACAACATTGGCTGGTTGATATCTTTTTCTGCATCGCCATTTATATTATGCTGTTTAATGTAACTTAATTGAAGGCTTTAGTTAAATCTATGAAACAGGCATTCTGTTGATTTTTCTTTAATCTGTTTTATAATGAATACTGCATCTCTGGATGATCTATCTTTCCGAAACCCCTGTTCTTCTCTATTCTTTACATATGATTCCAGTTTCTCCTTCAACAGGCCTGTGAACAAATTCATTGTTGTATTTAGGAGAGTTATTCCTCTGTAGTTTTCAGGACGTATTTTTATCCTTTCTCAAAGATCGGTATTGTAATAGTGTTATGCCAGTCATTCGGTATCTCTGTTGTATACAGTATTTTGTTGAATAGAATTGTCAGGTTCTTGGACAGCTCCTGGCCGCCATATTTCAACAGTTCCTTCCGTTTGCCGTCCGTTCCGGGTGCTCTTCTATTCTTTAATTTCTTCATCCTGGCATTACTTCTTTTCCCTCAACGACAGCTTTCAATACTGTTTCATATTCTTCATCATCATTGGTAGCTTCGGTGTCACAGAGTTCCCTGAAGTATGTTTCCCATGTCTCTGCCGAGATTATTTTTATTTGTGCGTGCGTATTCATTTACTGACTACATACGAATTATTGCAGAATATTATATCAAGAAAAATAGCGAGCCCGAAGGGCATCATTGCTGAAGAATTTGCAGGGTTTATATGGTGTCAATACAGGTATGCTTTTCAGAGTAGCTGTCAATAAGAATCAAATAGCTGTAATGGTTACCAACGCTCTGAGGTGACATGGCACATGAAGAAAAAGAGAGAAATTATCATTTCTTTACAGGCTCGACGATAACAACCTGTATTGTTTTGTTAAGTATACTTTTTTGCATATCTATAATATTTACCACAGATACTGAGCTTTCTCAAAGAGGTGAAATATCTGGGAGTAATAATAGACCAAAAACTGAGAAACTACATTGAAAAGATTCTCCAAAAGGCAATAGCGACAAACAATCTTTGGAAAAACCTGCGGTTTGAGACTGAAAACCATTTTATGGTCATATAGAATGATCATCAAACCCATGGTCATATTTGCCTCCTTAGTATGGACGCCAAAGATACAGTAACCACCAGCTAAAAGAAAGCTGAAACAGATACAGAGCTAATCCTGTGTAGGAGTCATGGGAATCATGCTATTATGACTCATAGTGACAACTGAGGCAATGATAAACCTCCTTTTGATATCACATAGATGTGATAAGGGCAGCAGTAACAAATATATTTAGGCTGTTTTAAACAGAAAACCTCAAACGTAAGTAGGGAATATGAAGATTCTGGATGCAATTCCAACAGGTTTCGAGTTGCAAAATCCTTATAAAATACCTTCACCACCAGTAGCGTAAATAACGACCCCGCAGATCCGGCTATGCGGAAGGGCAGCCAGTCTAGGGGCGCTCTCAAGTCTCTTGATGAAAATAAGTAAATACAAAGAATCAAGACGGGTATAAAATAATAGGGCGCATTCAAAAATCTGCGGGAAGCGCACATTCTCTTAGTTACGTCACTGTTCACAACCTTCCGGTTTCAAAGAGTGCCTGAATAGGAACAAATACGAGCAATAAAACAGACAATATATACATATTTTCAAATAGTCATGCAGCGTTAAAAATACTCACTATAAGTTTACTTAGGACTGTAGAGAAGCCCCAAAGCAATTGGCAAAGAACAATAAGGTAACGCTGAAGCGGGTGTTAGGGCACAAGGGAATCAAAGAAAATGAGTAAGCGGATAGCCTTGCAAAAGGAAGGGCAAAAGTACTTTTCTCAGGCCGGAGCCTTTTTATACATAAACAAAAAGCCACACAAAAGAGGATATATATATATATATGAATGTATGTCAAGTGTGATTTCATGTTCAATTAAGTACTCTACCATCAATGGCTGTTCTTAACTTTTTGCGTCTTTTTTAAAATATTGAATACTGTAGAATGACCTTTCCCCTCATACCTTACTGATGATGTACTGTTTGAATAGAAGAAAAAGCAAGCCTGGACTTATTTCATCACAACAACTCAATTCACTTAAATTATGAAAGAAATTTTTTATAGTGAAATGACATTAATATGAATTAAAATGTCCACATTTTTAAAGCAACTGAATATATCCGCCTACTTGATGAATCACATCAGTAAATATAAGTTTATGGCAATAGTTTAAAATTATTTTCAAGTGATATTAATAACAATAAATATTCGATTATTTTGTATAATTATTTCTTATAAGAAGTCTCATTTTGCAAAACATTTTGTTATAATTTTCGTATTCTTGGTGATGTTAATCTTCATATTTATCTTTGTTACTATCTCGTTCCGTTAATGAAAAAATGACAGAGGAAAAACAACGGAAAATTTTAATAATTTTGGAGAAATGCTGCATTAAATTTATTATCTTGATCTTGCCGGAGATGAAATAGGTAAAATGTGATGAATTTTACTGTTTCCAGATAAAGATAACGACTAATTGTAAAAGTAATTAATGCTGATACGTTGTAGGAGAAACGAAATAAAATAAAGAGCTTGATAAGGAATAATCTTTTTTAATAATCACTGTTGTAATTGTTTTTTATTCCTGTGTGATCCCGTGATTTTAACAAATCTACGTCATGCTACTTAATGAAATTGTTGATTATTGAATTCGTCATGTTAGAGAGCAAATAAACTTTTTTGAAATAACTCATATTTGCATAACTGCGTAAATACTTGATGTTTGTACAGCTTTATAACTTTATTGGTACGGAAAGCACTTTTTGATTACTCGTTTGAAGTGAAAAAGAAGATTGATTTCTTGATAAGATGGTGAAGGTATATATTGAAGTAAGTTGGTGGAAGTGCTCAATTTTTCTCAAATTAACTCCAATAGGTTTTTGTGCTCCAAGGTGGGATCCAGGCAAGGGCCATTGAAGAAATTGCTCCCAAAACCACTAAATTTGTACATGTGTTAAGATACCGAAAATATTATACATTGTATATATATATATATATATATATATATATATATATATATATATATATATATACTAGCGACCCGCCCCGGCTTCGCACGGGTGCAATGCTGATACTAAATACACTACAGAAAAACTGTGACTATTTATTTTATTTTTACAACAATTATTACATCGGCCTCCGACGCGCTATTTATAGGCACGCTGCCGCCGCCCCGGTCGGCCAGTACCGCCGCAAGCGCTACTTCCCGCAATTTTAAATCTGTAATATCTTCGAAAATATTCATTTAAATCTTGTGCTGTAAAGGACCATATAGATCTATATTAAATCAACAATGTATTTAAGCTATTTAATTGGATAAGGATTAATGCTGTATTGGTTAAAATCGCTTCAAAATTTGCCATTATTTGTCGTAAAAAGTAAATGACAAAAAATGTTATTGTGGGATATCCATGAGAGATAGACATATACCATCGCGGAGTTTTCTGTAGACCTTTTCAATGTGTACAAATAATTAGTACATTATTTTGATAAATCTCGTAGGGTTCAGCCTGCGTTTGCAATGTAAGCGGAAAAAAATATGATAATTAACGACATCACATTAGAAACCTCAAAAATAACAGTATTTCTCCACTATTTAATGGATGTTATTATACATATAAACCTTCCTCTTGAATCACTCTATCTATTGAAAAAAACCGCATCAAAATCCGGTGCGTAGTTTTAAAGATTTAAGCATACAAAGGGACATAGGGACAGAGAAAGCGACTTTGTTTTATACTATGTAGTGATATATATATATATATATATATATATATATATATATATATATATATATATATATATATATATATATATATATATGTGTGTGTATGTTATGTCGGATATTCTCACGGGTGTGGTGTGTAATCGAAGGTTTTCGGGCATTCCGTGTATGTGCTGAGTCCCTCTTAGAACTGTATGGTAGCTGACGAAAACCTTCGATTACATATATATATATATATATATATATATATATATATATATATATATATATATATATATATACATTTCATCTGCTTGGAAAATTTTTCTGGATGCGCTCATTGTGGTGTATTAAAATTTTTATTATTTCGATTTAAATCTAAACTGGTGCTTCTTAGTTAAAGAGATTGCAAAAGATTCGACAGTTTCATATAAAAATAACGCAATATGTTCGTAAAATTTAAAATAAATCCAATATGGCTTAATAAAAATTGTCTTGTACCCACCCCTAATCCTATTACTTTGTAATTAACAACAATATATAATACTTGATACAACTATCTCCTAGATATATATCTGATTATTTTCGTCCATCCTGTATAGAAAAACAAGGGTTATTGACGCGTGCTGCCAAGGTCCTGATACATAAAGTTCCGAATAAGTCGATGACGGTTGTTGGAGTTCTTATTAATTTATGGGATTTGATCATGGAAACTATTATTTAGTGTACTGACTGACATTTAATTCTTATTGGTTCATTACAATGCGGGTTACAGATAATTTATTTGGAGGTTAATATTAAAAAGTATACAAAAAAAGTTGGATTACGTGCCTCTGTCTAGTTTATTTCTCAACCGACGTCTATAGAAGCAGAAGTTCTGAATATACCAATATATATATATATATATATATATATATATATATATATATATATATATATATATATATATGAAAAAGTTGTTTTATTCTCCTTACGACCGTTAAGAAAGGGGACAGACAGTATATTCTCTGTGAATTCCACTCTGGTTCTCTCTCCATACTAGTTTCGACCACCTAATGGTCTCATCAGTGGAGCTGTAACGAACCGAGAGTAAAATGCACAGGAAACAAATGTCTACTTAAAATCCCCATATCGTAAAATATCGGCAGGATATTACCTGCAGAACTTGATGCCGGACTGCTATCTTAAACAGTACAAACGAACATCTGAATATACCCCGGAGCGGTAGGAAATTTATTAAAAATAAACAAATTCACGGTCTATATATTTGAAAAAGTTGTTTTATTCTCCTTACGACCGTTAAGAAAGGGGACAGACAGTATATTCTCTGTGAATTCCACTCTGGTTCTCTCTCCATACTAGTTTCGACCACCTAATGGTCTCATCAGTGGAGCTGTAACGAACCGAGAGTAAAATGCACAGGAAACAAATGTCTACTTAAAATCCCCATATCGTAAAATATCGGCAGGATATTACCTGCAGAACTTGATGCCGGACTGCTATCTTAAACAGTACAAACGAACATCTGAATATACCCCGGAGCGGTAGGAAATTTATTAAAAATAAACAAATTCACGGTCTATATATTTGAAAAAGTTGTTTTATTCTCCTTACGACCGTTAAGAAAGGGGACAGACAGTATATTCTCTGTGAATTCCACTCTGGTTCTCTCTCCATACTAGTTTCGACCACCTAATGGTCTCATCAGTGGAGCTGTAACGAACCGAGAGTAAAATGCACAGGAAACAAATGTCTACTTAAAATCCCCATATCGTAAAATATCGGCAGGATATTACCTGCAGAACTTAATGGTCGTAAGGAGAATAAAACAACTTTTTCAAATATATAGACCGTGAATTTGTTTATTTTTAATAAATTTCCTACCGCTCCGGGGTATATTCAGATGTTCGTTTGTACTGTTTAAGATAGCAGTCCGGCATCAAGTTCTGCAGGTAATATCCTGCCGATATTTTACGATATGGGGATTTTAAGTAGACATTTGTTTCCTGTGCATTTTACTCTCGGTTCGTTACAGCTCCACTGATGAGACCATTAGGTGGTCGAAACTAGTATGGAGAGAGAACCAGAGTGGAATTCACAGAGAATATACTGTCTGTCCCCTTTCTTAACGGTCGTAAGGAGAATAAAACAACTTTTTCAAATATATAGACCGTGAATTTGTTTATTTTTAATATATATATATATATATATATATATATATATATATATATATATATATATATTCCTGATTCTTGCACCATAGATTATATCATTTTTTCTTTACTTTGTTTTTTCTTGGGTTTAGGTGCTTTATTTAAAAAAAAAAATCAAACAATTGACGTTTCGCCCCAGGTCTCATAATAAATTAAATACACTGTTCACTAGTTTAAAAAGTACCATAATTAAAACCAAAGATATGAATTACCAAAAATTACAGATAACGGAAATGATAGAAATTAAAAAAGATAAAAACATTTAACGACAGAACGGATATAGGAAATTTGAGCCACATTTACACCAGCCTAATTGAAATAAAAATATTAAGTATTCGATCCTGTTAATAAACATCAAATATTGAATATCCTCTTAAACATAAAATTAAATGTATGCGTTTTTTTGGTTTTTTGTGCATTGTGAAATATAAGAAATATATAAAAAATAAAACACATTCGCATTCCATGTATCCTCAATACCTAAATAGACGATGTAATTGTGTATTAATTTCATTATTAATTAATAAACAAAATGTCAAGGTGCGTACTGGTGAAATTAAATATTTTTTTTTAAATTTAAATAGTATTTTAAAATGTTTAAAGATAGTATGTCATATAAAGATAGATTTAGTGCATGTTGTGTTTATAAGAGTGTGACGGAACCAGACGCGGATCCAAGGGAGGGGAGGGAGAGCTTTGAGCTAAAGAAAATAGGCTCGATTCTGCCTTTTATACTAGGAATGTGTATGTTGCTGTTTTGCGATCACCCCCCCCCCCAAGAGCTTCGAATTCAGAAAAATAGACCAGACCCTGCCTTTTACATTAAAAAAGGGAAATGTTGCTGGCGTCTCTCTCCCATGCCATACTTTTGTGATATTACCGTCCCCCCCGTCCCCCCAAAGAGAGATGCTGGATCCTACCTTGGAGGGAACACCGAGTTTTGATAAGGTGCAGGATATAAGTTAATAAATATTAACTTAAATTAATAATTTAAACATTTTTTTTATTATACCAGGCGGCAGAATCCAACAAGGATCGATGTTTTTCTTTTTCCGGTTTAAATATATAATTGTAAATAGAGCTCAAATTGTGAATATCAGCTTTTTTTTGTCATTTTAAATTCATTTAATTGTATGTGAACCAAGTTCTTTTGAAGAATATATTTTCTCTGTCCAAATTATGAGCTTTACCCCTGTCCATCTTGTGATTGTTTTCTATAAGATGTTGGAACAAGGCAAAGTATAATCACTTTTATGTGATGTAATTCTACCTTTGAGACTTCTGAATGTCTGACCTATATAGGTTAATTACATTCTAGGTAAGACATGTTGCAATTTTCACATAACTTTAAAGAAGTTTTGATTTAGGATAACATCAGGTTCAAAGTTTTAATTTGTTTTTTGCTATTCTGGCTTCATTTTCCTGACGAAGAGCATAATAAATACTCGAAAGCTCGACTTACAAAAAATGGCTAAGCACTCAATTTTTTGCAACTTTTTTTGAGTTGTTATTGCTGTGTTTTTGGGCTTCATGCTCGGAAGGCATATAATAAGTGACTATGGGTTTGGTAATGGTTTCATATGACAACAGGAGCATTTTTGGTTTAAATCCCCGGGTTTTCCTGAAGATTCAACGGGATTTCCAGCTTGTTTTTATGGTTTTTCGGATAATCTTTTTAATCAGGCTCTTTCAGATCAATCTCTGGTCTATTAAATATTTCATCTCTTTAGAAAGGCAGGATGAAATATCTTTTAGAAATTGCAAAGATTCGGAATGATTTAGAAGAAATCCTTAAAAAAATGCCATTTTTTCATTTAGGTTTTAATTTGTTTACGACCTTATCTCTACCAATATTTTAAAACATGTCATAGCACCCTGTTAAATTTTTTTTTAATATGCCAGTATCAGATGATTTTGTGTTGTTTATGTACGGAATTCTAAAATCACAGGTTTTTCCAGACATTCAAAAATCCCGTAATCACAGGGTAATTAAATGTGATTAAAATAGGCCATGAGCATGAATAACTTGTTAATCCTATTTTTCCTGCATTTATAACAACCCATAAATAATAACAGATGTTTATTTTTTTATGCGAAAGATTGAATAGATTACTTGTTTATTGTGCTTCAAAAAAATAAAGAATCTGGATCAAAAGTTTTTAAATAATGAAGTAATTCCGATGAGTCTGACAATCTAATATTAATGTCATTTTGTTTAGTTGTTCGTTTTAATTTCCGTCAAAAATAATCTATAACTGTGAACGGCGCGACGTTGCCCCTACTGATTAAACTATTAATAATAGAATCATGAAAATCATGGAAATTAAAATTATAACAGAAGCTCTCTGCTATTGCAAGACGGCTAAAGAGATACAAGACCAACAATAATCGAAAACGAGACAATGCGCTGTTCCAACGATCAGAAAAGACTTTCTACTGTAAGCTAAACTCTCCACCTAACATGGCAGATAATAGATATTTCAACAGAGAGCATGTAGAAGAGTTCAAGGGAAACCAACATTCCACACCCGCCAATTGTAACATCGCAGCCTGCTGGATTAATGAAGAACACCAAGTCTGCCTACAGGCAAATGCAGTTTAAGCCATTTACCATCGAGGAAATGTCAAGAATAATCAAGGAATTCCATAACTGGAAATCTCCAGGTCTCGTCCGATTTCAGAACTACTGGCTCAAGAAGTTTTGGTGTATGCACCATCAACTGGCTAATCTTATTAATGATGATGTTTTCTTAACCCAGAAAAAATACAATTATTCCTGATAGAAGGTATTACGTATCTCTTGCCAAAGGATCAACATAGCACACATAACCCAGTTAAATATAAGCCAATCACCTGCCTTCCACATTATATAAAGTAATTATCCCGTGCTTGACACAACGCAACTATGCACATTGTGAACAAAATATCATCATCGCAACTCAAGAGAAAGGATGCACTAGGGGAGCAATGGGATGCAAGGAACAATTGATTATTGACTCTCTCATATGTAACCAAGCCTGTAGCAATCGAAGAAGCCTCTTTGCTGCCTACGTGGATTATAAGAAGGCCTTCAACTCAATGCCACATAAGTGGCTCAAAACTATATTGAGAATGTAGAGGGTCGATAATCATTATGTTTTCTTTTTAGAACGCAGCATGTCAACCTGGAGAACTAGGATCCAATTGCAAGTGCCATCCAGCGATACCATGGTAAAATCTAATACAATCCCAATATATCAAGGCGATTCACTTAGCCCATTGGGGTTTTACCTTGCAATGAACCCATTATCACGCTGTTTGAACTTCACCAGATACTGTTTTAGTTTTAGTAATAACAATGAAAAGGTAGTAAGATCTTCTGTACATGGCTGATGGCTGCTACCAAAACCTGGAGCAAATGCTCAAAATTGTGGGGGAGTTCTCCGGGGATATTGGAATACTCACCAACGAACAGACCAAGAGAAATTACAAGCCTGGCTGCAGAAACCACTTCATGGACGGCATTCAAATGAGGTCATCCAGGACAATGTCGACAACTCAGCGTCGAACTACTGGTTGATTTCAGGACAGATGTTGCCGGAAACGGAGGGCTTCTTGTTAGCTATCCAAGACCAGGTTATCCCGACGAAGAACTGTCGGAAGTTCATCATCAGAGATTCCTCAACAGAAAATGACCAATGTAGATATGGCTATCGAACATTAGAGACAATCCAGCACATAACTGGTCGATGCCAAGCGTTTTCCACAACCGAGTATAGGGAAAGACACAGCTCAGCCCTTAAGATACTCCACCAAGAGTTAGCCGATAAGTTAAAACTATTGTAGAAATTCTTGATAAAGCTACCGTGTAGCGAAACATGTTGAATATTTTTTATTTAAGTTTCAATTAAAGTGCATTTTGTAAGTAAAATTTGAGTTTTACTAGATTATCTTTAATGAAGTTGCATCTTGTTGGGACTGATCGAGGTAAGCGTTTGTTAACAATTTGATCTAGTATTGCGTTTGTTTAAGGACTATTTAAAAAAAAAGAATAAATCCCTTGTACATAGGAAAAAAAATATGTGGACTTTTTTATTGGCGGATGCAGCGTTGAACATTACCAAATTTAATTGATGTCAATAACAATGCACGTAAGCAGCATGTTCATAGGTTTTTTTATAATTGCTTGCACCCCATTCGACGAGCCGCTCATGATTTCCAGAAAATAAAAAAGCGCTCACTTGGTTTTACTTATACATACAGGAAGATAGAGAGCAGAAACTGCATTATATTTAATTGCTTTTCTACAATCTCTTACAAGAAATTCTTAAAAATGTCTAATACATATACGATGGTTTTTATAAATTTCTTCGTAACTCAGAATCCTTTGAATTCAGAAATCGAAATCGGCCACTGTTTTTGTCTGCATAGTTTCGGACAGAGCACTTAATTTCGGATGACTTTTTTTTCGCCAAATATTTTTAACTTCTTTAAAACGTAACAATATTTTGATCAAAGTAAAAACATAGTCTCTTTCACAAAAATTAAAGTACTGGTACAATAGACATCACGCATAGAAATACTGTGGGACAAAACCCATGATATTATAATCAGGGAGTCAGAATACATATAAAAAACTTTGGCGGAGCCATGTCTCTTTATCGGCACTTGGCTTTCCAACCAAAACGGAAGCAGAAATATAGCGAAAAAAGGAAATTAATTATTGCGGTTTAATATATTGCCCTCCCAAAATTATATCTCACTATCTCCGCGGGCGATGCCACGACGGGTAACTGGTAGTAGTACATTTTATAATACCTCCCTAAAAATGTAATTTTTCAACATAACTCCCTTAAATTCAATACATTTTGCCTCCGTCCTGCAAAATTAAATAAACATTAT
This sequence comes from Diaprepes abbreviatus, assembly GCA_034092305.1. Lineage (NCBI taxonomy): Eukaryota > Metazoa > Arthropoda > Insecta > Coleoptera > Curculionidae > Diaprepes > Diaprepes abbreviatus. Next base: position 1,684,984 of record JASJET010000081.1, on the reverse strand, counting down.
TGCGTATCAATAAGTAAACTTTGTCGTTTTCTTTGAATTTCAATAAGCTTTTTATTTGCTTATCCGGTAAAATGATTATTTGTTTTCTTGAAGTCAGCTGTTTGTGTGACCTTTGTTTATGTAAATTTATTCCTTGCTTTATATAACAAAGAAATGTAGGCGATACAAAACAATTTATTTTTAAAGGACGGTTTTAACGCAAATTGGAATTACCTACACTTATTGAATTTGCGTTTTCACTTCTAACAGTTCTTAAAATAGAAATAAATCGATAATAATAAAAATAAAAATGTTGATTACTTACTTACTTTATCATTCAATCTATTTTTAAGACAATTGCATTAGGTTTTTTTACTAAATATATTTTTTTATGATTATACCTATGGTACAACAACCAACTATAAAGTAATGTAAATATTATAAAAGTGACGTCACTTGTAAACGTCGCTTCTAGTTTTTTACGTCATCAACGTTATGACAACCTTGATATTTCTTTCGGATAACCGCATGTATTTGGAGGCTTTTTTATCTCTTGAAAAAATTCATTTGAAGATCGGTTTTGACAGAAAAAAACAATTCAATTACACGCATACACCAATTTACGGTAACAATAAACCATTTTTTTAAAATAAAATTTTTAAAAAAATTGATTGACTTTTAAAAAAGCGTTAAAATGCAAAAAAATAATATGAAATTTCATATGAAATTGAAATTTTTGAAGTCGGCGACAAACTACCCACACAGCACTAGACGTCTTATAGACGTCATTTTTATATCCGGATTATGTCTGAACGTCTTAAGACATAAATAAGGCGTCTTATAGACGTTGTTTTAAAGACGTCCATAAGACGTCTATATGGAACGTCTTTAAGATATCTTTTAAAAGTCTACATACTACATTTTATATGAAAATAAATACAGTTGTGTATAATTTAGTTGATAAAAACTAAAAAGCATTTCCTTCCCTATGGATTTTGTCGCAGTTGGGTAAGCCGCACAGAGCTCAGCTGAATACAAGTTGAGGTTAAAATATTTGATTGAACGACAAATTTTTAGTAGCCTCACTACGACCTTGGTTAATGGAACTTTTGCGTGATCTTTTTTATCAATACTTTGGTGCTTTTTGTCACAGATTGTTTGATGTACCGATAACAATGACACACATAAATATATATATGATGCCAGCGAAACTATAACTTTAAAAAACCCGCCTTTTGTTTCTGTCAACTGTCATTTTTCAGTTTTGTATTTGTGTTTCGTCATGTCGTTATTCATTTTTAATGTTGTTGGGGTTCCGAAATTATTCAGGTTACTTATGCGGTAATATGGGACTCATTAAAAGAAGTTTTATTTCCAAAGTTTACCACTTCTACTTGGTAAAGAATTGCCAAGGAGTTCAAAGACGAGAATAACAGTGTAATTTTAACAATCGTTTTAATAATTACAATTGTAGTTTTTAGAAGAATACATTACATATGATACTAACTGGATTTCAGTTATTAAATTTCCATCAATATTAATTTTTACTTTTTAATTGTTTATAACAGGTTTATATAAAGTTTGCTAAGGGGAGGGTTACCAGACGACAGGAATTTTCCTGACATGTCTGAAATTTTAGCCCCCATTTGGGGAAACAAGAAAAAACTGCAATTGTCAGTATTTTTTTGAAATAAAAAGAGGAAAATATAAGTAATAAAAAATATTTAGTAATCATTCTAGTAAAAAAAATTAATTAAACGTTAACAAAACAAGTGAGTTGTTAATTTAGTATATTAATAAATTTAGTTTCGTACTTTTTATCGCTTGATGTTTCTTTTGGCAATTGCTGGACTTTTATAACCATTTCATGACATTCTTCACATGATATGTTCTTTAAGTTAAATTGTGTCTAGAGCAAAACCTTAACAGAAGATATTGTTGTAAACCAACTATTACTACAAATTATTAATTAATAAATTACTATATATAAATATTTTTAAGTGACTCTTATGGATTAATAGATAATTATAGTCTAATATTTAATACTCTCTTAAGAAGTTATATCTTAAATAAATTTATATTTTAATAGGATCAAACAAAAACATGCCTTAATTTCCGAAACTCTAAAACTTTAGTTTTTACAGAGACCATTAGCCTTGTGCATATTGTCATCATCCCATAAATACACACTTTTTTATTTCAGTAATCATATAAATAAATAGTTATGTTATATTTGTTAGTACGGCTATGATTGTAAAATAATAATATAGATACAGAAATAAAATATAACTAGGACATGAACGTAGAGACGAGGGGAACTAAAATTAAAAAACTACAATAGTGATATTAAATTAGTAAATAAGAAGAAAAACTGTTGTTACCTCATGATTTAGTGAACATTTTAATAAAATATTAAAAGTAATATTAGAAGATTTATTTGAATTCATCGAAACCCGTGATAAACCAAAAACAGAACCAGCAAAGTTATAACATTGGTGGCAGCGAAAAGCAAAGCATATAACGATATAGACAGAATATTTCTCTCCTTAGTCCACTATGCTCCCATTAATGAGAACACTGGCTCGATATTGGTATTTGATGCTTGGATAGCAAATATTTTGAAAATCTCACTGCCTTAACATACCACATACAACATTCAGATAAAATGTCCGGATATGAATAAGAATTGTTTTTTTTAAGGACCAAGCAGTAATGATCTTCGGTAACAAGCATTTTTAATAAATTAAAACAATTTAACATAATTCTTGAATATCCATTATCTCAAAACTCGCAAAATAAAAAAATAAACTTTTGAAGAAAAAACATAGGTTATGTTCACACAAAATATAAAAAATAAACAGTTTCCGCCATATTTAAAGCAGTCCCCTGAAAAGTTAAACATTATTTGGCGTAATGACCTTGGAAAAGGTAGATTTAGGCGGGAAATCGTCGGTCTTTGTCTTTTTTTTTAATTTAACAAATCACAATGCTTCAAATTTGACATATGTCTTATTACGCTACGCTTAGGCCCAGATTTTTCTTATCGTGTGGATCCACTTTCAGAGAAATGTAAGTGGTCGAAAAAAATCGTTTAAAAAACTACTTGTTTTGCCTCTCTTTTATTATTACTATTTTGCAAAAAAGGTTATAAAGTCTGAGATTTCTAACTAAACCTATCTTGTAGGAAATGTAATTACGAAACTTTTTTCCTTATCCACTTTTCTCTGAAGTGAACACTTTCTATGATAAAAGAAAGAAAAGGCGAGAAAATGCATATTTTTTCATTTTTTTTTTAAATTTTGTTAAATATATACATGTAGCGGTATTTTTTGAGAGGAAGCATATCTCAATTATTGTTATAGGTATTATTCTTGAGGGTTTAGAGCACAAATAGCCAAATCATGATAGATTTTTACAGATCAATCCCGGTCTAATTTAAAACTTTTTGGAAGTCTGCAGCGCCAATTTCACATACACACAAAGACACTTTTAACGAAATGAAACGCAAATCCAAAGTCATGTAAATAATAAAATAGCATGTAGACAAAGAAAAGGCTGTTAAAAAATAGTAGACCGGAAAAGGTTCGGAACAGTTTGTTTGTTATAAGATAAAATGTTGCGGAAACGCTATAAATAAATATCTAGTGTATTTACAATAACAAAGTGATAATTAGAACTAAGAACCTTTTTGATAGCAATTATTTCAATGGAAAATTCCTAAATTTACAGTCATATGTAGTTTGGCATACTTCAAAACTATGCAATTTTTAAGAGTTGTTTAACATAATTCGTTGTTAATTAGCAAATAATCATATCCTAACATAAATTATTATAAATAGTTTCTCAATTTACAACAACAATATATTAAATATTACAAAACAAGAACAAACATTAAAAAGAAAATACACTTACCTTAAATCTATAAGTTATAACTTTAAATATCACAGCAAAAAAATAAGGAAAAACGACTAAAAATCACTTAGAAAATAAATAAAAACACTTCAATTTCCATTAAAATAATCTCACTAAAGCGGCAACATGGTGAAATATTGAAAAAATTGCTGAAATTCGACGGACAAATCTACAGTTCCATTCGACTGGCTGGTGACTAGAGATACGGCTAAAATGGTGCGGTACGATACTCTGGTACTAACGTTAAATACTGGGTTGGTAAAATTAGGATTTATGGTTAACGCGCTTGATGTGTCCGCCAATAGTCCTGGAGTTTTGGGAAAGAAAAGCGAATTTTTAAGTTGATACAATTTTTGTTGTTCAATATATAAACAAACTATATCAAGACGTTTTTTTCTTATGGAAGGATTTGAAGTGTATTTTGTTATTTTTAACCGACTTCTAAAAGAAGGAGGTTCTCAATTCGTCGACTATTCATTTTTTTAATGTATATACACCGATTACTCCGGAATGGCGGCACCGATTTGAATGAAATTTTTTACGTAATTTTTTAAAAAAATCAAAATTTCAACAAGAAATAAAGAAATCTTTCTGCCGTATTTAAATAGTTTGTTATATATGTAATTCTCCTTTCAGGCAAAGAATATGAAAAATATATATACAAACAGTTTATTTCCTGCTCTCGTCAATGGAGCTGTATCGAACCGAGAGCAACATTAGCAGGAAATAATGACAGGTGCAATATCCTGCGACGTGCTTTGAAATTTATGGTTCATATATCAGTTATTTCCTGCTAATGTTGCTCTCAGTCCGATACAGCTCCACTGACGACATCATGAGGTGATCGAAACGCGTATGGAGAGAGGACCAGAGCGATATTTGCAGGAAATAAACTGTTTGTATATATATTTTTCATATTCTCTGCCTGAAAGGAGAATTACATATATAACAAACTTTTTACGTTATATTTAGAAAGTTGCTGTGGTGGTCTCATATTTTTTTCGACAAAATTGGTGCAGTAAAATCCAAGATGGGGCTGACAATATGGCGGCCAAACAAATTAATTTTGTTCGATTTTCTCCAAAATGGGTGTGGGGGAATTTTCGGGATCACACACAACGAATCTGAAATTATTTTTTAAACATCCAATATGGCGGATCCAATATGGCGGTCAAAAAGATTTAATTTTGTCCGATTTTTTCCAAAAAGGGTATGGGGGAGTTTGCGATGTCGCACATAACGTATCCAAAATTTTTTTAAAAAATTCAATATGGCGGATCCAGTATGGCGGACAAAAAATCTGTTTTGTCCGATTTTCTCCAAAATTGGCATAAGGGAATTTTCGGGGTTGTACACAACGATTCTGAAATTATTTTTAAAAAATTCAATATGGTGGATCCAATATGGCAGACAAAAAATCTATTTTGTCTGATTTTCTCCAAAATTGGTATGGGGCAGTTTTCGAGGTCGCACATAACGAATTATTTTAAACAAAATTCGATATGGCGGATCCAATATGGCGTCCTAAAAATTTAACATTTTTCGATTTTCTCCAAAACTGGTATAGATAGGGTCGTTCTTGAGGGTGTAAATTGCGAATTTTTTTTAAAGATTCAATTGGGTTAATCCAATATGGCGGACTATATATTTTACATTTTTCAATTTTATTCTAAATTGATACTGGGTCATTTCTCAGGGTGTACATAACGGATATAAAATTATTTTAAGAAAATTTAATGTGTCAGATTCAATATAACGGTTTAAAAATGTTACATTTTTGGATTTTGTCCCAAATTTCGAGGGCGTAGATTCAAATTTAGGGTTTTCGTGGGTGTATATTCAGATTAGATTAAGAGGTTAAAATTATTTTTTGAAATTTAGTATAACGGCGGGAGATTTTGGAGGTATATATTACTAATCTATGGCTCTGTGGGCGCACTTGGCCCACAGATGCCGTACAGTGAGCTTTGAAAATGGTGAATGAGACTTCACCGAAACGTCAGCTGCTCTACAGTCCTGAGAAGGACTCGGCACATAGACAGGATACCTGAAAACCTCCGTAGAATTAGTATAAGGTCAGAACTATGGCCTGGTAAGATTTCTGTATATGGAATCAACCTTTGCATTGTCCACTGCTTGAAATATGGCCCATAGCTCGACAGAGTCAAAAGCCTTGCAATAATCGACAAATGCTAGGTGTATTTGAATATTATATTCTGTTCATTTTTCGATTAGTAATGTGATGTTCTGTATCTGCTCTGTTGTTCTAAAGCCGCTTCGAAACCCAGCTTATTCTGGAATTGATAGGAGTCAAATTTGTTTGTTAATTTATTAGTTATAATCTTTGTAAGCAATTTGTACGGAAGTGGTAGAATACTTATGGGGCGATAATTTCCGATGTCTAATTTCTCGCCTTTTTTGTACAAAAGAATGACTCGGACGTTTTGCCAGTTATCAGGGATTTTAGCGTTAACCACATAACAAACAAACTCGATTTTTACCAACCTGTCGAACAAGCTGGATTCAGAAAATACTTTAGCACCACAGATCACCTACACACCATAAAAATTCTAATTGAGAAGTGCACCGAATATAACGTACCGCTCCATATGGCTTTTGTAGATTTCCAGAAGGCATTCGACTCCGTCGAAATATGGGCAGTATTACAATCCTTAGAAAACGTAAGAATCAATTCAAGATTCAACATAAACATCATAAAGAATATATACGAAAATGCAACCATTCAAATAAAAATAGACGACAAGACGAAAACGAACTCCATAAAACAACAAAGGGGAGTGAGATAAGGGGACACTATCTCGCCAAAACTGTTCACCCTAGTCCTAGAGGACATTTTTAAGGAACATAAATGGGACATCAAAGGTATAAACATCGACGGAATATACTTGAACCATTTCAGATTTGCCGATGACATAATCTTAATAGCAAGTAATCTCCAAGAATTGAATGAAATGCTACAACAGCTAAATGACGTATCCGCATCTGTAGGCCTTAAAATGAACTAAAACAAAACAAACATTACAATACAGAACCAGAGGATAGAAAACGTCGAACACTATGTATACTTGGGTCATGACATCAGACTAGGGAAATCAAACCAGGATGCTGAAATAAAAAGAAGAATGGGCCGCTTTCGGCAAACTTGCATACATCCTGAAAAATAATTCAGTTCCCATAAATCTAAAAAGAAAAGTATACGACACATGGATATTACCGGTGTGTACGTATGGATTAGAGACCATGTCCCTCACCAAAAAGTCTGCTAAAAAACAGTCCAAAGAGCGATGGAAAGAAACATACTTAGAATATCATTAAGAGACAGGATTAGAAACACCGAGATAAGACGCAGAACGAAAGTCAAAAACATCGTGAAGGAGGTTGCAAAGATGAAGTGGCGATGGGCTGGTCACATAGGCCGATATAAGGACAACAGATGGACACGAAGAATCCTGGAATGGAGACCGAGGGAGACAACAAGAAGCACGGGAAGACCTCAAAAAAGATGGGTAGACGACATAAGGACAATGGCGGGCAAACAGTGGATGAGATTGGCGAAGAATAGAAAAAGATGGAAACAATTAAGAGAGACCTACATCCAGGAGTGGATAGACAGAGGTTGACAAAGAGAGAGAGGGAGATTCAAAAGAATACTTAATTGCATCTTTGATCTATTCATCAGTACCCGAAACGAAAGAATAAATTTACCTCTGTTTTTTATTTAAAACGACCGCACTATAACTCCATAAATATTATCATTACTTTGTTTATAATAAAATTTCAGAATATATCGTGCTAGTACCTCTTTAATCCAAAATTTATCCGTTTGTTGTTATCAGGCAATCTTGCATGTTTCCGTAAGATGAAACCACATAAACAAAAATTTTTAGATAAGCGTCTGTGCCAATTTATTTATAATATAATAAAATCGTATTAAATTAAAAAGATTCTTTGAGGTTTTGTATTAATTTTTTTTTGAGTATTGTATAAATAAAAAATGCGCTGATATCGGTAATGTATATATTTAACTTGTTTTTGGCAAAATAATAAATGTAAACACATGTTGTTGTTTTGTGACTGATAAGGTTTTTCAAAAAAAGCCGCTTTAATTTTCAAAGAATTTGATATGATTTAGGTCACTTTATATTTCATTAAAAACATCAATGTTAAAAACGGGCAAAGTTCTTTTTTATTCCGGTTTGGGTCCATGATAAAAGAATTGCGATCTGAATGGATAAGTAGAAGCAAATGGCACTAATATTCGGAAAAAAGCCTGGTAAATTTAGGATACAAATGATGCGTAGCACCCAAAATTAAAATAACAATTTTTCCTGAAATTTATCAGTCAAAATTTCATTCTGCACTTTATCAAGTTGGCAACACCAAAGATACATGATATCGGTTTCGTACTAAAGCAGATTTCTGTTCAGATAACCCGGGCAAATAAGTTTAAATTTCCAAGATTTACTTTAAATCCCAGTTTTGCAGCTTAAATACGAATGCCTGAATAATATCTCTTACGTCACTGATGTGCGTTTCTTTGTCCTGCAGCTGAAAATTTAGTTTATTTAGCTGTCGAATTTTTGAACACCATTAATCCAGCAGGACTCCTATATCATAGGCTTTCACTGCGTGTCGGCACAGCTATGATGTTACTTCGGAATTTGAAATCACTGAAACTATGTAATGGTATTAGGCTGCAAGTTAAGGCTTTGCATGACAATTTGGTAGAAGCCACTGTTGAGTCTATCTAGGGGGAAACAAACAGTGTTTGCGCCGTGAATACCGTTGATTTCCAACGAACTATCTTTTGAATTTAGGCGACGGCAGTTCCCTTTAATAGTGGGTACACAAGATAAGAAAAATCTTGGCGTAAGCATAGCGTAATAAAACATATGTCAAATTTTAAGCATTGTGATTTGTTATATTTAAAAAAAAAGACAAACATTGAATATTTCCCGCCTAAATCCGCCTTTTCCAAGGTCATTACGCAAAATAATGTTTAACTTTTCAGCGGACTACTTTAAATATAACGGAAACTGTGGCCTTTTAATATTTTATTTGAACATAACCTATGTTTTTTTTTTCAGAAGTTTGTTGTTTTATTTATATTTTTTTTTATTTTGCGAGTTTTGAGATAATGGATATTCATGAATCATGTTAAATTGTTTTAATTTATTAAAAATGCTTGTAACCGAAGATCATTACTACTTGGTCCTCAAAAAAAAAATTCTTGTTCATTTTTTTTTATTAATTTTATAATAATTGCAATAATGCAGTTGTTCGTTATATAAATTAAAGCTTATGAAATAAAGGCCGTTATATAATACAATTTCTATTTAACGACAATCTCTGATATCGAGATGCTAATTCACAGACATGCTCTTAGCTGTGGTTACCAGATCAAATAATGAGATTTACTGACAATATCCATGACTTTTCAGTAAATATCCGGACATTTTATCTGAATGTTGTATGTGGTATGTTAAGGCAGTGAGATTTTCAAAATATTTGCAACCGAAGCACCAAATGCGAATATCGAGCGAGTCTTCTCATTAATCGAAGCGTAGTGGATTAGAGAGAGAAATATACTGTCTATATTGTTATAAGCTTTGCTTTTCACTGCCACCAATATTGTAACTTTGCTGGTTCTACTTCTGGTTTATCACTGATTCCGATGAATGCAAATAAATCTTCTAATATTACTTTTAATATTTTATTAAAATGTTTACTAAATCATGAGGTAACAACAATTTTTCTTCCTATTTACTAATTAATGTCACTATTGTAGTTTTTAATTTTAGTTCCCCTCGTCTCTATGTTCATGTCCTAGTTATATTCTATTTCTATATCTAAATTATTATTTTACAGTTACAGGCGTACTAACATAACTATTTATTTACATGATTACTAAAATGAAAAAGTGTGTATTTATGGGACGATAAGACAATATGAACACAAATAATGGTTTCTGTAAAAAGTAAAATTTTAGAGTTTCGGAGATTAAGGCATGCTTTTGTTTGAGCCTATTAGAATATAAATTTACTTAAGATATAACTTTTTCTTAAGATATTATTAAATATTAGACTATAATTATCTATTAATCCATAGGAGTAACTTAAAAATATTTATATATAGTAATTTAATAATAAATAATTTGTAGTAATAGTTGGTTTACAACAATATCTTCTGTTAAGGTTCTACTCCAGACACAATTTAACTTAAAGAATAAATCATGTGAAGAATGTCATGAAATTGTTATAAAAGATAAGCAATTGCAAAAGAAACATCAAGCAATAAAAAGTATGAAACTAAATTTATTAATATACTAAATTAACAATTCACTTATTTTGTTTACTTTTAATTAATTTATTTTTTCTTACTAGAATGATTAATAGATATTTTTTTATTACTTATTTTCCTCTTTTAATTTCAAAAGAATACTGACAATTGCAGTTTTTTCCTGTTTCTCTAAAGAGGGCTAAAATTTCAGACATGTCAGGAAAATTCCTTTCGTCTGGTAACCCTACCCTTAGCAAACTCTATATATACCTATTAAAACAATTAAAAAGAAAAAATTAACATTGATGGAAATTTAATAACAGTATCATATGTAATGTTTCTTCTAAAAGAATGGTAATTATTAAAACGATTGTTAAAATTACACTGTTATATTGAAATTCTCGTCTTTGAACTCCCTGGTAATTCTTTACCAGGTAGAAGTGGGAAACTTTGGAAATAAAACTTCTTTTAAAGAGTCCCATATTACCGCACAAGTAACCTGAATAATTTCAGAAACACTGTTTACCGCCTCGGGATTCGCACTGTTACTTTCACCTGCTGATTTCATCAGCTAAATATCACAATTATTTCCAACCTAGTAATAAGGGTATAGCTGTACACATTTCCATATCGTGTTTCCTAATTATTGGCCCAACAACAGCGAAGAGCTCTTCAAATTCACCAATAGTAACAGGAAAATATTTTTAAAAAATCAAGATCATTTTCTCACATTTCTTGAATTAAATTATTAATATGTCCAAGCCTTCCTCCAATGTTTTCCTCAAATACAGACCGGACGACTTTTCTGTTTTTTTTTTTTTAATAAAGAATATATCAATATTCTCCTTGCATTTTGTAACTTGTTTTTCTAGATTAAAATACTGCCGCAATAATGTTTTATTTTGCTTCATTTTAATTTTTAGATAAAATATAAACAAAAATCCTGATAAAAGTTAGGTTAAGACTAAAAAACGTGTGTACGATACATTTTTAACACAAAAGTGCGTAATATGCTAAGCTCAAATTTTTCTTGTCATGTGGAATCACCCTGAGCTCATCCGTCAATCTGGTTATTCTGGCCTCATTCACTAAAATGAAAATGGTGAAGAATACTGTTTATAAAGAAAAAGTGTTATAAACACCTTACGATGCATCTGAAGAAAAACTGTTTTGATTGGATGTTCATGATGATTGCATCACGCATCAATTTTGATGTGGTCGGTCATTGTATATAAACCATTGGATAAGACTAAGGTATATATGTCATTCTCGTTGATTGAGTGAGTCTGAACAAACCTCTAAATTTTTAAGGTAAATCGCTGGGTACCTAACCTTTTAGGGCTCTGTATCTCCGTTAAGGGGTACTTTAGGATTTTTTTCGATGACAAAGTAGGGTTATTTTGACCTGTCCTGTATGCCCCCCAGACACCCTGTATAGCCCTTATAGCAACCACCTATAAATGTAGGATCTGCTAAAATCAATTCAAATTTGTTATAGTAGATAACAGTTTCTTTAAGACATATCAATTATAATCAGTTGAGAAGGTATTCAACATTATTTCCTATTTCTTTTTTAAAAGACGTTATGAAAGGTTTAGTGACCGAAAATATTATTTATTCAAAAACTTTTTTTACGTATTAATTAACAAAAATTGTTAGATAGACCAATTAAAATAGGAAGTATATAATTTAAACTCTTATTAAAAAAAGAGAGTGTTACGTCACGTATGGTTATTAAAAAAATTACTTATTAAACAAGATCTGTCAGACATTAATTAATATTTTTTACCAGATAGACCTGTTTCAGTTTATAATGTAGGTCCAAATATTAAAAAAAAACAAACAAAAAGGTGTTATGTCTCGCAATTTTCACAAAAATTATAATTAATTGAAAAAAAAGGTTTGTCAGAGGTTAATTAACAAAAACTTACAGACAGACCAATTTTTTCCCAAATAGATATTTGTGATTAACTGTCCAAATTCCAAGGTGTTCGGTAATGTAAGTTTTTGTTTTTACAACAATAAAAACAATATTAAAAATAGAAATTAACAAAAGTTCAACAGTCCAATTCCTCATTTTTGGTATGTTTAGTCATTATTTTATTTTTTTAATTCTAGGTATTCTGTGACGTATGTTTTTATGCAGTCAGATCTTAGACTATACCTAAAGTTCATAACTTCTGTCAATGAGTCTTCGCTCGCATGAAATTTCGTTGGAAAGTCAAAAATTTTTTTTTAAATTAAATTTATTTCCTCACATTTTTATCAACCCTTAAGTTTTTTTTTCCTGGAGAGAATACCTTGCACAGGCCCCTTCACAAAGTGTGAAAAGTAATGTGGATTCTTACCGACAGACACTCCCCTGGGTTGAAGGTCCTACCGATTTTCCTTGGTCTGCCGTTGGCTGTGGCTGCTGACACTCCAAGGTTATTCAGTGAGACGTTCGATTTCCAAGCATTAAGCCTTAATCTTCGGACATACCAGTAGATTTAAATAACAATACATTTGTTTGAAGGCTGTTTATGGTCGGTCGGGAAAACGCGTTTTTGATGTTTGACAGACATAAATGTGTTTACTTATTTTTATTTCCAGTTTTATTGCTTATCGTGACTCTTTTCATTGTTTTTAAGCGTTAGAATTTACTATAAATACGAAGTTTGCAATTAATATCAACAAAAAGAGGATTAAAAACTTATTTTTATTGGTAAATATTGTTAAATAATGTTTACATACTGAAAATAACGATAATAATAATTTAGGAAACCAAAAATTCATACTTTTATGTATTCTAGAACTGTCGTACCATTATGCTCATTTAAATGATGCAGTACAAATGTATTACGTTATTCAACATTCGAACCGGGCCCCTTGTTCTGACAATATGCTAATTCTACAGCGGTATGTTCGAAGGCCTTAACAAACCTTTAGTCTTCACACAGTGTAGCTGCTCTAGGTGCAGATTGTCCTATTGCTTCGTACTCTTCCTATATTTTGTTTACAGTGTAGGGTGTCGTACAACCAACATCTCACCGGCATGTTCCGACCCGAATTAACTTCAAATATAAGTTCCGACTTATAGTTAGTACGTAGATGGGTGTCTGAGGAAAGTGCCGGCATCGAGAACGAAACACGCATACTTTTAGTGGCCGAAAATTAGCTTGTAATTATATCTCTTGAACATCGAAGGCATTATTGCAAGTTACACTATAATGAACTTTTTTTACGTAACACAATTATAACGCTAACCATTTATTTTAAGGGTGTACATCCATTGACGTTAAAAAAGAAATTTTCTTGTTATTTTAAAATTCACTATTCATTTTCAAGGGCCTCCAGCACTCAGGGATTTTAAGAAAAGCTTTAAAAGTATTTTAGCTATCTGTAAAAAATTCATAGTGCAACAATTATAACGCTAACAATTTATTTTAAAGGTGTACATCCAGTGACGTTAAAAAAATAAAATTTCTTGTTATTTTAAAATTCACTATTCATCACCCAGCAATCAGGCATTTTAAGAGAAGCTTTAAAAGTGTTTTAGCTATCTGTAAAAAATTCATAGTGCAACAATTATAACGCTAACAATTTATTTTAAAGGTATACATCCAGTGACGTTAAAAAAATAAATTTTCTTGTTATTTTAAAATTCACTATTCATTTTCAAGGGCACCCAGAACTCAGGGATTTTAAGAGAAGCTTTAAAAGTGTTTTAGCTTTCTGTAAAAAATTCATAGTTCAACAATTATAACGCTAATAATTTATTTTAATGGTGTACATCCACTGACGTTAAAAAAGGAAATTTTCTTGGTATTTTAAAGTTCACTATTCATTTTTAAGGGGACCCAGCACTCAGGGATCTTAAGAAAAGCTTTAAAAGTATTTCAGCTATCTGTAAAAAATTCATAGTTCAACAATTATAACGCTAACAATTTATTTTAAGGTATATATTCACTGACGTTAAAAAAAGAAATTTTCTTGTTATTTTAAAATCCACTATTCATTTTTAAGGGCACCCTGCACTCAGGGATTTTAAGAAAAGCTTTAAAAGTGTTTTAGGTATTTGTAAAAAATTCATTGTTCAACAATTATAATGCTAACAATTTATTTTAAGGGAGTATATCCACTGACATTAAAAAAATAAATTTTCTTGTTATTTTAAAATTCACTATGCATTTCTAAAGCCATCCAGCACTCAGGAATTTTAAGAGAAGCTTTGAAAGTGTCTTAGGTAATTGTAAAAAATTCATAGTTGAACAATTATAACGCTAACAATTTATTTTAAGGGTGTACATCCACTGACGTTAAAAAAAGAAATTTCAGTTTTTATTTTAAAATTCACTATTCATTTTTAAGAGCACCCAGCATTCAGAGATTTTAACAGAAGCTTTAAAAGTGTTTTAGGTATTTGTAAAAATTCATAGTTCAACAATTATAACGCTAATAATTTATTTTAATGGTGTACATCCACTGACGTTAAAAAAAGAAATTTTCTTGTTATTTTAAAATTCACTATTCATTTTTAAGGGGACCCAGCACTCAGAGATTTTAACAGAAGCTTTAGAAGTGTTTTAGGTATCTGTAAAAAATTCATAGTTCAACAATTATAACGCTAACAATTTATTTTAAGGATGTACATCCAGTGACGTTAAAAAAGAAATTTTCTTGTTATTTTAAAATTCACTATTCATTTTTAAGGGGATCCAGCACTCAGAAATTTTAAGAGAAGCTTTAAAAGTATTTTAGCTATCTGTAAAAAATTCATAGTTTAACAATTATAACGCTAACAATTTATTTTAAGGGTGTACATCCACTGACGTTAAAAAATAAATTTTCTTGTTATTTTAAAATTCACTTTGCATTTTTAAGGCCACCCAGCACTCAGACATTTTAACAGAAGCTTTAAAAGTGTTTTAGGTATCTGTAAAAAATTCATAATTCAACAATTATAACGCTAACAATTTATTTTATGGGTCTACATTCAGTGACGTTAAAAAAAGAAATTTTCTTGTTATTTTAAAAGTCACTATTCATTTTTAAGGGCATCCAGCACTCAGGGATTTTAAGAGAAGCTTTGAAAGTGTCTTAGGTATTTGTAAAAAATTCATAGTTCAACAATTACAACGCTAACAATTTATTTTAAGGGTGTACATCCACTGACGTTAAAAAAAGAAATTTTCTTGTTATTTTAAAATACACTATTCATTTTTAAGGGCATCCAGTACTCAGGGATTTTAAGAGAAGCTTTGAAAGTGTCTTAGGTATTTGTAAAAAATTCATAGTTCAACAATTACAACGCTAACAATTTATTTTAAGGGTGTACATCCACTGACGTTAAAAAAAGAAATTTTCTTGTTATTTTAAAATTCACTATTCATTTTTAAGGGCATAAAGCACTCAGGGATTTTAAGAGAAGCTTTAAAAATGTTTTAGGTATCTGTAAAAAATTCATAATTCAACAATTATAATGCTAATAATTTATTTTATAGGTGTACATCCACTGACGTTAAAAAAAGAAATTTTCTTGTTATTTTAAAATCCACTATTCATTTTTAAGGGCACCCAGCACTCAGGGATTTTAAGAGAAGCTTTAAAAGTGTTTTAGGTATTTGTAAAAAATTCATTGTTCAACAATTATAATGGTAACAATTTATTTTAAGGGAGTATATCCACTGACATTAAAAAAATAAATTTTCTTGTTATTTTAAAATTCACTATGCATTTCTAAAGCCACCCAGCACTCAGGAATTTTAAGAGAAGCTTTGAAAGTGTCTTAGGTATTTGTAAAAAATTCATAGTTGAACAATTATAACGCTAACAATTTATTTTAAGGGTGTACATCCACTGACGTTAAAAAAAGAAATTTCAGTTTTTATTTTAAAATTCACTATTCATTTTTAAGAGCACCCAGCACTCAGAGATTTTAACAGAAGCTTTAAAAGTGTTTTAGGTATCTGTAAAAATTCATAGTTCAACAATTATAACGCTAATAATTTATTTTAATGGTGTACATCCACTGACGTTAAAAAAAGAAATTTTCTTGTTATTTTAAAATTCACTATTCATTTTTAAGGGGACCCAGCACTCAGAGATTTTAACAGAAGCTTTAGAAGTGTTTTAGGTATCTGTAAAAAATTCATAGTTCAACAATTATAACGCTGACAATTTATTTTAAGGATGTACATCCAGTGACGTTAAAAAAGAAATTTTCTTGTTATTTTAAAATTCACTATTCATTTTTAAGGGGATCCAGCACTCAGGAATTTTAAAAGAAGCTTTAAAAGTATTTTAGCTATCTGTAAAAAATTCATTGTTTAACAATTATAACGCTAACAATTTATTTTAAGGGTGTACATCCACTGACGTTAAAAAAGAAATTTTCTTGTTATTTTAAAATTCACTTTGCATTTTTAAGGCCACCCAGCACTCAGAGATTTTAACAGAAGCTTTAAAAGTGTGTTAGGTGTCTGTAAAAAAATCATAATTCAACAATTATAACGCTAACAATTTATTTTATGGTTCTACATCCAGTGACGTTAAAAAAAGAAATTTTCTTGTTATTTTAAAAGTCACTATTCATTTTTAAGGGCATCCAGCACTCAGGGATTTTAAGAGAAGCTTTAAAAATGTTTTAGGTATTTGTAAAAAATTCATAATTCAACAATTATAATGCTAATAATTTATTTTAAGGGTGTACATCCACTGACGTTAAAAAAAGAAATTTTCTTGTTATTTTAAAATCCACTATTCATTTTTAAGGGCACCCAGCACTCAGGGATTTTAAGAGAAGCTTTAAAAGTGTTTTAGGTATTTGTAAAAAATTCATTGTTCAACAATTATAACGCTAACAATTTATTTTAAGGGTGTACATCCACTGACGTTAAAAAAAGAAATTTCAGTTTTTATTTTAAAATTCACTATTCATTTTTAAGAGCACCCAGCACTCAGAGATTTTAACAGAAGCTTTAAAAGTGTTTTAGGTATCTGTAAAAATTCATAGTTCAACAATTATAACGCTAATAATTTATTTTAATGGTGTACATCCACTGACGTTAAAAAAAGAAATTTTCTTGTTATTTTAAAATTCACTATTCATTTTTAAGGGGACCCAGCACTCAGAGATTTTAACAGAAGCTTTAGAAGTGTTTTAGGTATCTGTAAAAAATTCATAGTTCAACAATTATAACGCTGACAATTTATTTTAAGGATGTACATCCAGTGACGTTAAAAAAGAAATTTTCTTGTTATTTTAAAATTCACTATTCATTTTTAAGGGGATCCAGCACTCAGGAATTTTAAGAGAAGCTTTAAAAGTATTTTAGCTATCTGTAAAAAATTCATTGTTTAACAATTATAACGCTAACAATTTATTTTAAGGGTGTACATCCACTGACGTTAAAAAAGAAATTTTCTTGTTATTTTAAAATTCACTTTGCATTTTTAAGGCCACCCAGCACTCAGAGATTTTAACAGAAGCTTTAAAAGTGTGTTAGGTGTCTGTAAAAAAATCATAATTCAACAATTATAACGCTAACAATTTATTTTATGGTTCTACATCCAGTGACGTTAAAAAAAGAAATTTTCTTGTTATTTTAAAAGTCACTATTCATTTTTAAGGGCATCCAGCACTCAGGGATTTTAAGAGAAGCTTTAAAAATGTTTTAGGTATCTGTAAAAAATTCATAATTCAACAATTATAATGCTAATAATTTATTTTATAGGTGTACATCCACTGACGTTAAAAAAAGAAATTTTCTTGTTATTTTAAAATCCACTGTTCATTTTCAAGGGCACCCAGCACTCAGGGATTTTAAGAGAAGCTTTAAAAGTGTTTTAGGTATTTGTAAAAAATTCATTGTTCAACAATTATAATGGTAACAATTTATTTTAAGGGAGTATATCCACTGACATTAAAAAAATAAATTTTCTTGTTATTTTAAAATTCACTATGCATTTCTAAAGCCACCCAGCACTCAGGAATTTTAAGAGATGCTTTGAAAGTATCTTAGGTATTTGTAAAAAATTCATAGTTGAACAATTATAACGCTAACAATTTATTTTAAGGGTGTACATCCACTGACGTTAAAAAAAGAAATTTCAGTTTTTATTTTAAAATTCACTATTCATTTTTAAGAGCATCCAGCACTCAGAGATTTATACAAAAGCTTTAAAAGTGTTTAAGGTATCTGTAAAAATTCATAGTTCAACAAATATAACGCTAATAATTTATTTTAATGGTGTACATCCACTGACGTTAAAAAAAGAAATTTTCTTGTTATTTTAAAATTCACTATTCATTTTTAAGGGGACCCAGCACTCAGAGATTTTAACAGAAGCTTTAGAAATATTTTAGGTATCTGTAAAAAATTCATAGTTCAACAATTATAACGCTAACAATTTATTTTAAGGATGTACATCCAGTGACGTTAAAAAAGAAATTTTCTTGTTACTTTAAAATTCACTATTCATTTTTAAGGGGATCCAGCACTCAGGAATTTTAAGAGAAGCTTTAAAAGTATTTTAGCTATCTGTAAAAAATTCATTGTTTAACAATTATAACGCTAACAATTTATTTTAAGGGTGTACATCCACTGACGTTAAAAAAAGAAATTTCAGTTTTTATTTTAAAATTCACTATTCATTTATAAGAGCATCCAGCACTCAGAGATTTTAACAGAAGCTTTAGAAATATTTTAGGTATCTGTAAAAAATTCATAGTTCAACAATTATAACGCTAACAATTTATTTTAAGGATGTACATCCAGTGACGTTAAAAAATAAATTTTCTCGTTATTTTAAAATTCACTATTCATTTTTAGGGGGATCCAGCACTCAGGAATTTTAAGAGAAGCTTTAAAAGTATTTTAGCTATCTGTAAAAAATTCATGGTTTAACAATTATAACGCTAACAATTTATTTTAAGGGTGTACATCCACTGACGTTAAAAAAGAAATTTTCTTGTTATTTTAAAATTCACTTTGCATTTTTAAGGCCACCCAGCACTCAGAGATTTTAACAGAAGCTTTGAAAGTGTCTTAGGTATTTGTAAAAAATTCATAATTCAACAATTATAACGCTAACAATTTATTTTAAGGGTGTACATCCACTGACGTTAAAAAAAGAAATTTCAGTTTTTATTTTAAAATTCACTATTCATTTTTAAGAGCATCCAGCACTCAGAGATTTTAACAGAAGCTTTAAAAGTGTTTTAGGTATCTGTAAAAATTCATAGTTCAACAATTATAACGCTAATAATTTATTTTAATGGTGTACATCCACTGACGTTAAAAAAAGAAATTTTCTTGTTATTTCAAAATTCACTATTCATTTTTAAGGGGACCCAGCACTCAGAGATTTTAACAGAAGCTTTAGAAGTGTTTTAGGTATCTGTAAAAAATTCGTAGTTCAACAATTATAACGCTAACAATTTATTTTAAGGATGTACATCCAGTGACGTTAAAAAAGAAATTTTCTTGTTATTTTAAAATTCACTATTCATTTTTAAGGGGATCCAGCACTCAGAAATTTTAAGAGAAGCTTTAAAAGTATTTTAGCTATCTGTAAAAAATTCATAGTTTAACAATTATAACGCTAACAATTTATTTTAAGGGTGTACATCCACTGACGTTAAAAAAGAAATTTTCTTGTTATTTTAAAATTCACTTTGCATTTTTAAGGCCACCCAGCACTCAGAGATTTTAACAGAAGCTTTAAAAGTGTTTTAGGTATCTGTAAAAAATTCATAATTCAACAATTATAACGCTAACAATTTATTTTATGGGTCTACATCCAGTGACGTTAAAAAAAGAAATTTTCTTGTTATTTTAAAAGTCACTATTCATTTTTAAGGGCATCCAGCACTCAGGGATTTTAATAGAAGCTTTGAAAGTGTCTTAGGTATTTGTAAAAAATTCATAGTTCAACAATTACAACGCCAAGAATTTATTTTAAGGGTGTACATCCACTGACGTTAAAAAAAGAAATTTTCTTGTAATTTTAAAATTCACTATTCATTTTTAAGGGCACCCAGCACTCAGGGATTTTAAGAAAAGCTTTGAAAGTGTCTTAGGTATTTGTAAAAAATTCATAGTTCAACAATTACAACGCTAACAATTTATTTTAAGGGTGTACATCCACTGACGTTAAAAAAAGAAATTTTCTTGTAATTTTAAAATTCACTATTCATTTTTAAGGGCACCCAGCACTCAGAAATTTTAGGAGAAGCTTTATCAGTGTTTCAGGTATCTGTAGAAAATTCATAGTTCAACAATTATAACGCTAAGAATTTATTTTAAGGGTGTACATCCACTGACGTTAAAAAAAGAAATTTTCTTGTTATTTTAAAATTCACTATTCATTTTTTAAGGGCATCCAGCACTCAGGGATTTTAAGAGAAGCTTTGAAAGTGTCTTAGGTATTTGCAAAAAAATTCATAGTTCAACAATTACAACGCTAACAATTTATTTTAAGGGTGTACATCCACTGACGTTAAAAAAAGAAATTTTCTTGTAATTTTAAAATTCACTATTCATTTTTAAGGGCACCCAGCACTCAGAAATTTTAGGACAAGCTTTAACAGTGTTTCAGGTATCTGTAAAAAATTCATAGTTCAACAATTATAACGCTAACAATTTATTTTAAAGGTGTACATCAAGTGACGTTAAAAAAAGAAATTTTCTTGTAATTTTAAAATTCACTATTCATTTTTAAGGGCACCCAGCACTCAGAAATTTTAGGAGAAGCTTTAACAGTGTTTCAGGTATCTGTAAAAAATTCATAGTTCAACAATTATAACGCTAAGAATTTATTTTAAGGGTGTACATCCACTGACGTTAAAAAAAGAAATTTTCTTGTTATTTTAAAATTCACTATGTATTTCTAAAGCCACCCAGCACTCAGAAATTTTAAGAGAAGCTTTGAAAGTATCTTAGGTATCTGTAAAAAATTCATAGTTCAACAATTACAACGCTAACAATTTATTTTAAGGGTGTACATCCATTGACGTTAAAAAAAGAAATTTTCTTGTTATTTTCAAATTCACTATGTATTTCTAAAGCCACCCAGCACTCAGAAATTTTAAGAGAAGCTTTGAAACTGTCTTAGGTATCTGTAAAAAATTCAGAGTTCAACAATTATAACGCTAACAATTTATTTTAAAGGTGTACATCAAGTGACGTTAAAAAAAGAAATTTTCTTGTAATTTTAAAATTCACTATTCATTTTTAAGGGCACCCAGCACTCAGAAATTTTAGGAGAAGCTTTAACAGTGTTTCAGGTATCTGTAAAAAATTCATAGTTCAACAATTATAACGCTAAGAATTTATTTTAAGGGTGTACATCCACTGACGTTAAAAAAAGAAATTTTCTTGTTATTTTAAAATTCACTATGTATTTCTAAAGCCACCCAGCACTCAGGAATTTTAAGAGAAGCTTTGAAAGTGTCTTAGGTATCTGTAAAAAATTCATAGTTCAACAATTACAACGGTAACAATTTATTTTAAGGGTGTACATCCATTGACGTTAAAAAAAGAAATTTTCTTGTTATTTTAAAATTCACTATGTATTTCTAAAGCCACCCAGCACTCAGGAATTTTAAGAGAAGCTTTGAAACTGTCTTAGGTATCTGTAAAAAATTCACAGTTCAACAATTATAACGCTAACAATTTATTTTAAAGGTGTACATCAAGTGACGTTAAAAAAATAAATTTTCTTGTTATTTTAAAATTCACCATTCATTTTTATGGGCACCCAGCACTCAGAGATTTTAAGAGAAGCTTTAAAAATGTTTTAGCTTTCTGCAAAAAATTCATAGTTCGGCAATTATAATGCTAGTAATTTATTTTAATGGTGTACATCCAATGACGTTAAAAAAATAAATTTTCTTGTTATTTTAAAATTTACTATTCATTTTTAAGGGCATCCAGCACTCAGGGATTTTAAAAGAAGCTTTGAAAGTGTCTTAGGTATTTGTAAAAAATTCATACTTCAACAATTACAACGCTAACAATTTATTTTAAGGGTGTACATCCACTGACGTTAAAAAAAGAAATTTTCTTGTAATTTTAAAATTCACTATTCATTTTTAAGGGCACCCAGCACTCAGAAATTTTAGGAGAAGCTTTAACAGTGTTTCAGGTATCTGTAAAAAATTCATAGTTCAACAATTATAACGCTAACAATTTATTTTAAAGGTGTACATCAAGTGACGTTAAAAAAAGAAATTTTCTTGTAATTTTAAAATTCACTATTCATTTTTAAGGGCACCCAGCACTCAGAAATTTTAGGAGAAGCTTTAACAGTGTTTCAGGTATCTGTAAAAAATTCATAGTTCAACAATTATAACGCTAAGAATTTATTTTAAGGGTGTACATCCACTGACGTTAAAAAAAGAAATTTTCTTGTTATTTTAAAATTCACTATGTATTTCTAAAGCCACCCAGCACTCAGAAATTTTAAGAGAAGCTTTGAAAGTATCTTAGGTATCTGTAAAAAATTCATAGTTCAACAATTACAACGCTAACAATTTATTTTAAGGGTGTACATCCATTGACGTTAAAAAAAGAAATTTTCTTGTTATTTTCAAATTCACTATGTATTTCTAAAGCCACCCAGCACTCAGAAATTTTAAGAGAAGCTTTGAAACTGTCTTAGGTATCTGTAAAAAATTCAGAGTTCAACAATTATAACGCTAACAATTTATTTTAAAGGTGTACATCAAGTGACGTTAAAAAAAGAAATTTTCTTGTAATTTTAAAATTCACTATTCATTTTTAAGGGCACCCAGCACTCAGAAATTTTAGGAGAAGCTTTAACAGTGTTTCAGGTATCTGTAAAAAATTCATAGTTCAACAATTATAACGCTAAGAATTTATTTTAAGGGTGTACATCCACTGACGTTAAAAAAAGAAATTTTCTTGTTATTTTAAAATTCACTATGTATTTCTAAAGCCACCCAGCACTCAGGAATTTTAAGAGAAGCTTTGAAAGTGTCTTAGGTATCTGTAAAAAATTCATAGTTCAACAATTACAACGGTAACAATTTATTTTAAGGGTGTACATCCATTGACGTTAAAAAAAGAAATTTTCTTGTTATTTTAAAATTCACTATGTATTTCTAAAGCCACCCAGCACTCAGGAATTTTAAGAGAAGCTTTGAAACTGTCTTAGGTATCTGTAAAAAATTCACAGTTCAACAATTATAACGCTAACAATTTATTTTAAAGGTGTACATCAAGTGACGTTAAAAAAAGAAATTTTCTTGTTATTTTAAAATTCACCATTCATTTTTATGGGCACCCAGCACTCAGAGATTTTAAGAGAAGCTTTAAAAATATTTTAGCTTTCTGCAAAAAATTCATAGTTCGGCAATTATAATGCTAGTAATTTATTTTAATGGTGTACATCCACTGACGTTAAAAAAATAAATTTTCTTGTTATTTTAAAATTTACTATTCATTTTTAAGGGCATCCAGCACTCAGGGATTTTAAAAGAAGCTTTGAAAGTGTCTTAGGTATTTGTAAAAAATTCATACTTCAACAATTACAACGCTAACAATTTATTTTAAGGGTGTACATCCACTGACGTTAAAAAAAGAAATTTTCTTGTAATTTTAAAATTCACTATTCATTTTTAAGGGCACCCAGCACTCAGAAATTTTAGGAGAAGCTTTAACAGTGTTTCAGGTATCTGTAAAAAATTCATAGTTCAACAATTATAACGCTAAGATTTTATTTTAAGGGTGTACATCCACTGACGTTAAAAAAAGAAATTTTCTTGTTATTTTAAAATTCACTATGTATTTCTAAAGCCACCTAGCACTCAGGAATTTTAAGAGAAGCTTTGAAAGTGTCTTAGGTATCTGTAAAAAATTCATAGTTCAACAATTACAACGCTAACAATTTATTTTAAGGGTGTACATCCATTGACGTTAAAAAAAGAAATTTTCTTGTTATTTTAAAATTCACTATGTATTTCTAAAGTCACCCAGCACTCAGGAATTTTAAGAGAAGCTTTGAAACTGTCTTAGGTATCTGTAAAAAATTCATAGTTCAACAATTATAACGCTAACAATTTATTTTAAAGGTGTACATCAAGTGACGTTAAAAAAAGAAATTTTCTTGTTATTTTAAAATTCACCATTCATTTTTATGGGCACCCAGCACTCAGAGATTTTAAGAGAAGCTTTAAAAGTGTTTTAGCTTTCTGCAAAAAATTCATAGTTCCACAATTATAATGCTAATAATTTATTTTAATGGTGTACATCCACTGACGTTAAAAAAAGAAATTTTCTTGTTATTTTAAAATTCACTATTCATTTTTAAGGGCATCCAGCACTCAGGGATTTTAAGAGAAGCTTTGAAAGTATCTTAGGTATTTGTAAAAATTTCATAGTTCAACAATTACAACGCTAACAATTTATTTTAAGGGTGTACATCCATTGACGTTAAAAAGAGAAATTTTCTTGTTAATTTAAAATTCACTATGTATTTCTAAAGCCACCCAACACTCAGGAATTTTAAGAGAAGCTTTGAAACTGTCTTAGGTATCTGTAAAAAATTCATAGTTCAACAATTACAACGCTAACAATTTATTTTAAGGGTGTACATCCAGTGACGTTAAAAAAAGAAATTTTCTTGTTATTTTAAAATGCACTATTAATTTCTAAAGCCACCCAGCACTCAGGAATTTTAAGAGAAGCTTTGAAAGTGTCTTAGGTATCTGTAAAAATTCATAGTTCAACAATTATAACGCTAACAATTTATTTTAAGGGTGTACATCCACTGACGTTAAAAAAATAAATTTTCTTGTTATTTTAAAATGCACTATTAATTTTTAAGGGCACCCAGCACTCAGGAATTTTAAGAAAAGCTTTGAAAGTGTTTTAGATTTCTGTAAAAAATTCATAGTTCAACAATTATAACGCTAACAATTTATTTTAAGAGTGTACATCCACTGACGTTAAAAAAAGAAATTTTCTTGTTATTTTGTAGTTTGTAAAACTCCTTGCCCTGCATCAATGCAGATAAAAGGAGATTCTACAGAACATTATTTGGGGTGCAATTAAAAATCTAATTTATAATACTCCCATAACAGCAATCGAAGATTGCATGGAGCGAGTGAAGAATGAATTTGCAAGTTTAAGTCCCAAATCCATAAGAAAAGCGACCCATAAACAAGTGCTACTCAGATGCGAAAAATGTCTGGATATTCAAGGACGTCGGTTCCAACATTTATTATAGAAATCATTTTCTTTATATAGAGTTCTCTAATTTAAGTTTTTTCTTTCTAAATTAAGCGTGCACTGTTATTTTAACATACCCAAAATTCTTCACATGTTCCATAATTTGTTAACAGCACATAGTGATGGTTTCTGTTTTTGCGAACATAGTAAAGGTATCACATGCTCTTGATATAAATTTATCACATTTTCCATAAATAATAAATAAGTTTAAATAATTTTCGTTTGTATAATTTAAGCGCCCCTATATGATTATAAGCCATTTTCAGTGACAGCTTTATACATTTCGTTAAGCCGGCACCACACATGCGGCATTCGCCAAATCCTGAATATTTGCTAATTTGGCGAACTATTTGACAAACTAATCGCGAATTCCCGAACACAGTGCGCCACACATGCGACTTTTGCCGACCATCAGTTCGGGGCGGAAAGATTACGAATGTTCGTGCTAATTTTGGCACGAAAAAATTAATTTAAAATACTACAGTGGAAAATGGATAATATAACCATTATTGCTGCTAGTGCTTTTATAGTAATGGGCACAGCAAACCTGCTGCTAAATAAAAAAAGAAAACCCGAGAGAAGATGATGGATGCGGACACAGTGGAGCAGGCAGGTCATGATAATATATTTTACTACATTCCTCAGACTCTAAAGTTTTACGTGGTGTATCTCTTAAAAAGCGTGTCATTCGTTCAAAGGCAAACCAATTTGGTTTATATATGTCATCAGTACCACTTCCTGTTTTTCTTGTCGATTTCAACTTATTTAGGCACGTACGAAAATAAGCCATTAAAGAATCTTTTTTGTTTTTAAGGGTTTCAGCACTTAATTCTTCATGTATTCTTTTCCAGGAATCATGTACTACATTTCTATTTTTATGTAGATGATGTGCAGGATTCCAAATAGCCGGTTCTTTTTCGTATAAATCTAAAAACTCTAATACCAATTCGTTTGACTCCATTTTTATGAAAATAGAAAAATAAACAAAATTTTTTGCTTGCACACACCGAATGTGTGGTCAACTACACAAATTTCCGCTTGGCAAATGTTCGTTTCCTTTGATTCGTGTAAATTTACCGAGAACCGATGGAAAATGTTTGGTGTTCGGCGAATGCTGAACGTTCACCTCAAACCCTCCATCCACACTAGTAGATGTTTGTCGAATGACGAACATTTGTTGTTCGGGATTCGGCGAATGCCGCATGTGTGGTGCCGGCTTTAGCATTTGATCGTTTTTTAATACCGTCATATAAAATATTAAATTGACAATATTTCGAAAATTGAAAATTTTCAGCATAGACGGTACACCATAAACTTACCTTTATTTTTAATGCTAAATAAGATAAAATTAAGAAATTTGGGGGTTTCCTTTTGAAAAAATTGACTTTTGACGATTCTTTAAATTCGATTTTTCAATCTAATATTTTGGCCATCCTGTATTATTGGTTATCAAGATATTATAAAAATCTAATAAAGTAGGCCCTTCTCAACAAGGAATCCAACCCAAATTAAATAAAAAAGGTTTTCTTGTAGGGAAAATTGATACTTTTTTTAGGCCCTGTAAATGTCATTTTTGATATAGAAACTTAAATATTTCAAAAAGTGGCAACATCGCATAGTAAATAACACGATGAATTTCCACCCGTTGATATCATGTTTCAACCTAATTCGTGAACATGCTCCAAGACAACCATCAAAAAACAAGTCTTCTTACTTTTTATTGAAAATTCGCATTTTTCTGCAATGTTTTATGCTTATTGTGTGAAAAAAATTTAGTTGTGTTTGTAGATTTTACTAGAAGTGACCAAAATTTGAAGGTGGTGATCGGAAAATGCAAGTTATATAAGTGAAAATGATTTTTTTTTTAGAAAAACCACATTAGATTGGAAAAAAAAACTTCATATTCGTATTCTATGACCCGAAAATAGGGGGGACGTCAAAAATTATCGAAAAATTCAGTGTTTCCACTTTTCCGAACAGTTAATTTTCTTAGGAATAATTATCAAATTCTTTTTCGACACACAATAGATTGAACTCTGTCTATCTTAACTGCCTGAACTATTATGGGTTACTCCCTATACATTTTATCATTTTAACGGATTTGGAGAGTACCATACGTTTGTTTCCTTCCCCTATTGATTATATTTACACCGCACCGAATAACAACGACCTTGGCTAAGTTTCCAAACACGAATCCGAACAGTTGTGTCTGTAGTTACTTGTTCATAAAATTTCTTCTAAACTACACTTATCTCTATCTCTTTTGTCAACATAATGGAAAAAGAGATAACATGTCATTTAGAATTCTTTTAAAATAAATGAATTTTTGAAGGATAATTATCATGAGTTTGTTTGTTAAAAAGGTAAACAATGACCTCGCTCGAAAAACTAGGCGCCATATCAAATCGATATGTCTCTCTCTTTTCTTCTATTAGTTGAATAAAGAAGGATACAGAAAAAGTCTTTGAAACAGCTGTGCAAATGCAATTAATTAAACACTTTCTAGGTTATGTTTAACGAGACAAAATAAAGTGTAATATTATTGTTTTTCAAGTGACACAAAGTAGACTAACGATCGATCAATTGTTTTGTAATAGTTAAGGGTCTGAGAGTGCGTTTTTTTTTTATCTAAAACTCTTAAATATGTTATTAACCTCTATGGTTAATTGTGTTTGTTTTTTCGGTGGCATTACAATATACTTTCTAAGGTGTTATTTTAATAAAACTACAAGAAAAATATTATAATATCTAAAAAGTTATATTTAGGTAAGTAAATAACTTGTTTATGATCATAAAAAATACTTGGAGTTAATTTATCTTCGTTTTTATTTATACTTATAGGGCATTGACTGCTTGCTGTCAATCGCCAGATTATTTTTCTGGTTTGAAATAAATTGAAAATGATCCTTGGCAATTATTTGTATAAAGTTCAAGCATTCATCTACTCTCTTTACTCCAATACTGTATATTATCCTTGTCTATCTTGCCAAAATATATTGAAAATAGTTTATTTTTGTCTCTCTGCATGTTATTATTGTTAATTTTTCTAGGAAGAATCTCCTCTTTTTATAATACAAAATTCAAGGCCTTGATTTCTTGTAAAATTGAGGCAAAAATAGCGCGTAGTTAGACGCTATGATTTTAATTAATAATCAAACAAATAAAGGCATCGTAAATTAATGTACTAAAACAGAACGATCTGGTCTTTTTGAACATTCTGCCTATTTGTAATTAATACGATTTAATTAAAAAGATATTATTTTGGGTAGAAAAGATAATCGAAATTAATAATCTAATTCAAAAATCGGTAGATGGTGAAAAAAGGGAACAAGAGATAATAGCTCTTTTACTTTTCGGCTTCAAATTTTAATATTTGTCTGTGCATGTGTACCAACCGTGATCCATGATTTCATTATTCTTTAAAAAAAAAAACACTTTAATAACTTCATAAAATACAAAACAATATTATGTAAATATTTGTCAAATCATCGGTGATCGGTTACATCAACTGAGTTTTCGATTTAAAAATATCATACAAAACTGGACAAAATGGTGAAGTCAGATTATAATTGGCGCACGGAAATTATTGATAAATTTGCAAGGAACTTGCTATAGGCAACCCCCAACACGATGTGTGAACAAACAATACCCGTAGTAAAACCATTGTAATTCAGTGTGAAGAACCTTACGATAAAGCCTAGAAATATGTAAAAGAAATAGTTGTATCCCGAAAATACATAAAGTTCTCCATTTTTGCTCGTTCAGTAATAAAACAAAATGATTTTTTTGTCCTTGCATTTTTAACCGACTTCTAAAAGAAGGAGGTTCTCAATTCGTTGACTATGTATGTACACCGATTACTCCGGAACGGCGACACAAATTTGAATGAAATTTTTTACGTTATGTTCAGGAAGTTGCTGCGATGGTCCCATATTTTTTTGGACGAAATTGATGCAGAAATATCCAAGATCGCGCTGACAATATGGCGGCCAAAAAAATTAATTTTGTCTGATTTTCTTCAAAATTGGCATGGAGAAATTTTTGGGGTCGTACACAACGAATATGAAATTATTTTAAAAAAAATCAATATGGCGGATCCAATATGGCGGATCCAATATGGCGGACAAAAATCAATTTTGTCCGATTTTCTCCAAAATTGGTACGAATGAGTTTTTAGGGTCGTACATAACTAATCTAAAATTATTTTTACAAAATTCAATATTGCTGATCCAATATGGCGGATGAAAAAATCAATTTTGTCCGATTTTCTCCAAAATTGGTATGGGGGAGTTTTCGGGGTCACACATAACGAATCTGAAATTATTTTAAAAAAAATCAATATGGCGGATCCAAGATTGCGGATTAAAGATTCTACATCTCCCGATTTTATCTAAAATGGGTATTGGGGTATTTTTGTTAGTGTTAACTATGAATTTAAGATATTTTTTGAAAAACTCAATCTGGCAGATTCAATATAGCGTCCTAAAAATTTTACATTTTTCGATTTTCTCCTAAACTGATACAGGGGGTTCTTGAGGGTGTAAATTATGAATTTATATTTTACACTTTTCGATTTTGATTCTTTTTTGAGGATGTAAATAGCGAATAAGAGTCTAGAAATTTTAAATTTCCGGATTTCATCCAAAATTGGTACTTGGGGGCTTTGAAGGGTTTAGATTAGATTAGATTAGGACTTAAAATAATTTTTCTGTAATTCAATATAGCGGATGCAATATGGTGGGTTGAAAATTTTACATTATTCGCATTTTTTCAGATTTGGTACTATAGGGTTTTCGGGGTCGTATATTACGAATATGATGTTAATTTTTTACAACTATTAGGTTGATGAGGGACAGAAAATTTTTCATATTCCGATTTTATCTAAAATTGATTATGGGGGTTCTTGGGGCGTATACAAACTCAATATGCAGTATAAAATATATCGAGCTAAGAAATTTACATTTTAGGTTCTTTAAACATCGATATTAGAAGGTTTTGGAGCCTATATTACCAATTTGAAATTAATATGAAATTTAAGATAGTGGATTTACTATGAGAGACTAAATATTTGTTTGACACAATTTTACTGGTATTTGGAAAACTCTAAGAACCAAAAAATTTTTAGTGGTTTATTTTAGGGTGATTTACAACTTTGGATAAAATGGGTACTTTTTTGCCACCTTGGATTCATTGCGAGGTACACTAATCTCGATAAGTACTTATATCAAATAATTTATGGATATCATATTGAATTCAAAACTAAAAATCGAAAAATAAAATTTTTATAAAATAATTGAGCCGACTTCCAAAAGTGCGCTAAAAAGTGAAAAATAAATATAAATTTTTATACGAAATTGAGCTTTTTGAAGTCAGCGTCAAATTATTTGTAAATGAAATAAATAACTACTAATATATAGAAATTATGGTAAGAAAGCAACAAATAAAGTATTGTTAATCTGTTTATGCAAATTACATTTTGTCAGGTATTAGTTTGGCGTCTACTTCAAAAAGTTCAATTTCATATAAAAATTTATAGTTATTTTTCACTTTTTAACGCACTTTTAGAAGTCGGTTAAATTTTTTTAATAAAAATTTTATTAGGGTTCAAAACTTGCTTGACTTATTGTTCTTGTCAGTTTAAGCCCTCTGCTGTCAATTTAAGGCGGTTTTAAATTTAAACTATGTTAGTGAATTCGGCTGTTGATACACAACAAAGATATAATTTTAAAAAAAAATGTCTATCTTAGCTCCTATTGGTCGTAGAGAATTTTTTTTTCTAAAATCCGGGGTTTTCAACCACTCTTATGGTCTGTACCATGAAAAATACCAAAGTTATTCTAATTGTTTATAAGCAAAAAAAAAACACTTCTTCTCTAACCCACTTTTTTAACAACAATTTTTGAATAAATATATAATTTTTTTAACTTTCCTTGTAGTTTGATCTTTTGAGATTCCATTTCATTTTTAAAAACGTCTCGAGAAGCATTATCTTCCGAGCAACAATTGTTTAAACTTTTGGTGTCTTTTATAAACAATCGACATTACTCATAAACCGATCTAACTGAACTTTTGCACACTCATAAAGACCCATAATGGCATCATCATGAAGATGTTATATGTCACTTTTGGCCATTATTGTAAAAGTTATTAACATTTATAAAATTAGTGCAGAAAAGGGGATTTTCCGCCATTATCTCGATAAATTGTATATCGATTTTGACGTATAAAACATCAAATTAAAGGTCTTTTCAATACCTAAAACTTTCACCTATATCACTTTTCTCTAAAACGTCATCGGAAAATTCTACGGGCCGAAAGTCGAATTTTCCGACTTGTTTTTGTGCCGTTGTTTATAAAAAACAGAGCTGATATCTGATCAGATATCTGTAATGAATTTTTTCGCTTTTTTTTTAGACAAACTGGAATACTGGCATTTTAGATTCCTTTGGACGTCTGTCGCTAAAACAAACTGGAATATTAGAGAACCTAGCCGATTTTTCACATTAATGGTTTTAATGTAATTTTAAATTACTTAGGGGAAAAACTATATTTTAAAAATTTTTTTGGATCGTGTGCACACTTCATAAAACATGTGTTCGTTTATACACATATCGGGGAATTCCTGGGAAACATTGCCAAAAAATCTGAGATTGTCGACAGATTTTTAGATTCTAGGAAATTTATAAATAATTAATTGATCCGTATTTCACAAAAAGTTGTTTTTTGTTCTGATATATTTTTACGTAAAATCGCAAATAATAAAAAATGGTAAATCGGCAATTTTTAACAAATCATTATTTATTATTTTTGGCATATAAACTGGCAAAAAACACTCCCAGAGAAGCACATGACAATCATTTCTCATGGTTTCCCTTGTTCTTGTTTCTCTAAGTAAATATTCGTAGTGTAGTGATAAAAAACCAGGGACTTTATACTAAAATATAGACCGTCCAGCCTATTTCAAACTATACAGTTTTTGTTTATAATCAAAATAGCTATAAATACGTGTCACAACAAAATAAAATGTCTTAAAATCCTAAGAAGTTTATATTTTTTTATAAACATAGATCATGACCTGGCGGTTACCATGGTTACACGAATAATCGTGCGACACGAAAAATTCCGAAGCAGCTGAATAACTCAAAAACAAAGTGTTATGTAGAAAAACTTGAAGAGTAAACGATTTAAGAAATCTAAAGGTGCATTTTATGATGACCTTGACCATGACTATGATCTTTAGGGTCATTTGAAGATCAAGTTAATTTTTCAAATGGAAATCCCCTTCTTTATTGCAGAAATAGATAGAGGAGAAAATTTTCTCTCCAATGTTATAAATAATTTATGAGGTCAACAACCAATACCAAAGACGATTGCTGTTCAATTATCTGATCTTCGAACATACCCCTATAGAATTAGCATAACGTCAGAATTAGGGCCCGGTTGTTTGAACGCTGAATAACGTCATAATATTTTTATTTATATTCGAAAAAGTGTTGATAAACAGTAGATATTTCATTTCTTGAAACAGACATGCGATCCTTTTCTAATTGCATTATTTAAACGAGTATCATATGATAATCGGTAGGTCAGTTCTAGAATACATGAAGGTATGAATTGATGGTTGCCTAAATTATTAATGGAAATGAACAATCATCTGTTCCTGTGGGTCAGTGCTGTAAATATGAAAGAAACTAAATCTGTGCCGATCTAAAAGTTATTCCACTACTTACAGGATTGCAGAGTGGCTATACCAAATATTGTTTTTTATGTGAATGGGACTGCAGAGCCACAAACCAACATTATGTCGTTAAAAAATGGCTATTACGTGAAAGTATTATGCCCGGCCTGGAAAACGTCCATAATGAACTTTTAGTAAAGCAACAGAAAATTTATTTACTTCCTATCCACTAGGGCTTATAAAAAATGATAATACTACACGAAACTATAATTTCGAGACAAGAAAATGGGGCGTGGTACTGCCTTCAAAAATATATGTAGCAGCTTCCTAGGTAATAAGGAATCGGAGAACTACAAAGATCTAGTTTAACAACGTATCCAACCTTATAAGACGTTAGGTTGTGTCATACAGCAATTGAATTGTGGATGTTGCACCGATTTGTTGAAACCATATCTAGTCCACATCAACATCATCCAATTGGGATTTTGACTGTATTCAAATAAAAATATATTTGCCGCGAAACGGTAGTTTCCACAATAAAAATCCTAAAAAACACAGAAGCCATATTTTTTGGGTATTTCACTAATCTCAAATAATATATAAAAACAAGCACAAATAAGATAAATTTCTAAGGACACACTGTAAGGTGTACTTTGCTCACTGACAGAAATTAAATTGAACTATCAGAAATTTTATTGTTGCAGTAAATTTATAAACACTTATAATATTTAAATATAGTTAGATTTACGGCAGTCCTCAGTTACCTGCGGCACTGGAACAGGTACGTTGGAGGTTTCGGTAACAGTTTTATTACTCTCTCTATTCTTGAATAGAGTATAGGAATGTGTATGCTTGCCATCGCCCCTCCCCTTCCCAAGAGCTTTGAATTCAGGAAAATAGAACCGATTCTGCCTTTTATATTAGGAATGTATATGCGGCTGGCACTCTTCCCCGTTGACAATTTATTTTTTTTACGATAGCCGCTCCGCTCCCCCAAGAGCTTTGAGTTCAGGAAAATAGACCCGATTCTGCTTCTTATACCAGGAATGTGCATGCTGCTCGCATCCTCCCCCCTATCGGCAACATGTTTTTTCTTGTGATCGCCCCCCACCTCTCCAAGAGCTTCAAATTCAGAAAAATAGACTCGACCCTGCCCGCCGTCGACAACTTGCTCTCGCTTGCCATACTGTACTTTTGTGATATCACCGCCCTCCCCCCCCCCAAAGAGAGAGGCTGGATCTGCCCCTGTTCTCCTGTATAGTGCTCCATTTTTACTAACCCTAAACTGTCAGCTATCAAACTGATTTTTTTTAGTTGCCAAATAGCGACAAATTCAAATATTGCGTGAATTTTGAGACACCCTTTATAATTTTTCACGTACTACATCATATCACAAAATCAGAAAAATCGGCGAGATACTCCCCGTTACACTTGTCCAATTACGTCACTCTATATTCTATAAACATTTTAGGGTGTGGTGATATAGTAATATTAGTACTTTTAGCTAGTAAATAAATTTGATGGGTCCTTTACATAGTTATTAATTTAATTGATCGCTACGCATTTCTCGATTAAGTTAAATATTTCTGAGTAATATACATAAATAAAATAATTAATTCTGTATGCTACAGATCACCAATTTTAATACGGGATTCCCCTATTGATAAAACCGAGCCTTCCTTTGTTCTATGCATTGTTTTTAAGCTGAAAATTTCAGTTGAGCTGAAAGTGTAATCCAGAGTGTTATAAATATACATTTTTTGCAATTTAAAGAAAAATCATTTGTATTTCAGGTATGTAGAACTGTTTTACTTCATATAAACGTCATTTTAATATCATAGTTCCAAAATTATAATTAAAATTAATCCAAAAAAGTAACTATCACAATAAGCCATTCAAAAAGATTTTTTAGTGACAAAAGTACTATTAGAATACCGACTGTGCGCCATCACACTAAAAATAATCTGTAGTGATATTTTGTTATGTTTTCCACTCTCTACTATGATCGATTAATTTGTAAATGGAGTAAAGAGATGAATTATAGAGAATAAAAATGTCAAAAACTGGAAAATTATTGCGCAAATAAGCGCTCGCGGAATTATTTCCAATTTTATGTTCGGAATATCTCGATGGTACCATTTTTTGAGATCCTAGATTAATTCTAGAATTCTTAACAGTTTGTAGAACCACAAAAATCTTTTCGGAAATTTAAAAATGTATTTTTGTCTGCGGTTAACTAATTTCTAACAAAAGTGGAAAAAAAAGTGTAAAGTATACTCAGATAATATTTCTTTGTTTAAAATTTCAGCTTGTCATTATTATCAGCAAAATTGTGATAAATTATGAATAATTAAAATACTATGGTAGACTGCTGTACGAGGGTCGTGTTGAAAATTTTTGCTACTAGAAAACTCAAGGTCATTTTTATTTTTTTAATGTATTTTTCTATATAAAAGTAAAACTAAATTGGAAAAATGAAGTGGGCGATAAAATTCTTCTACCGCTTATTCACGATTTGTTATTTATATCTGAGATGTGGAAGTAGACATGTAATATTTTACCCAACTATTTACCGTGAGATTGTAATAAATTTCATTAAAAGATCGTTTGATCAGCCGGAAGAATTTATTTTGGAATCGTAAGAAATAAACTTCAGTCTTATTATATTAGTGTAGATTTAACATCTTCTTCTTCTAGTGCCATATCAGATCCCCCTGACGTTGGCAATTACATTGGCAAGTCTTTCACGGTCCTGCGCCAGCTGGAACAGTTCCCCGCGCTACATATACCTGTCCATTCACGAATAGTCCTCAACCAGGAAGCCTGTCTCCTTCCTACCCCTCTACGCCCCTCTACTTTACCCATCATGATTAGCTTAAGAATTCTATATCGCTCCCCTCTGAATATATATCCAAGATCTGAAATTTTTCTACACTTCACAGTGTTTAATAGTAAACGAGTTGTGTCGGCCCTATTGAGTACCATTTCGTTGGTCTGCCTAGCTGTCCAAGGTATTCTCAACATTCGCCGGTGTAACCACATTTCGAGAGCCTCCAACCGATTAATCGTGGCAGCCTTAATTGTCCAGATCTCTGCCCCATATAGTAACACCGGCCAGACGTATGATCTAATCTTTCTCTGTCGTAGTTTTAGGTTGAGGTTATCATTGCAGAAAAGTGGTTTCATTTTTTGAAAAGTTGTTCTAGCAGTCTCTATTCTACACCTTATCTCTTTATCTGGGTTTAGATTTTCGGTGATATAACATCCAAGATATTTAAAATGAGTCACCCTGTCTATACTTTTTCCTTCTATTTGTATTGAAGCGTTAAGATGAGGTTGTCTACTAAAGACCATAAATTTTGTCTTTTTGATATTCATGTTGAGTCCCATTTCTTGACCCTCAGTGTTAACACAGTTTAATAGATGTTGCAGGTCTTGTAGTTTGTCGCTTAAGATAACAGTGTCGTCAGCATATCTTATTGTATTTATATATTCTCCATTGATTTGTACTCCCATTCGTTGTCCTTGAGTAGCCCGTCTAAAGATTTTATCTGAATATATATTAAAAGGCAGTGGAGATAGTATGCAGCTCTGTCTGACGCCTCGCAGAATTTTACTTTCTTCTGTGAGTTTTCCATTTAGCCTTACTGTTGCTTTCTGCCGCCAATATAGATTTTTAATAATTCTCACGTCTCTGCTGTCTACCCCTACGTTATTTAAAATGTCTATGAGTTTTCTGTGCTGTACTCTGTCGAAGGCCTTCTCGTAATCGACAAAACATACGAATACATCCTTGTGTTGGTCCCGGCATTTTTGCAGAAGTATATTTAGAGCGAATAAAGCCTTTCTAGTACCTAGGGCGTTTCTAAATCCAAATTGGGTTTCATCTAAATCTGCTTCGCATTTAGATCTTATCCTGCTGTGGATGATTCTGAGAAAGACCTTCAAAGTGTGGCTCATTAGACTTATTAGTCTGTACTCACTGCATCGCTTTGCTCGCTGTTTTTTTGGGATTGGGACGAATATAGACCTCAGCCAATCTTCCGGTATATCTCCAGTCGCGTAAACGGTATTAAACAGTTTAACCAAGATTCCTATATTTTCCTCATGGATCATTTGTAACAGCTCGGTTGGGACGTTATCAGGCCCGATGGCTTTCCTGTTTTTTGCAGATCTTATGGCAGATAGAACTTCACTGTTTAGAATTTCCGGTCCCATGTCTATATTAGCGTCTATATTAGCGAGATCATCGGAGTTGTGTTCATTTGGTCTGTCATCATCAAATAATTCTTTCACATATTTAACCCATGTTTTAAAAATTTCTTTTTCGTCCAAGATAATTTTACCATCAGGGTCCACAAGGGTATCAGTGGTATTCTTATTATATAGACCTGTTATTTCTCTGACCTTTTTGTACATGTTGAATGTGTCATGTTTCCTTTCTAGATCTTTCATTTCGATACACTTGTCTCTCATCCAGTTCTCTTTGGCTATCCGAATTTTCTGTTTAATTTCTCTTTGTCTTCCTTTATATTCCACTCGATTTGTTTTCGATTGTCTCCTTTGTTCCATGAGGTCCAATATTTCTGCTGTCATCCATTTGTTTGTTCGGTTTGTTCTTCCGTACAGTATTTCAGTCATTAGTTTGTTGGTTAGTTCCTTAAACGATTTCCAAATTTCTTCTACGTTTTCGTCAGTTCTTGTGTTCTTTATGTAGTTGTTCAGATCCTTTGTAAGCAGTTCTTTATCGGTTTCCGCTATCTCAAATTTACTGTATTGACTATTACTTTTTATTATTTTAGGTTTGATTTTAATATCAGCAATCATAACATAACATACAAAATCTATATAAAGATATTCAAGTTGATATAAAAGCTACAGGATGTTCAACTCATTAACCCACATTCGAAGTCATTTTTTTTTTGTGTGGCACACCCTGTATTTTTTAAATTTATTTTGTAAACTCATAAAAACCATACTTTTTCGTATTCTTATTGATAAATTCTTTTGAACTATAATAGCCTTGGAAAAAAAAACAATATAAAATAAAATAGTACATGATTTTGATGTATTGTTTCTTTAAATACCTGTCACGGCCTACTAACAGGATCTGATTATTTTTGAAAACCTTGAAAACTAAATCACATTTTTCAAACATATATAGGGAGTTCCATTTTAAAAAAATCAAGTTTGATTTATTTCTCCGAAACAATTGAACCATAAAAAAACTGTCGACGCCATTGAACCCTACATAAAAAACTCTAACAGTTCTATTTTTTTAACTTGGCGATAAGTTGCAAGATAACGGAGATACGAAGAATGCCCCAAAATACATAATTTTCAAAATAGCTTTGTATCTCCAAAACGAAAAGGTTTATAAAATTTCTAGTGACATCATTCGTTTCTTAAAAAAGTAACACCGTGCCACAAAAACCTTATCCTTCTGTTTTTACTAATAACTTAGATAACCCGTGAAACCGTCGAACATTGGACACCCTGTACAATGTGTCGATATTAAAATAAAGAAAATTTGTTACTCATTATATAACACCATTAAACAAATATATTAATAAAAATTACTGCACAAAGAAACATATTTTATAGCCCGAATCCATTGTTACATTTTAATCTTCGTTATCATCTTGGTAAACAGTGCTTGAAATAGATACATATGTTATAGTTTAGAAAGACATTTTGAGAAAAAATTCAATTGGGTAGGCACGTATAATTTTGATTTTAAATTTCTAAACTTACATTATTTCATTTTAGTGTGGTTTCCTACACCATTATGTAAAGTAGTGATTAAAAGAAGCTCAAAATGGAAGCGAACGGTGCGGCCAAAAAAACAGAACCATATTATCCAGACGGTGGTTATGGATGGGTGATAATTGGTGCAATTATTTTAATAAATGTAAGTACAAAAAACTATATATATATATATATATATATATATATATATATATATATATATATATATATATATATATATATATATATAATTTATTTCTGGCTCCATAGAGTTAACAAAATATTATAATTAATTAATATACAGGTTAATGTAGACACAGAAAGGCCGAAGTCCAGATGTGGATAACACCTAAGTGATATTCACTCTGATCAACTTAACCCAGACTTATAATAAATAAGACCTAAATAATAATTAAACACAAAAGAGAAAAGAAACAATACTTATACACCCAGGTTAGATACATTAATACAAATTCTGGAATTTTCCTCATCAAAATTTAAAAGAAAAAGAGGAAACTACAATTTTCTTATTTGTTTATCAAATGCATGTTGGAAGACAACATATCTAAATTTCATAGACGTGAGAGTTTTGAAGAAATCCGGAAGAGAATTATATAGTTTAGGGAAATTGTAGGTAAAAGAGCGTTCAAACTAGTGATGGAAAGTAACGATACTAATCGTTACAAAATAACCGTTACAAACCAATCACTAAAAGTAACGAGTCCTCTATTTAGAAAAGACTCGTACCTTGGCAATTCGTTACTATACCGAAACACCCTTAGTCCGGGACGAGAACCGAAATAACTAAAGAAATATAACTATTATTTTATTCTTGCGAGCCCAGGACAGTATGGCTGTCTTCTTTAGAGTCACGAAACCGTTAACTAGAGGAGTACACAAGAAAATTCGAGTATGGCTCCGCTAGGCACTGTTTATTAGACATTTGAGATGTCGGCTATAAGGCTATTCTTTTGAGTCATTATCACTTTCACTTCTATCACTTGAAGTAATCATGATCACTTCAGCCCAATGATAAGTAAATGCGTATTCAAAAGAACATGAAGTTATCAGTTTCACTTTTTTCACTTTGATCAATTGATAATTACTCAAAAGAATATAGCCTATTTCGAAGTTTTAGTTGTTTTCCGGGTCGCAACCCACAACACAGAAGCGTTTTTTATGCTTTGATACAGGACATGGAAGATTACAAGAATTTCGCCGAAATAAGATAAAAAATAGTATTTTTAATAAATGGATCTTATTCTTCGTTGACATTATTGCCATTATCATATATGATAGTTTAGTTTTAAATTCGGTACGTTTTACGTCTGCCCCTTTACGTTCGTTATTTACTTGTTAGTTATTTCAAGTGTGTCATATATAAGTAGCTGGTAATATATTGAAATATTTCCAATTAGGCAGGTAGTAAAAAATAAATATATTTTGAATTTACTAAAAATATTGGTGCCAAATATGTTTAACATGCGAAAAAATATATTGAGCAGATATAACAAGAAAATTTTTAGGATTGAGAAATGGAAACACAGAAGAGAAGTTCTGTTTGGATTCATTTTACATTATTATCTAATGCCAAAGCAAAGTGTAATATTTGCAAATCTATAAATTCCTATAAAAACGGCAATATTTCAAACTTAAAAAACATTTAAAATCTAAACACCCAACAATGTCATGTCAACGTTGGATGGAATAAAACTTAAAATTAGAGGTCAAGTGAGAGAAGATTTGATACTTTTTTTAAAATTCACTTGCTTTTCGTTTTGGAGATCCAGAAAAACAACAATGAGTAAAACGACTTTTCTTGATCCTCATTTCAAAATAAGGGGTTTTGTTAAAAAATATTGTTTGGAACGAGTAAAAGACAAACTTCAGGTTGAATTAGTTAATATAATAAAAAAGAAACATGGACAAATTGTTGCAGGTCAGAGAAATGAAATAGAAATATCTGAAGAAAAGACAATATGCGAAGAAAGTCAATATATTATTTGGAGCGATTTTGATAATTCTATAATATTCTTCGAACATGTAAGAAGTTCAAGCGCTTTAGCAATTGCAGAAATACGTATGTACACGGAAGAGGCTAATTTGTAAAGAAAAAAAGACCCTCTAGTTTAGTGGCAAGGCAGAAAAAAAGTATACCCTTGGCTATCTCAAGTGGCAAGGATATATTTATGTATATTTGCCACATCCGTACCCTGCAAAAGATTTTTTTTTAAAAGCTGATCATAACGGAACGAAGAAAACGTTTAAAAGCAAAACACGTCAGAAATATATTATTTTTACACCAGAATAAACATTTATAACATTTTTATCTGTACTTCAAAATGCATGTATTTTTTTTGTTTTTGTTAAATACGGATTTAAGAGTTTTTTCTAAAAAATGTTTTATTTTATTTTTATCTGTTTAAATAAATCTCGTTATTCTTGAATGGTATCTTCTTTACTTTGTATATGTTTTCCGATATTTTCATATATTACCTTTTACCAAATACAATTTAAACCAATAAATACATACTTAATATTCAGTATTAAATTTCATATTTAACATCACTACACAGTATAAAACAAAGTCGCTTTCTCTGTCCCTATGTCCCTTTGTATGCTTAAATCTTTAAAACTACGCACCGGATTTTGATGCGGTTTTTTTCAATAGATAGAGTGATTCAAGAGGAAGGTTTATATGTATAATAACATCCATTAAATAGTGGAGAAATACTGTTATTTTTGAGGTTTCTAATGTGATGTCGTTAATTATCATATTTTTTTCCGCTTACATTGCAAACGCAGGCTGAACCCTACGAGATTTATCAAAATAATGTACTAATTATTTGTACACATTGAAAAGGTCTACAGAAAACTCCGCGATGGTATATGTCTATCTCTCATGGATATCCCACAATAACATTTTTTTGTCATTTACTTTTTACGACAAATAATGGCAAATTTTGAAGCGATTTTAACCAATACAGCATTAATCCTTATCCAATTAAATAGCTTAAATACATTGTTGATTTAATATAGATCTATATGGTCCTTTACAGCACAAGATTTAAATGAATATTTTCGAAGATATTACAGATTTAAAATTGCGGGAAGTAGCGCTTGCGGCGGTACTGGCCGACCGGGGCGGCGGCAGCGTGCCTATAAATAGCGCGTCGGAGGCCGATGTAATAATTGTTGTAAAAATAAAATAAATAGTCACAGTTTTTCTGTAGTGTATTTAGTATCAGCATTGCACCCGTGCGAAGCCGGGGCGGGTCGCTAGTAGAATATAAAATATTCAATTAAAGATCTAAAGTATATATCATATATCACTTGCAGTATTACTTATTCGAATAAAAGTAAATAAAGTAACGATTGCAAAGTAACGAGTCCTACAGACGTAAGTAACGAGTCCTACAGACGCAAGTAACGAGTAGTTCCAAGTCCTTAAAAGTAACTAAACTTTCCATCACTAGTTCAAACAGAGAAGATTTATGCAGGAGCGGAGTTATTATTCCTCGAAAACGAATATTGACTTTATGTACGTGGGATCTAAAAATGATTCATCTGTATAGATATTGTGGGCTTTTATAATATATACTTTATGATAACAACAAGTTTCATGTAACCACCTCCTGCTCTCCATATTCATCCACTTTAAAGCGAGTAGCTTATGAGAAATTCTTTCATATTTACGAATTCCATAAATTAGTCGCAAACAAGAGTTCTGCACTTTCTGTATTCTTCGTTTTTAAATGGCTGTTAAACAGTTTCCATATATTACATCTCCGTGGCTAAAAATGGAGAGCACCAGCGAGTCACAGAGCAAAGTCTTAAGTTTTATGGATAAATCATGGCGGTAACTGTAAAGAAGTTTTAGTCTAACAT
Source organism: Diaprepes abbreviatus (assembly GCA_034092305.1). Classification (NCBI taxonomy): domain Eukaryota; kingdom Metazoa; phylum Arthropoda; class Insecta; order Coleoptera; family Curculionidae; genus Diaprepes; species Diaprepes abbreviatus. Next base: position 1,642,243 of record JASJET010000081.1, on the reverse strand, counting down.
AAGCTTCCTGAACACAGTGGGAAACATGCTTATCAACTCGCGATGCACTGTCAAAGACAACACCCAGATATTTAACACTATCCTCAATAGGCAGAACTGAATCGTCAATCTTTACATTTATAAGATTTTTAACAATCTCTTTAACAGTTTTTTTTCCAAATATCATTATACAGCATTTTTTTTTTTGGATAAAGATACCTGGAATGCTGCAAAGAGACCGAATGAATTGCTTTAAGGTCTTGATTATTAGCGTTGCAACCTTCAAGAACATCCTCCCTTCTAAAAGACAAATATACCTGAGTATCATTCGCGTAGCAATGCGACTTGCACCTTCTCAAGGCACTTGGTAAACACGAAGTGTAGATTGCATTTAACAAAGGACTTACAATAGAGCTCTGCGGTACACTAGAATTTATGGGCAGGCCCTCTGACATCTCGCCATCCAGTTTAACGCATTGCTTTCCACCCTCGAGAAAACACCTAAAAAAATGCAAGGACATGATCACTAAGACCGATATAGTGAAGTATTGCTAATAGCAATCGGTGGTCCAGAGTGCCAAACGCTTTCGAAAAGTCGAGCAGTGTCAGGACTGTTACTTCCCCTGAATCAGAAATATATCATCAGCGACATTTGGCAGAGCACTAGAACAACCGTGATTCCTTCTAAACCTAGATTGAGTCTCAGGCAGTATTCGGTTAACCTCTACATGCTCTCTAAATTGTTCATTAATTACATTTTCTAATAATTTTGACATACAGGGCAAAACACTAGTGGGACGAAGATCCCAAGGTTCACGGGGATCACTAACTTTTGTCAATGGCACTAACAGAGCCCTCTTTCAGCATTCTGGATAAACAGAATTTAATAGACATACATTCAATACATTCGTCGGGTAGGGCAGGATGAAAGGACAGCAGAGTTCCACCAAATCAATGCTCAATCCATGCTCCATAATATTTTTCTGTTATATTTTCTTGGGAGAAAATATTACACTATATATATATATATATATATATATATATATATATATATATATATATATATATATATATATATATCTAGTCTTAGAGTGATTTGAGTTCCTAGTTGGAAAGTTGCCATTTTATTCTCCTTCAGACTGTTAGAGGAAAATACGGACAGTTTATTTCCTGCAAATTCTACTCTAATTTCTAATTTTTAGCTTATCATTACTGCGCTTATGTATAGATGTCGTTTGACTGTTAATATTTCACGAGCGAGCGCTGAACCATTTCAAGACAGCATGTTATTGTCTTCATACAAGTTTTAAAAAATAAAATTTAGCTTTTTAATTTTATCCATAATAAGTCTTTGGAAGTATATAAATAATGACAGCTATTATGTGATTCACGCAATCTAGCTAGTATGTTAAGCCAAGAATCTTCTTCTTCTAAAGCCCCCTCTCTTTTCGAAGGTAGACTATCCAATGGCTAACCCCGTTTTAGAAACTACTGCTCTGAAAATATCTATGAATGAGCAAACATACATCCTTAAGTTATTTAATCATAAGTTCTAACGTCCTCCGACTGATCTGATAATAGAGCGCAGAAGTTGATACCTCTCCCTGCTCATTACATGTCCTTTATGACGGGTTTTTGGTTATTTAATTGTCGTCTTCGGCTATTTATATAATTGTAATAACTTATGATAAACTGCCTTCTGAGCTACGTGCTCTGCGTGGTGAGAGATTTATTGAGAGAATTAAATTGATTGTATAAAATACGACTCCATTAAGTCTGTTGTTTTGTTATTTTTTTATGTTTTTAATTAGCTACACTGTTAAAAATAACCTTAAATTTAATGCAAATTTAATGTCCATTCTACATTAAATTTAATTATTTTGGTACATAAAATCGTGAATAATTTACATTTACTTTGAATTTAAAGCAATCCATTCAAGTATCAGTACATTAAATTTGATTAAATGGTATATTAAATTTCAATAAAATAACTGAAAAGAAATTTAACTTTCTGTACATTAAAATTAATTTACTTGTACCTTAACATTAAAGGAATTTACATTCATGGTACATTGCATGAGATTCCGGGAGATGGCGCAACTTGTGTTGAACTTTTTGAACAGTTTTCTTATGGTGAGGTGTTCATGTCTGGTCCGTACAGATGGAAACCAACACTACCTACGGGAAAAATTTTTTGACCTCATATTTAATGCATTTCCTTTTTACAGTGTACGTCTATAATATAACAAAAGAAAGGAGATGAAATGAAGTATATATATATATATATATATATATATATATATATATATATATATATATATATATATATATATATATATATATATATGCATATCTATGTGGACAGCGAATAGCAAATTATTATATATCTGTGTTTCCCTGTGTTCTCTTTTGGAGGCGCCCTGAAACAATCTTTAATATATTTGTAGGTGAGTTTGCAGACGTTGGTGCCTTGTTTTGGGTTAATTTTTAGAGATGAATTTACAGAATGGGGTGTGACGTCAGCACAGACTTCATTTTTGTTACATTTGCATAGTTCTTTATTCTGTTCCTTTGGTAAGTTAAATGCTATAATTTATTATTTCTCTCTTTGTTATGTATGTATATTGCTCCTAGAAAGGGAGAGGATAAATAAAAAACTAGACATTTACACACATAATTCACTTATTCTTATATTTTATCTCTTTAATAATATGGTTTTACATCATTTATAAAAAGTGCATGCTATTTCTGAAGAACCCAAATTTATTTATACTAAATATTAAGTTTGTCTTATTTTTTAGGATTTTTTTCAAGTCCATTCCTTAAAAAATATGGGATGAAACCAGTTTCTTTAATTGGAGCCACCCTTATGTGTTCAGGAATATTTTTAAGTAGTTTTGCTACTTCTTATATATACTTGATACTTTCTGTATCAGTTTTGATAGGTAAGCTTACCTTATGCATATAGTAATAAGAGCGAACGCTTGCAATATCTCAATAATTTCTTATCGTGGTCAAGAAAGGGAGTTGAAGGGAAAAAGGAACTTGATTTTTATCAAAGAACATTTTTCTTTAAGTTGGAGACAAAATGAATTAAGTTAGGGTTTTTTCCAGAAAATTAGCTATCAGCAACGGTGTTCTGGCGCTCGTGCTATAGTTTTGCAAATTCCAAAAACATATCTTTTATGTTATAATAATATACATTTCTACTAGTAGTAGTAACTTAATCTAGTAGTAACAAATACCTTTTTTAAGCTACGTAAACGTCGTCTCTATACATGAAAGTCCCCAGCTGATAAGAACAACAACATAGTTAGAAACCAGATTGATTACGTCTTGATAAAACACAGATATCGAAACGCAGTACATTTAGTAAAGGTGTACCCAGGTGCGGACGTATTTTCGGACCACAATCCCCTTATCGCTAAATTCCAATTTAAATTAAAAAGGATATAAACAGATCATAACATCAAAAAACTAAATATACACAAATTAAAATCAGAAGAAACGAAAGAAAAGCTGAGACAAGATATCAACACAAACTTAGAAAGAAGACAAGGCAAGTCTGGGTTAAACGATGACAGCGTTGAACAATAGTGGCAGTTTTTCAAAACGTCAATTATGGAACCAAGCAAGAAAGTACTTACAAGATCAAGATACAAGAAAGAAGATTGGATGACAGATGACATTTTGGAGTTGATGGATGAAAGAAGGAAACACAAGACCAACAAGACCCGATATCAACAGTTGCAAATTCAAATAAGAAGAAAAATAAGAGCAGCAAAAGAAGAGTACCTTTCTGGAAAATGCAAAGAAGTAGAGGAGTTGCAAAACAAGTACGACAACTTCAAGTTGCATAAAAAAGTCAAAGAACTAGCTGGAATAGAAAAGAGAAAAACTTCAAACGTATTGCTAGACAAAGAGGGAAACATTATTATGCAGGTGGAAAGAATACATAGAAAAACTATTTGAAGATCAAAGACACGAAAATTCTTCTATAAACAGTCCGAGCGGTGACATAGGTCCTGAAATTACTAAAGCAGAGGTCATTTATGCATTAAGGTCGATAAAAACTAATAAAGCTGTTGATCCAGATGAAATGCCAGGTGAGTTGTTGAAGCTGATCAATGACAAAAATTTGGATTTATTGGTGAGATTATTTAATACAATTTACATGACAGGAACTATCCCCCGAGAAATATTAACATCAACATTCATATGTTTACCAAAGAAAGCAAGTTCAAAAGAATGCAGTGACTATCGAACAATCAGTCTCATGTCACATACTTTGAAAACCCTTTTAAAATTTGTACACCATAGAATACATTCCAAATTGGAGCTGGGTATTAGTGACACACAGTTTGGCTTCCGGAACGGGGTGGGTACAAGAGAAGCATTATTTGCTTTTAATGTGCTTACTCAAAGATGCTTAGATATCAATCAGAACCTCTATGTCTGCTTCATAGATTACAACAAAGCTTTTGATAGGGTCAAACATGACAAACATGAATTCGATTCAATTTGAAACAGCCAAACAGTAGATTGTTGCTTAGTTTCGGGTTCATATGAATATATCCTCTTGTCATCATCTCTTACGGCGTTTTATATAGATTTTGCAGATTTGGGCATCTTCGTACAATAATTAATACGTGCTCTTTTTGATCTTCGGTTAAATTATCTGAAATCCATTGGGAAACGATTTTTGTTCACAGCTTAACATTTCATGCAAAATTCATTGTATTGCAGTCGTCGATATGCCTAAGGATGCCTCGATCTTACTATAAGTCAGAAACAGATAATATTCCACACTGCGTCGATGGTTTTTGGAAATAACAACCGCTTTTGGTTGACCTTCACTAAATTCATCGTCTACTGACGCACGACCATGACGAACTTCTGCTAATGAATTGTAAACAGTCTTTTCTGATGATGTTTTACTACCAAAAGTTGAACGAAGCAATTCTATGCGTTGTTGTTGAATTAAGTCTTTACTAAAATTGTAAAAAACTATTAATTAGTTTCCTTTTTTTTAAGGCTAACTGTAAACATACTACTCGGTCAATTTTTAACCAGTAAATTTATTCATATAGAACAAATTGTTGAAGAAAATTATTGCTATAGCTGTATTCTCTTTTAGGTTTAGGCCAGGGTATTTTAATGCCAGCCACTTATTTGGCTACATATACCTATTTCAAAAAGAAACTGACGATAGCTACAAGTCTAACAGTTACCAGTGCTAGCCTTTCTTCTATTGTGATGCCAAAAATTTGTGATATTTTATTAACACTTATAGGAAGAAAACATACAGTTTTATTGTTATTTTTTATTTCTCTATTATCGTTTGTTGGCTGTTTTTTGCTAAAACCTGTGGAGGAGAAAAACAAAGATGAAGAGAAAGGGAAGCGTTTGGAAGAAGTTAATGTTACAGCAAATGGTGATATTAAAAATGAGGTAATATAATACTGCGTTAAGATTAAGAATGATTTATTCTCTATTTTATAGATAGTCTGGGAGCCTAGTAAAAAAAATTAACACAGTTTTGTTGTAAATGTGATTTTTAAGTAAGCAGGAAACTTTTAAGCTAAGGTTTTTATGTGTGTATATATATATATATATATATATATATATATATATATATATATATATATATTTTAAAGGTCTCATTGGTCATGTGGTACTTGACAAAAAAAAAGCATTCAATAATCACATCTAATATTGAGTTAATGTTTATTTAAAGTTGTTTGAAACTAAATAAAATGTTTGAAGTCTAGAATGATAGGTATAAAGTTTGTTCTAAGGTATTTTTATCTTTTTTGGCCCAATGCAAATCGGCTGTCGCATATTCGACACCTACCTTGGTCAGTTACCCTTAACTATATGTCTTTTTTTATTTTCTTGACAAATAATGTATATACATACATATATATATATATATATATATATATATATATATATATATATATATATATATATATATATATATACATTATTTGTCAAGAAAATAGAAAAGACATATAGTTAAGGGTAAGTGACCAAGGTAGGTGTCGAATACGCGACGCTGCCGATTTGCATTGGGCCATTCTATTTTGTGCTTGGCCCTGTTGCCAGTGTTTGGGGTTGCGTTGTCGAGTTGTAATCTGTTTCGTTACTAAGTGTTACTGGTTGATGTTTATAAGCAGATTTTTCTAAGTATTAGGAACGTGCTGGTTATGATCTCGGCTATTTAGGTTGTTGGGCCTCTTTGCAATTTCGATGGCTTCTCTTATAACTCTTGTAGACAGGTTTTCACATATCGATAGCATTTTGGTTTCTGAAAAATTTATCACATGACCTGTGTTTAACCAGTGTTGGGCCAGAGCAGAAGAAGTTGGTTTTTGCTTAATAGCGTTTATATGTTCGTCTCTTCTGGCGCTTATTTTACGGTTGGTTTGGCCTACGTAAGATGAAGTGCATTCTCCGCATGGAATTTCGTACGTTTTTCCCTGGCTTTCTGGAGGGATTCTTTCTTTAGGTGTTGGTAAGACATCTTTTACTTTACAGTCTGTAGTGAAAATGGTTTCAATGTTGTGTCTCCTGAGATATTTTTGCGATTTTGTCTGTGGTGCCTCTGACATAAGGAACAAAAGCTTTGGAGCTATTTTCTTGGTTTCTGCGATTTTCCGGGGCCAAGTTCTTTTTATAACCGTTTTTTGTTAAGGCGTCTTGCAGTATGTTCATCTATTTGTGATAATTTTCTTGATCTGTAAGGGACTGTGATCGAAACGCAAGTGATTTCCCTACAGCAAATAATTGGACGGGGTGGTGATGTGAATCGGCGTTGAGGCATCTGTTGGTGTGAGTGGGCCTTCTGTAGACAGTGTGCGAAAGCAAGCCATCCTCTTTTCTTTTCAGTAGGGTATTTAGAAACGGTAGTTTTCTCTCCTGTTCGGCGATCCCATTGGGGCTCCTTCGACTTGTTTATATCGTCTGCCAATTTAATGATATATTTTGGCAGATTGTATTTGTTTTCTATTACAGAAAGGCCTTCTTTGACTGGTATTTGTGTTAAAAGTGATGTTACGTCGAAACTGAACTAACCTGAACTAACTAGAAATTATTTTTCTTGTAAACGTATGCTTTTGATTATTTCGCAAAAATGTTGCGAGCTTTTAACGTAGGAGGCCATTTTTTCAACGAAGGGTTGGAGAATGGTGGCTAGATGTTTTGCTGGGTCTTGAGTTGAATAGCCAACTGAGCCTCAAGAGGGCTCCGGGTTTGTGTATTTTAGGTAAGCCATAAAGTTTAGGACATATGGATGATTTTTCTCTTGGTGTAATATTCTTCTTTATTTCTTCGTTAAGTGGAGATGCTCTGATCATTGTTTTGGTGGTCTTTTCTAAACGATCCTGCCTATAAGCCAATAAACAGAGACGACCATACCACTTAACTTAAACAGGGTCAAAAACAAATAAACTTTACAACACATGTGACCAAATTTTAATGGCTCCATTTGGACTTTATAGAAAAACACACATTTAATATGGCGGTACATTAAACAAAATATATCTGGGATGAAGCATTATCCAAACTAGGAAGTTTTATGTAGGTTGCGTTGAGTCTCATTTTGCAACAGTGGTGCAATTTACAAAAAATTGGCAAAAAATTTATATTATCTTATACAGCTGAAATTTTGCATATAGGCTAAAAATTGTATTTAGAAAAACATATAATGTTAATCACGTGACTACTATTTTTTTTTTTGGTTAATTTTCATCTCAATCGAAGCAAAAATTGATTCAAAAGTCAAATTTCGAATAATGCTATTAATAAAAAAATCTATATGATGCGGACTGGTCACACTGTAATTTATATATATATATATATATATATATATATATATATATATATATATATATATATATATATATATATATATATATATATATTCTTCTTCTAACTTGTACTAATCCACTGCTAAATGTAGGCCTCGCCATTTTTGACCAACTTTGATGCACTTTAACTCTGGAACCAGTTGAGAGGTGTAATCTATATGAATTTTATAATTTTTCACTCAGTCAGTTTTCAAATATTCAACTTTAGATATTGCCAAATTCCAAATGTGTATATATATATATATATATATATATATATATATATATATATATATATATATATATAAAACAAAAATATACCCAGTATTTTAATTTTTTCTAAGTTACTTATTTATAAAATATTGACCTTGCATAAGTTTAGTAAATAATTTCTAGAACAATAATATTTTTTTATTCTAACGGCTGCAGGTGTGGTAAAAACCGCTGACTTTAATCATATTATAATAACACGTCTCTTATATGGCATAAACAATAGAAAGCCGATAAGGCGTGAGGAAGTTATGTTTATAGTAAACTGATATAGTATGAGAACAGACGAATTGTGGTTTATAGAAAACTAATACAGCATGGGAACAAACAAATTACGTTCCAATAAGAATATAAATACTTGCACTCGCACTAAGCTCTTCAGCGCAGTGAGCAATAAGAAATATTACGAATCCTAAATTAAAATTCTTAACTCACAGTGCAGTGAGCTATTACAAGTAATACGTATCTGAAATCTTAAAGTTAAATCACAAGTGTAAAAGAGTAAAATTCAGAATAAATTATTCTTACTGCAAATAAAGTTTGTATAAAAGCCTTACCACTCATCTACGACCTAACATGTAGTTTGTGCGTCGCACGGAAAAATCACAAGGAACACTTTTTGCTTAGAATCGTCCGAGGAGCACAAAAATATTATTTTATTTTACAAAAAAACAATTTTTTAACTATATAAAAAACTGTGGTGGGACCATGTCTCTTTATCGGCTACAAAAACCACTGGGCTCCCCGACTTAAACAAAATGCGTTTTTTAATTGTCGCCTTTCTTCACTAAATTTTTTAGGAAGCCGCAGAAGAATTATTACCTCAAAATCCAAAGCCAGTCAAAGTTGATACTACAGTACCTGCTAAATGCTCAACAATCTGGTCAAAGCTTTTTGATATTTTTGATTTACATCTAGTCAAAGATATACCTTTTGTTTTGATAGTCATTGGATTGGGTAAGAAGATTATAATAATCGAGTATATAGCTCATAATTCGAATTTGAACTTAAAATCAAAGATCAAGGTCATTTAAAAGTCGCCTGGGAATGTGGGTAGATCTTGCTGTCCCCGGCGTTGTGTCATTTGAGAAGCTAATTCAAATATAGACGAATATGTCAACCTTATCAATTCCAACTTACAATTCAAGTCATTCCAGATGTAATTGAATTAACCTTCAAATGACCTTGATTTTTGATCTTACAAAAATTTGTAACGCCTTTTTCCACATTTTGATGAGATAAAATAATTTCAGGGGTTTCTTTTTAATTTTCAATTTCTCCCCCTGTAATTTCGGGTCGCGAGTCAGTCAAGGTCACGAAATTTGGTTTCGGCGTGAGCGTCAATTGTCACATCTGTAAGATGAAATAATCTGTGATTTTAGTATATTTTATTCAATTTATAATGGTTTTCTTACAAATATATATTTTTTGTTTTTAGGTGTTTCTTTTGCCTCAGAATTAAATATAATTCTAATGTTACAATTCATATTAAGAGAGTTGTGTCTCTTTGAGAGAAGCGATGTCGCCACTGCTGTCTCTGTACAAAGTATAGCAGATATTGTTGGACGATTGGGTATACCAATGTTAGGGCATTATTTTAAAGTCCCTAAAAAAGTTATGTATGCTGGAGCTTTGGTAGTTGCTAGTTTTGGACGCACAGGTAAAAAATTGGCAATTTTACATAGCATATTTTATCTTTTTCATGCTATGCACCATATACAAATGTTAATTGTTTAAAAATCTTTGCACTAGATAATATTACTAAGACTGAGAAATATAAGAAAATACAAGTATATTATTATATTTCTCAATTATAATAGAAACTTTATAACTTATTATCAGGTCTTAGGCGACGTTGTAGTCTGGTATATTCCCCATAAATTTTCGAAGAATTTGGACTGTGGTAGGTAATACTTACAAATCTAAACCACTGATACAATTACGGGAATAGGCTGTACGTTATTTAAGCTTCACTGTCTGCGCATTTGTACTTACAGGTCTCTATATTTGGTGATCTTTTCTTTATATTTGTCTCTTAAATTGTTGTTATTAGATACGTCTGTCTTTATGAGCGCTGTCTGATCTGTAAGTACCGTTCGGTTCGAACGCAACATGAACTCGTTATATTCTAGACTAGGCTCTGAATTGTATTATAGTATGAAATTTTTTCCATCTACAAAAGTTTTAGCATCTGATAGAGTATTTTGGCAATTGAGCCAAACGTTCGTCCCTCTGATACACTGGATTGTTTCTGAGATCCATATCTCCATCGATCTTTCTGTATTGAGGAATCTCTGACGAAGTACTTCTGTAACTTTCCCGTATTATATACAACGTTGCCAGATTTATTAGTCTTAAATCCAACAAAAGAGAAGCAGTGCACATTAAATAATATTGAAAATTTTAATTAGGAACTACTCCACATATCGGTATTATTATAATAAAATTTATACTTGTGTTTATATTTCATTGGTTTGACTTTTCTAATAATAATAATAATAATTTAATCTGAACTCACCTGAGAAAGAGAAATTTGACATCGATGTTTTTAAACATCTTATCACGAAAAACGGGGTACATTCAGATATACAGCACATGTGTATTTGTGAATTTTTTTTTTATTAAAATAAAAAATTTGGTACAAATCAGTTATACTCAGGTATAGTTATTTGTGCCTGGCGCCCAACAATTTTAAGAAAAAAGGGAAAAATAACAAGCATATATATATATATGTGCTGTCAATAAATTTTTTTTTCCAATAATAAATAAAAAATTTAGTTAATTTTTTTTAGGGGCGCGTGGCGCAGTCACAAAGACGACAAATCATATATATATATATATATATATATATATATATATATATATATATATATATATATATATATATATGATTTTTTTTATTTTTATTTCTCTTTTTTGGTTTAAAATTGCCATTGGGAATTTTCGGGAGTGCAAATTACGAATTTAAAAGTATTTTTGAAACGTTGAATATGGTTGATCCAATATGGCGGACTAAAAATTTTACATTCCTCGTTTTTGTTCACAATTGGTATTGGGGGATTTTCGAGGGTGCAAATTACGAATTTAAAGGTATTTTTGATACACTGAATATCCAATATGGCGGACTAAAAATTTTACATCTCTCGTTTTTGTTCAAAATTGGTATTTGAAACTAGAAAGTAGGAATTTAAAATTATTTTTGAAAAATTTAATATGGAAAACTTAAGATCTCGCGATTTGGTCCAAAACCTGTACTGGTGGGCTTTCGAGGGCATAGAGTTTCTAACAATCTGTTAATCCACTATGGCGGTTTTCAAAATTAGTATTAGTAGGTAGTTAGAGTTGTAAATGACGAATCTAAAGTTCATTTTGTATATATATACATATATATATATATATATATATATATATATATATATATATATATATATATATATATATATTTCTCTTTTTTGGTTTAAAATTGCTATTGGGAATTTTCGGGAGTGCAAATTACGAATTTAAAAGTATTTTTGAAACGTTGAATATGGTTGATCCAATATGTAGGCAAAACATATTACACTTTTTCGATTTTCCTTTGCTTTGAGGTTATAGTTGTAACCATAATTGCAAATGAAACTTTTACATGTCTTACTAACGTTGCAATTTTATTTTTTAGTTTTAGCAATATGCCCTACGGAATATATAATCGTATTCCTAGTTATAACCTTGTCAGGCCTTACTAAAGGTACCAGAGCCGTATATCAATCAGTTATTATCCCCCAGTATATTCCGCTGGATAAAATACCCGCTGCTAATGGTTTAAACATGCTGTTTACTGGTGGTGTTTCTCTCCTGATTGGACCCTTAATAGGTAAGAAATTATATAAAGTGATTAGCGTCCCGACTTGTTTCTACGTACGTCAATAAATACACAATTTTATTTCCTCTTATATTTATGGTATTTTAATCAAGAAAATTATAAAACTTTTTCTAACTATCTCTTTCATAAAAATGATTTTTAAAATCTACTGCGTTGTATGGCCGCTATGACTGAGACAATTTAGTCAGCTTCTCTTTTCCTCGTCCCGCGCTACACCCTCTTAATCCATGAACCCGTCGGATAGGTTTACGCGTTAACCGGGTTTGGGATATCGTTTTCTAAGACAAAAAACAGGTAAACGGAATGACAGTCAATATAGCCAAAGGGTGGTCCCGATGTTAATATACCCAGAGGGTGAACTCCGATGTTAATACCCAGAGGGTAGATCCCGATGTTTTTGGGATTTAGACTGATTCCTTTGTTGACACGTGCAAACTGTCCAAAATCCTTGTCTCCAGGTTTATCCCAGCATAGAAGAAATATACCAAGAATTCCTATCCTGTGCTATAATTTTGACGCTCCTAAATGGTACTCAAACTGGTACGCCGTCTCATTCATAAAAAGCAATTTACAATATTGTCAATGATTAGATATCAGTATTTAAATGTGATATACATGCTTTTGTGAGAAACAAGTATAAAAGATTTAAATTTTCGGATTTATGTTGAAAACGTGGCAATTCTGCATATCCCTTCCTACCGATTAAGTGGGGGTAAGCTCCACCTTTTTATCGATTTAAATGCAAGGTTGCCGCAGCCTAGCGAAGTTTTACTGAAAGATTTGATCTTTACAACGTTCCCTTTGTAAACTTAAACAAATATAATAAACCAAGAGATAAAAAATCTCATACCCGTAGTTTAGATCAACTATCCAATACGGCAACACTGCATATACATCATTCCCTGCCGTTTTACTACTTATAGTAAAAACTACCTTTTATCAGTGACCGAGTTTTAATACTTAGCTCTTCCAATCCTCTCATAAGAATGAGCTGTCTTAGTATAATTCGTCAATGGCCCCAGTAAAAAACCCATAACTGCAAACCCGGCAAAAGATACGCTACTTCAAAACACAACAAAATTACCAGGATAATTTTTGACTTTCCATCTCAGAATCTCAAAGATTTGGCAGCTAAAAATTGAGATGGAAGTCTGCAACCGCTTCGGCCGAATCAAACCAGGAAAAAGTGAAAAATTAAGGCAAAATGGCCTCCATTTATAACCATGGCTCAGCTTGCGTACTAATCGACTTCTAATAGGCGCGTTTAATTGCCACGTGTGAAAGAAATGACAGCTCAAAAAAAGACACTGGGCAACAACATTCGGCTGAAATGCATGTGTTAATTAAGTCAATTCCTTAAACATTAAAATTTTCCAAAAATAAATCTAATAAGTATCCCAGTAGTCATTTTCAAATTTGAGAAATACATATTAATAGGTAAATAGGAGATTTCTGCAACCCAATATACAAACAGTCCCATTCAAAAGTAAATATAAATGGCAGAGAAAAAAAATCGAGATCTATCTGAAATAAAAAAAAGCTAGCAGTAAGTTCAACATCGATAAGAAAATACCTAAGCACAGTGTAGTGGAATACTTAAATTGACTGAATTAGCCATAGTGAACTTAAGGGCAAAATTGAACCGTGACATCCTTTTCCATCATCCAATCAGGATTGTAGGTTACTTATGTGACATTTACATATTTCAGACTGATTATTTTGCTTGATAGGTACACCTATTCACTTTCACTGCACACGGGACGATTTAAGAGGCGAAAATCATCCCACTCTCCGTAGAGCACACAGCCTTCCACTCACTTTCCCCTAAGCACTTTAGGACTTACCCCGCAATGAGCCTTTCCTCCTTACACTATACATCCAGCCCAGTCTTCCGTCTTCGTCCCCAAACGACCAAACCAGGTTTTTTTCTTGTTTTTTGCAAGAGCACACCGGCTACATGTTAAAAGTTTATATATATATATCAGGTTTCATAGCGTTCTACGCCTTCTGGTTCCCAGTCTCCATTGTTTTCGGTCTTCCCAATCCCTTGGAAGTAAGTTTCTTTCGGACATGGCTCGGTTAATGCCCTTAATCCAGGTAACTTTTGGTCTTCCTCTTTTTATTTTTTCATTTGGTGTCCATTTTAGGATTTGCTTTGGTAGACGTTCGTCCATCATTCTCTCCACATGTCCATACCATACCAGCTGACGTTCGATTTCATCGAGAATAGTTTTCTTTACGCCCATAATCACTCTAATTCTCTCGTTGGTTATCCGTCCGATCATTGACTTTCCGGCAGATCTTAACCAAAAGTCCATTTCAAGAGCCAGCAGTTTACGTTCTAAAGTTTTATTTATCTGCCATGTTTCACATCCATACAATACAACGCTTTTAAATATTACATTGTATAAAAGATGTTTTCTTTCCTTGGAGATGTTTGTTGACCATAATAGTGAGTTTAGGCAACCGATAGCTTTTTTCCCTTTAGTTATTCGCTCCAATATTTCTTCTTCAGTTCGTCCACTTTGACTGATCTTTGTTCCAAGGTAGGTATAATCAGAACAAGATTTTACTATGATATTGTCATCCACTTCCAAATCTGTTTCTTCTCCACCGATACACATATATTTAGTTTTACTGCAGTTGACAGTTAATCCCCACTCTGCGTATTCTTTAAATAGGTTCCTCGTCATAAATTCGAGGTCTTCTTTATCTTGGGTCGTTACCACTTGGTCATCTGCAAAATGAAGCGTATATAAATGGGTGTCATTCTTTAATTCTATTCCCATTCCACTGCATGATCTTCTCCAATTCTTTAAAGCTTCATTGAGGCATATTTTAAAGAGAGTTGGTGATAGACAACATCCATGGCGGGGGCCTTTGGTCACATGAAAGCTTTCTGATAAGTTATTGCCGATCTTAATTCTGGAGAATGCTTGGTCGTATAGCTGTTCGATGGCTTGGATCGCTGTATTGTTAATTGGAGACTGTGGGTGCTATCATCCGGGCCAGATGAACCCAGGTTTTTTAACGAGGTTGTTACTCCTCCCCTTCATCCTTTCTCAACCTGGCTTAGGACAGGCTTTGGCGGTTTAACGATTAAAAAAGGAGAAATCGATCATTGATGTACTTGTTCCAAGCGCTCGCCGGAGCAAGAGACATAGCATTTCCTTATATTCGCCCTTCTCTCTACCTCCAGGTGTGTATGCTCAAAGTTTCCATCTGATGTATGTTGAAATGTTGCGCCCGATTTAAACTTTAATCAAAATAATTTCCTTACGTGAATTTTAAGTAGATGTTACTGCATGGGATCGGTCTGATTAAGATCCGAATACTACGTTAGAAACAAGGTCAGTGATAAGTAAAAAAGAGAATGTATAGTTGAGATGTGTAGCATGTATATGAATTACCATCACTCAAGGAATTATATTTTGTTTTTAATTATTTCCAGGTGTCGTTCACGACCAATCAGGCTCCTACACCAACACATTATATGTAGCATCAGCTTTGTCTATAGGCTGTGTAATTTTATGGATCTTCGAATCGATCTTTTGGAAAACTCGTACCGAGGAAGAAAAAAAATGACATTATCAAACAAAATTATCATAATAAGACTAATTTGCGGTGATAGTAAGTTTTTGTTTCGGTGAATTGATCCCGGTTATGTTTAGTAAGAATTTTTTAAAACTATTTTATATTATCTATAATAACGTAGGTAAAGTAAATTTATATATAGAATGGAAATTTTCACACTTTTAAACATATGAGAAAGGATAGTTTTCAAGTTTAAATTGTGTCAACCTGAAATGTTGTATCAGAGGCTTACATCTCATTCTGTGATTGATTTAAATATTTCTGTGATGCTTTTCGTGATTGTACTTTCAGCTGACACATTATAAACTCAGAAACCGTTATTCTCAAATGAACAAATTAAATGTATTGGCTCTTTTATACGATTTATTTAGGACTCCTTATACTAGTCTTATATAGGATTAAATGAAGTTTCTCCTGCAAAAAGAGTCCTAGTCAAAATCACCCTTTTCATTTTTCTTTGCATTATTCTCTACCGATTCGCGTTCTTTTTGATCAGTGACATTATTTCTACGCTGTAGATTACTACTGGCAAAACACAGGAATCGCAAGCTTTTCTTTTAAGATTCACTGGCCTACTTTAGTTTCTTAATATGTAATTTAAATTTCCTAAAGCTTCCCAAGTCTGCTTCTAATCTCTGCTGTCTGATTTTCTTTCCCTATTCTTATTTTAACCGCACATCCAGAAACTTTCGGTGCGGAGGGAGGCTATAAAAAGGAGCTGAAATGTAGTGAGTGTGACTTATGGTATAAGATTTTCTTTTCCACGCTTGCTTATTGTAAGTACTCCTACATATTTTCCAACTTTGTATTATCTTTGTATAAGCATTTGTCAGTATTATTAATTTTTTTGTCTTCGCGATATTTATTTTTAACTCGACCTTTTTCAATTCGTCAAACTGTTTATAGGAACATTGATTGCGGGGCAAATTCATTTCATAGCAGAATGTTTTAAATTTTTGACTATGACTATTTTTGTAGAGAACTATTTAGATAGTTTCTATTTTATTGTAATTATTTTTATAATTAAGTACAAAATTTTGCCATATCTTCTAAAATTGAATTTTTTTGGTCGCATCAAATTGTATCGAAGACCTCGATGTATTAAAATTTGTTATTTTCTTTAATAAAAAGCAAAAAAACAACTGATGATAAATCTTTCTTTACCATTTTCCTGAAACAGACTTTGTTTCAGTTAGAAACTTTTTAAAATCGAATGAATTTTTAATGAAAATTGTTTCATTCGATCGAATAATTGCTTTTGCATCTTCAGTTTGTTTTCTTAGGTTTTGTATTTTTAACTCGTAAAGCAGTCAAACATAAACACAAACCCTTGAGAGTATCCAATGGCAAAAAATCCAAGAATGATGAAAATAATATTATAAAACTGTTTCACATTAACATACGAAGCCTAAATTCCAAATTCTTAGAGTTTCAAGTTATTTTAATAGATATATATCCCGACATTTTATTTATAAGCGAACACTGGCTAAAGGATGATGGTATAGTCAGGTTCAACTTGAATGAATATAAATTAATAAGCTACTTTGGAAGACACCAACACAAAGGAGGAGGAACAGCAATTTTCCTAAAGGAAAACCTTCAGGCAACACTTTATGATAATGCTCAGTTACCTGAGGCAGCCGAGAAGCACTTTGAATATTGTTTAACTAAATTTAATATAATTAATGAAATTATTATGATAATCTTATTGAATTATTTGATGATTTATACTGCCCAAACAAAACTTTTATAGTGGGTGGGGATTACAACTTTCACTACCATGATCCTGAAGACAGTAATGTACATTCACTGTTACAATTACTGGACAGCTATGGTTTAAAACCTCATATTATTGGGACTACCAGGGTAGCCCGGGATCAGTCCGGCTCTCAACTAGACAACATTTTTAACAACATACAGAATGATAATATCGATTCAGAGATACATATCAGCAATATTTCTGACCACTACGGCCAGGTTTTGCAGATAAACGTAAATGGGGAGTATCAGCAGACTTATACAAAAAAAAAGATTTTTCAATAACCATAATTTATTACGTTTTAAGGACTACCTTATAAATGAATCTTGGAATAAGGTAGATCGAGCATACGGTGTTGACGAAAAATGTAATACATTTTTTCGAATATTCTACTATTATTTTGACCTTTCTTTCCCAACCAGTATAAGAAGAATCAAATATCATAAAGCAAGCTCGGTAAATATCGAAATCCGTAACTATTCAAACTACATCAAAGACCTGTATGTGTGGTACAAACAGACAAACAGTCAAGCTGTGTATAAAACATATAGGTCAGAAAGAGAGATTTATCGGAAATATCTATCTAATTATCGGAAAAATTTGAATGATAGTGAGATTATTGATTCCAAAAATAAAATTGAAACTGCTTGGGATATCCTGAATACCGAATGCAATGGGAATCAAAAAGAATTACGACATAATCCTAAAAATAGATGATCATATTCATAGTGACCCAAAAGATATTGCTGAATTATTTAGCAGACAGTTCAATGTACATAATAATCAAATATTAACCTTACATTTTAAACAGAAGTTAATTATCCTACAATATTTTTATCACCAGTAAATTCCGATGAAATTTTTCAAACACTTATGAGTTTACCTAATGAATTTTCAGCGGGACTGGACCACGCGCCCGTATATGTTTTAAAATTTGTCACACACTGCATAAGTAATCCCTTAGCAAATATTGTTTTGCCACACAGATTTTTCCCAGTAATCTCAAGACAGCCAAAGTGATTCCTGTATTTAAAAAAGGGAATCGCTAATGCATCAAAAATTATAGACCAATCTCCCGGCTTCCAACAGTGTCAAAGGTCTTTGAAACAGCCATATATACTAGAATATTTGAACATCTAAACAGACTCAATATCCTGAGTAAAAATCAGTTCGGCTTTAGACCCAACAAATCTACTGAAATGGCAATATTCAATACAATTTCCTATATAAATGAAAGAATTGACACAAATGATAAAGTGGCAGGCCTGTATTTTCATTTGTCTAAGGCCTTTGACACTGTGGATCATAACTTGCTTGGTGCGTACGGGGTCAGAGGTGTTGCTGCCAGTTTGCTGCAGTCCTACTTATCGGATAAGCAGCAAACAGTTTGCTTTGCTAAAAATAATCGTCATTACTTTTCAGATAGAACTAAATTGTTGCAGGGAGTACCTCAGGGCTCCATTATGGAACCCATATTATTCTTAATATATGTAAACAATCTGGGGGATGGATTGGCCGCGGATAGGGTTGCCAGTTTGCTGATGACACATCAGTGATTCTGGCGGACACTTCTATGGCGGGACTGTCTCAAAAGTGCACAAACTCTGCATTGAAAATGCAGCAGTGGTGTTCTGATAACAGCCTCATTCTAAACGTAGATTAAACCGTTCTCAATCTTTTTCAAAGCATGCAACAAGGTCTGAGTCACTGCTTGTGGGTAGATCTATACCTAGTTTGGAACAGGTTAGGTTCTTGGTTGTTCATTTGGACCCCTCTTTAAACTGGGAACATCATAGCTCTTGGGGCTAGGCTTAGCAGTTTGTGTGGTGTGGTCCGAAGGCTTCGTGACGTCATCACTGCAGAGACTGTTAAGCTTTTCAACCTTGGGCAAATACAATCTCTTGTCTCTTATGGTATTTCCTTTTGGGGATCATCAAGAAAGGCTATTAATATATTTAAAATTCAAAAACGCATAATAAGATGCATCTTCCACCTACATCCAAGAGCTTCATATCGACCATTCTTTACTCAGTTTATGTTGCTTACTGTTCCCTCATTATACTTTAGATCTTTAGTCATGTTTGTCAGAAGGAATACTGAATTATTTCCGCTAAATAGACAGCTTTATGGGGAAAACAGGTTATGACTACCAGAGGGGCGAATGACATAAGGGTACCTTTACATAACTCCACCTTCTATGAGAGAGGACTATACTATATGGCGATTAAGGCCGTAAGGATGTTACCAAGAGGAATCTGGCTTATCGAGTCGATTAACTGCTTTAAGAGACGCGTAAATGAATGGCTGTCTGATAGATGCTTTTACTCTTTCAATTTTAATGAATAATTTTTATAATATCGGTATTTTTAACTTAATATTTTTTGATTGGTGGGTTTTTCCCATGCTTTTGTTTTGTGTGTGAAAATTTT
>JASJET010000081.1:842500-1017500 GCA_034092305.1 Diaprepes abbreviatus | reverse complement strand
AGATGAAAATGTAATAATTGTCAGAAAAGGTCAAACCAATGATTCAAAAACACAAATACAAACTTTATTTAGAAAAATGTACTGAATAGCTTGATAAGGAACGGCTACACAATCAGATTCCTCTAGGTCCCGGGTCACTCGAGTATACGTGGGGATGAGGAAGCTGATCGTCCGGCAAAGTTGGGTTCTGCAACTGAACCATATGGACCCCAATCATTTCTACCCGTCCCAATTGCTATTGGCAAAAGGGAATTAAAATTGTTACTGGAAAGCAAATTTATTGAATTGTGGAGAGGAACTCCTGGAATGAGGGGTGCCAAAGGAACACATAACTGGTCCTAGCGTAAGGCGTACTAAGGAGCTTCTCTCCTTGGAAAGTAAAGAGCTGTGAATTATGGTAGAATTGTTGACAGGACATTGTCATCAATATAGCAATTTTATTTGGACTTTTTAATGAAGCGGTTGCCTATACTTTAAGGGGTTACACGGGTTTCAGAGGCTAAAAAAAGCGAATTTTTATATTTTTTTTTTCATATAAGGAAATATTTATTATGGTCAAACTTTTTACAGGTGAAAGAGCAACTATTGAACTACTCTCAGTAAAAATTTCATCTAAAAATCTTGAGAAATGAGCTGGTGCGATCTGATTTTCGGAAACGCTTCGAAAAAAAAGGACTTTGCGGTAGACATGATAACTCGAGATAACGTTATCTGAAATCAAAAAAAATTTTGCGAAAAATTAAAAATTGCATTTTTGGCAGAGTGGCAAAAAAAAAATTTTAAAATTTCGTTAAAATTGATGCCAAAAACCTCTGCCAAAAATGCAAATTTTATATTTTTGCAACATCCTTCGTTCACTCCCTAGATAATCGCCTTTAGAAAAATCATGTAAAATTTGAAAAAGATCGGTGCATTCGTTTTCCAGAAATCGTGTCCACATCATTCAAAAAGCAGTTTTGAGAAAAATGCGTTTAAAGTTTCATGTAAGAAAAAACCTGAGAAATTTTTTTAAACTTACATAGAATTACCAATTCCAGGGACATACAGCAAAGTGTCTGCGTCAGTTGCAATATCTAAAGCATCCTCTTGCTCTCTTCTAAATCGAACTGGCTTCTCGAGTCGTAGCCTTTGCTTTTTTGTCAGCCAAGGAAATGCGATGCTCGTCTATCATCCGAGCATATTCATGGCAATTCCGGCGGACTTTCACATCCATATTGTGAAAAAACATCAAAATAGATAACATACCTTCATTGAAAATAGATGCAGCTATGTATGCAGCAATATGAACTATTTTGGAGCCAACCGGAAGTATTTTCGGAGTTATTTTCCAAATTAGTTGATTGAAACTTTAGTTATTATTTTGTGTAAGACCTCCGACACACCGCTCCAGAAGTTCGTCTTTGCTCAGCTTATTGTAGATCGGCTTGATAGCTGTCAAGACATTATCGGCCGAAGGTTCATAATCGTGCTTGAAACCTTCGAGGCTATCGGTAGCTGCAGCACGTTGCCAAACACACCAACAGTGAAAGGAAGAACAGCTGCGTCTTTATACCTGCTGCGCGCGGACCGACTGAGCGACCTTGAGATGGGCGGGCCTTCTATATTCTCTATTTCCGAAATAAGTTAAGTTATTAACAGGTTGTACACCGAAGAAATCAAGAAATAGACGGATTTTGTATTTCAGTGTATATTTTATTACAATCGGCCAAGCGCTTTCGGTCTAACTCAGACCATCCTCACGGCTCAGACCTCGTCAACGGGCACACCTTAACCCTGCCAGTCTGAGAATAGTCCCCAACAACGTCAGCGTAGCCTCCACACAGAACAAGTCATGTACAATCAAGAAATTTTTTAACTGTTCTCGAACTGGCAGGGTTAAGGTGTGCCCGTTGACGAGATCTGAGAAGATGCAAAATGAGTTGTTATTGCAAAGAGAAACGTGGTTTCAACATGCGGATTATCAAAACCTGTGGACAACCAAATGACTAGCGAGTTCAAACTCGAACTGAAGATGTATCACATGCTCACCTGCCGACCTTCCAAGTTTGGCATCCTAAGTATTACCAGATTGAACATTACATTGTCAGTCTCATTACTGAATTTATACACCTTGTATAATGCACATATTTTCAAACACACTTTATATTTGAATAAATAAATTTCTTTACGAGACATATTCCAATCCAAGAGATTATAAATAAATATCATACTTCCAACGAAATAATGCAAAAATTCGTCTACTAAACTACACAACTCGAATCCTTTGTAGTTTAACTTTTCTCTTTGAGGCAATTCGCAAGACAGGTAGCATCATAAATTTAAGATATAATATACTTTAAGTTTAACATCTCGCGAATTTATAAATTTACTTAGACATACAGTTTAAGTGCTTTTAACATTATCTTTTAAAATTACGTTCACTTAAGATTTAGATTTAATCGTTTCTTTTGTAAGAAAATATTGCTCTGTGACTTTTGTAAATCTAAAAAGTGACAACCAATAATACTAAATTATACCTAAAAGTTCATTGGTGTATCTTAAAGAGATTCTAATCAATTACATAAAAAGACTTTTATGAGACTATTTTGAAGAGCCTGTAGCTCCATACGACAACATTTGCGGACCGTATATACTTAATTTTCGCAAGGAGCCATGTTGTCCATAAAACAACGAAGAGACGTAATATAATAATATAAATGTAAACTAGCCTTTTTATAGTAAACGTCCAAGGTTTTAATACTTATTCAAGTAATGTCTTTCGAGCAGTATAAATCATATTTAGTCGCAGATACAATGTTATGTGAGAATTTTATATTTTCGTTCATGCCAAGACTTCTCGTGCTACTCTGGCAACTGCTGCCAAGAATTTTGGCCAACTTTTCTAATGGCAATACAAGTTTTTATGACTTATTATTTAGATATTGATTAAGTATAATATAGGTTTTTCAAAAATATATTTTGTTTAAAAAAAAAGGACAAAATTCGATATTTTCAATAATTTACTTTATTTGTAGGCCATGGCCAATTTATAAGAAATAAATGCAAAATTTTGACAATAATAATTATATTTTCGATAGTAAACACTTAATTATTATTACTTTAAACAACACTGTTATTATAAAACCAGAATATTGAAATTTGATTGCAAAGAACATTATTTCATAAAACTAAAATAACAAAAACAAAAAGAAACATAAACTAAAAACAATGAAGAGTCATTTTAAAGATGATTTTTAAAATGATGACCATTTTCCCAAATGCAGTATCGGCTCAATTTTGTTATTCTTCTAATTGCATTTAAAAGAATCATAGGTCTATTATGAAAAGTTTGGAAGACCAAACCAATTGTCTCACGAAGTTCCGCTATCGATTTATGTCGTGTCTTATACACTTGATTTTACATAAAACCCCACAAAAAAAAATCCAAAATGGAGATATCAAGGAATCGTGGGGGTCATCTCACTGACTCATTGTGATTATTACTATTTTAAACAGTATATATATATATATATATATATATATATATATATATATATATATATTTAATAGGTTAGTTATTGCTTTACTGTTTAAAATAATAATAATACTTCTTAATACTGACGTGTATATTTAACAAGAAAAACTTTTTCATGAACTGAAATGATTTATTTCTATGTTACTTTGTATTTACAAAAATTACAAGGTATGACCAAGTATTTGAACTAAAAAAAATAACTTAAAATTATCTTAGCCATGTCTTAATCTTGTCTTAATCATGCCATCAAGAGAAATATATATATATATATATATATATATATATATATATATATATATATATATATATATATATATATATATATACAGTGCCTTCATTTCAAAACGAACCATCCTTAATAACTTTGTTAAATAGAAAAATTTAAAAAAAAGAAAAAACACGTCAATTTAGATATACAGGGGGAAGTTTAATTTTGCATTTGTTAAAAGTCTGTCAATCACCTCCTCACCTCCAGCTAACCTCACTTTGATATGTCAAATAGGAACCCCCACCTTGTGACACATCATTGTAAGCAGCATAAAATTGTCTATCCAACCGTATAAAAAAAATTAAATCGGTTGACGTACAAGCGAACAGTGTGCAACAATGTCTTGTAATAATGCATAATATATCGGCCTCGAACTTTGGTATGTCAAATGATTACCCTATAGTGTGATACATCATTTTAAAGGACGTACGATCTGCTATCCAATGATGTCAAAAAAAATTAAGTTAATAGACGTTATAGGCAATTAGGATGCAAAAATATGTGTTAAATATAAGCAGTTTATTCAGTTTTATTCAGTTGAAGAAAATTATTTATTAGCGAGACAATAAAAAAGCCTATTTTGAAATTCCCCACGAACATTGGCAAGGGTTTCTCTGCTAATTCCTCTACATTCCCGAACAATTCGATCTTTTAAATCGTCAATATTTTCAGGTGGGGTTTTATAAACCTTGCTTTTTAAATACCCCCAAAGAAAAAAGTCTAGAGGGGTTAGGTCTGGAGACCGTGCTGGCCATTCAATTGCACCACGTCTGCCAATCCACGTCCCTGGAAAATGTTCATCAAGCCACTCTCGAATTGCCAAAGCGTAGTGCGGGGGAGCTCCATCTTGCTGGAAATGCAAATTATTTTCATTTAGTACCATAACAGCATTTTCATCCACTTGATTTTCTAAAGATTGCACAATGGCAGGGTATATTGTGTTTTCTAAAAGGTTTAAATAAATTTGCCCAGTTAAATTATCTTCCAAAAAAAATGGCCCGATGATTTCATTGCCATAAATTCCTGCCCACACGTTAATTTTTTCGGGATATTGAGTATGCCCTTCTCGGAAAAGGTGCGGATTTTCATTATCCCAGTATCTGCAGTTATGTCTGTTAACCAGTCCATTTAGAAAAAAAGTTGATTCATCACTAAAGCAGATATTCTTAGGTAAATGGGGGTCCTCGTCAATTCGTTGGCACATTAATTCGCAAAATTGAATTCTCCTATCAAAATCGTCTTCTCCGAGTTCTTGAAGAATTTGAATTTTGTAGGGAAAAAACTTATTTTGTTTTAAAACTTTATGCACAGAGCCAGCAGAAATGTTAGTTAAATCTGCGACCTTTGAGATGAATAAAGTTGGATCTATTGCAAACTGTCCTAGTACCTCGATTTGGCATGCTTCATCTACAACCCTTTTCTCAATATATTTTTTATTACAAACGGATCCCGTTTCTTCAAACTTTCGTACCAATTCGAGTACATATTTATGGCCCACGTTTTTGTCTTGATGCCTCTCGTTAAATGCTCTGGCGGTTCTACGAGCGCACCGATCTTCAGCTCCATAGAGAAAAATTATTTCTATTCTTTCGGCTAGCGTATACACCATTTATATTCACGTTTCAACTAGGCGTCACAATGACAATTTTAACAATAATAAACAACTGGTGTTTAAAGATCTTAAAAATTTTATTTATTGCAGTGATTTTTTGTACCTATCAGGTACCGCAAAAAATATCATTGAAATAAATACACTAGATTGATTAGACTGCAATGAATTTTGCGATGAATTTTAAAACAGGCTTAGTTTTTTTCTCGCAAATATTTTAACTGTTTATTATTTTAAAAAAATATTTATTTTAAATTTAAAATAATATTTTACTCTATGAAGTAGCCATTTGACATAATAAAGTTTAATGTGATAAGGTGTCTATTATTACCACACATCTTTTCTTACTATTCGCTTGTACATCAACAGATTTTGTTTTTTTTTATTGGCTAAATAGGAGATAGTATGCCCTTTAAAATGATGTATCACACTATAGGGTAATCATTTGACATACTAAAGTTCGAGGCCGATATATTATGCATTATTACAAGACATTTTTGCACACTGTTCGCTTGTACGTCAACCGATTTAATTTTTTTTATACGGTTGGATAGACAATTTTATGCTGCTTACAATGATGTGTCACAAGGTGGGGGTTCCCATTTGACATATCAAAGTGAGGTTAGCTGGAGGTGAGGAGGTGATTGACAGACTTTTAACAAATGCAAAATTAAACTTCCCCCTGTATATCTAAATTGACGTGTTTTTTTTTTTTTTTTAATTTTTCTATTTAACAAAGTTATTAAGGATGGTTCGTTTTGAAATGAAGGCACTGTATATATATATATATATATATATATATATATATATATATATATATAAACATTTAATTTGATAAAATTTTTCTTAAACCATCTTTCTATATAAATGTATAGTAACTTCTTTGGATTAGGATTAATACTACTATTCTGTGCTTGACATTTCGCCCAACGTAGTGGGCTTCTTTAAAAGTACAATCTCAAGAAAAAGCCCACTACGTTGGGCGAAACGTCAAGCACAGAATAGTAGTATAAAATTTTTGAAACCTAATCCAAAGAAGTTACTATACATTTATTTATATATATATATATATATATATATATATATATATATATATATATATATATATATATATATACATAATTTTAAGACAATTGAGGATTTATAAGAAAATTCCATGCTTCAAAACTCGATAAAAATGCGAAAAAATGCTAATAAATGCCGTTTCTTGCGATTTTTCACTACTTTTAAAAATCTGAAAAAATTCATGAATATAGCTTGGCGTCTAACAAACAACATATTTTTTTTCGGCCTTGTTATTGTCCTAGTTTTTATTTTATTGAATTCAAAAATTTTCGAAAACTCATAAAAATTTGAATTTCGCGCCAAAAATTTTGTGGTAGGCAATAAAAAAACCTACAAAAAAAAAGATCAATCTACGATGATTAGCACCAAAGATATCGTCAAGAAACTAAAAAACGCGTTTCAATTTTTTTTGAGGTTATGTGAAGATAAAAGTGGCTAAAAAATTTTTTGTGTGGGTACTTTTTGATGCAGAACAACAGTCTTTTTATTTTTTTATTACCGAGGGGTAGTTTTGACCCTCTTAATCGACACTAGAATCTTTCGTTTCGTTAAAAAGTAGAACATAACGTGAAAACTCTATCTTGGATAATAACTCCAATACCCCCTAAAAGTGCCGAAAATGGGACACCCCGTACAAGGTATTTCCCTTTAAAACTTATTAGGTGAATCAGAGGATAATTATGCTTCCCAATAAACAACGAAATTCAAAAACATTTCCTAACAAGCCTAAAGACAACACACCTTGGCTAACAACCCTCAAAAGGATATATCTCCACATGTAACCACGTGACCTGATCCAGGTGCTGATAGTGTCACCCCAATTGATGGATTGCTCCTTTTCCCCAACTTTCGGAGCTACTTTTCACTCATGCCGATGTTATTTTTATCCGACGAAGTTCAATATTTAGAAGTTCCGGAACGATTTTAAAGTTTAATAATTTTTGAAACTTTTTGGGTAATTTTAAAGATTTTGTTATTGAAAATGTCTAGCGTCCCGACGCAGCGGTAAATAGTAGTTTGGAATGACGTTTTTGTAGTTCTACCAAAATAAAATATTAATTATTTCATGCCTGTTGATTGACCCTCTAGTCCAACTTTGATCTCTGAAATTCTCTCTTCTCTAGATGGAGCGTGGAATATCGCTATGTAAAATGAATACTCTAAGTTTATTTTCTCGTTTCCACACACCCTTCAGTATCCCTATTTATGTATAATATAGAAATAGCATGATTATTCAAAACAATTTTCGCTTTTCATTCATAAGAACATTGAGATTGAAGCTATTAATCAATGTTTTGGCATATTTCGGAAACTCGAAGCAAGTGGTTTATATGGGTTTAGGTGGTATATTGAATGGATTTTGAGGGGGTTTCAATGTATGTCTTGAAGTCTTAATACTGCTTTAAGTTTATGAATAACTGTATAGGGGATTTTTTAACCTACTTTAAGAAAAGAACGGATTTGCATTTACAGGATTTCCTCAAAGTTTTTGCTTTGGTCTATTCTACAAAATGTAAGTGTCTGGGTATAATATTCCATGAATTTTAGTATACAAAAAAAATCTTTTCAGGTCATGTAAAAATACTAAAACATACTAAATGATACAAAGAAGATAAAAATATATTGAATCATGTAAATTGCAGAAATTAATTTTTTTCAGGATATATTTAGAAGTATAAAAATAGTATTTATCTGCTTTTCTTTTTCATATACCATTTTTATGATTCCCATACACAAACTTGAATTTGTAAACATCAATGATACAAAGTTTTGAGTATCATTTGTTCTTATTTATAGTAGGGGAGCCCAAGAGGCTAAATGAGTAGTTACTCGAGCGTTGTGGGGGACCTATTGGATTGTGAAGATTAGATGCTAAATAGAAAAAAAGTTTATATGATGTATGACCCAATACTGGTGGGGGAAGCGAGTATAAATTTTCAAAAATAAAAAAAAAATCAGTCACAAAGACATACTCAAGCGCGTCAGACATTAACAATGTATACGCGCAACCTGTTTCCGGTAACGGAGGGATGTTAATCTGACGGCTTGCTATATGGGGGTAGCCACACGAAGGGGTGGAAAAAATTAGAAAAAAAAGTTATTCGAGCGCGTCAGATATTCAGGGAGAATGTTAAGTGAACCCTTAAAGATGTCATATTAGAAAGACTGACGATTTTGACGCAACTAAAACTCATAGCCGATTTTTGAAAGTGTAAAAAAAAATCTGACCTTGAAATACTCGAGCGCGTCAGATTTATATACAGTCGGTTCAGCATGATGTCCTTATCGTGTAGATCTATAATCTGACAATTGTGTGGAGGAATTTTTTAAATCTGACAGTCTATTTTTTTTTTTATTAATGAACCGAATAATTTCAATGAACAGCAAATAATATATAATGCCATAGAAAAATATATACATGTACAATTTTATCATGTATTTATGAGAAGAATGTTGAATGAAAAAAAAATTCAAAAAGAAGATTACTTCATCATCATCAGTGGAATCGGGAGTTCGAATGAATCACTTTGCTCATTTTCATCTACATCTTGCGTATCTGTAATCAGAAATGGTTATGATATTTAATTTATTTCATGATATTATTAGTATTTTAAAAATAAATCATACCTGAATCTGGAGTATTCCCTAAAATGTCAGGTGTTATGACAATATCTTCATATGCTTCTGGGAGTTGATTTCCAACGAACCAAGTCATCTCCAACTTTCCATTCACATTTTTCCACCCGAAATCTGTTGGTGACATCTCAGTGACGATTCGAAAGTGGGCATTCCTCCATAAGCATGCGATGTATTGCGTTCGTAATAATTGTTGCCGTAGCTCTGATTGGCATGGGGGCAAGTTACAAGCGTCATAATAACACTGCGCGTGATAGCCGTCATTTAATGATGTTTCCTCTGAAATTTCAATTTCAGTGTAGGTGCTGCGTGATTTCCTTCAAACCGGCTTGGTTAGGCGATATTCCAAAATCACCATGCATTTTTTTAATGTTTCTGGTGTAAATTTTATTAATTTTTCATGTATTTCTTAACCACAAAATACACAGTTCACTCTTTTATCACTATTATCACTCATTGTAGTAATACATATAAAACTTACTGTATTTAATTCACTAAACTTTTTGAAAATACAATAAACAAACATTATACATCTAAGAGCACAAACGCGTTGTTGTGATCAGCTGGAATAACATCATGGCGGCAGTAGTGTGGGGATGGTGCGAGAGAGTGAGAAATAGAGAAAGAGTGAGAAGGAGAGTGAGGCGCGGAGTGGGAAATGCATTATTCTCAGCACCTGCACGTACTATACTTGACTGATGAAATTAGCTTTTTCGGCTTGCGAAAATCGTGAGATTATATTATTTCCGTGATCCTTACATGATTTCCATTAAAATAAAAAAAAAATTCAACCGCGCTCGAATATGTCCAGGTGACGTTTTTTTTTTGCTGCTTTGTCACTCGCTCATTTTCTTATGTCACGCTAAAACCGCCAGAATATTGAAATGTACACTTTTCTGCATGTAATTAACTTACCTTGTCTTAATCTGACGAGCTTGAGTTACTTTAAGGATCGATTTGTTTTACTAATCTGATCGGCTGCCCTAGATGCACCCCCCCCTATATTTAAGGTTCATAACAGGTTGATAGTTCATAACAGGGTACAAACTTTCTTCCTTTATAGTATTCTGCCGAGCTTGCATAAATCCCAAAATCCCCGCTTGGGCTCCCCTACTATTATATTAGTGAAAAATGTTTATTTTAAAATCATTAAAGAAGTGTTTTTTTTTAAAGGTAACCTCTATACTAAAAAGTAAGGGTGGGTTATTCAGGGTGCCACTGCATCTGTAGCTAGGTTGAATGCAGAAACCTTTCGCAATGTCATTAGGAACTAGCTTTCAACTACACTCCTATAGATACACAATAAGTACGTTGATGAGACTGCTAGCTGTATGATCTCATACAAATATGGCTGCAATGCTCTCAAACCATATAGTGATATGTAGGTACTAGTAGAACGTAGAAAAACTGAAGAAAGAAACAAGAAGATAGATACCAGAAAATAGAACCCCTAACTTCTTATGTGGGGTTAAAATAATTCCTTCATGAAACGTGCAAAACTGCTAAAATTCCCGTCTCCAGACTTATTCCAGTAAAAATACCGCAACAAACAGTAAAACAGATAAAAGATAAGGTAACTAAACAACCAAACTCAAATATTGGAAAAATATAAACTATGACCTGAGCAAAAAAAATGGTGGACCAAAAATGGCCACGATTTGCATGTTTCAAACAAAAGTTCTAGAGAATTAAAAAACCTATCGATTCGTATAAGATATAGGTGGTGCCACTAGTTATTGAGATATATTTTTTTTTTGACAGAATTTATGTTTTTTTTTAAAATACATTTAAATTTAACATAAATATAGGTATTATTATTCTAAAAAAGCATATCAAACCCGGAATCTATGAGTTTTTTATTTTCCGAGAAATTCGATGTCAAAGTTGAAAATTCAACCTCAATTTTTCTCTTTTCTAATTAAGATACAATACCAAATATTAATGGAAATTGTTTGTATTGTTTTTTATTTTGAAGACCTCTAAATTTTTTTTTTCAATCATGGGCCGAGAAATTTTGTATAAACCAATTTTTGCACCAAAAATATTGCGATAACTTTTCACCCGATGGAGATAAAATTTTGTTAATGCATGTAATGCATGTATTGGATTTAGATATATCATTTCCGATCTCAAAAAAAAAATTAATTTTGGACGGAAAAAAAGTTTGTTTTTCAAAAATTCATAAAGGCGTGGGAAATGAACATTAAGGATTCAAATTTGCAGAAGATGCTTTCTAATGCTTCTGCTTTACCTCCGAAAATTGGGTCGAATCTAATCGAAAAAAGCTGCTGCAGGCCGCTGTGGGCGGGTTGCCATAGTTCAAGTGCATGATTCATCGGCGCTTCAAGGAAACTTATGCATCACAAGTAATATTTATATTATTGATATTGTTTTATTAATTTATATAATAGTAACAATTTGTTTAATCATATTAATTATTAATTTGTTTATTAACAAAATTTTTACAAAAAATTATAGAGAAAATCATACAAATATTCAATTATATATTGCATATTCTACTGTGTTTTTCCTTTATATTATTATTATCTAACAGTTCATTAACAAAATTTCTATCAGCAAATCATATAAAAATATAATAATAATATATAATACGTCATATAAATATTTAATAATACATTAAAATTACGTGCGAAAATCATACAAATACAATATATCAATTATATATTCATCTTTCTTTTTTTTTCTATTACTTCTATGCAATCGGCGTCCATTTCATCATAGCAATTATTACTCTCACTTACATCGCACATACCATTTTCATCATTATTCTCAGTTTCATTATATATATCATTCTCATCATTATAAACATTTTCATAGTCAAAATCATTCTCACACATATTATTAATTTCCTCTGAATTGTCATCATCGTTTTCTAAATCGCAAGAAATAAAATTTTCAGTGCAATTATCGCACTGTCCATCACAGTGCTCACACAAATCTGTACATTTCAGAAATTTCTGAAATTTTCGTTAAAATTTTGTAAATAAACTATTAGGTAAAATAATGATATAAAGGGATAAAATAGTATAATATGTAATATATTTGTATGATTTTCTCTTATAATTTTTTGTAAAAATGTTGTTAATAAACTGTTACATAATAATATAATGAAAAAAAAAACAGTAGAACTGAATATTTGTATGATTTTCTCTATAATTTTTTGTAAAAATTTTGTTAATAAACAAATTAATAATTAATATGACTAAACAAATTATTACTATCATATAAATTAATAAAACAACATCAATATTATAAATTTATATATATATATATATATATATATATATATATATATATATATATATATATATATATATATATATATATATATTATATGTGATGCATAAATTTCCTTGAAGCGCCGATGAATAATGCGCTTGAACTATGGCAAACCCGTCCACAGCGGCGTGCAGCAGCTATTTTCGATTAGATTCGGCCCAATTTTCAAAGGTTCACAGATCGTATGAAAGTATATTTCTTGGATCCAAAAAATTCACAGGTAAAGCAGAAACATTAAAAAGTATCTTCTGCAAATTTGAGCTCTTAATATTCATTTGCCAAACCATAATGAATTTTTGAAAAAAAAAATGTTTTTCTCATCCAAAATTTTTTTTTTTTTGAGAACGGAAATGATACATCTAAATCCAATGCACTGATTAAAAATTTTTTATCTCCATCCGGTGAAAAGTTATCGCAATTTTTTTTGGTGCAAAAATTGGTTTTTGCAAAATTTCTCGGCCCACGATAGGAAAAAAATATTTTTTTAATAGATCTTCAAAATATAAAACAATACAAACAATTTCCATTAAAACTGAGCAAAGTATCTTAATTAGGAAAGTAGAAAATTGGGGTTGAATTTTCAACTTTGACATCGAATTTCCCGGAAAATAAAAAACTCACAGATTCCGGGTTTAACATACTTTTTTAGAATGATAATGCTTATATTTATATTACATTTTAAGTCGGTTGTTTGTCGAGAAATGTCTTTTTTTTAAAAAAAACCCCAAAACCATAAATTTTGTGGAAAAAAAATATATCTCAAAAACTAGTGGCATCACCTACAACTTATTTCTGTATTCTCTACAACTTTTGTTTGAAACATTTTTCGATACAACTTTTACTTTTCGAGATAAACTAAAAAACCCTAAAATCGTGGCCATTCTTGGTCCGCCATTTTTTTTGCACAGGTCTTTCAGAGTTACCATCAAGATGTGTTTTATAGGATGCCGAAATGAACACATTCCAGCAAAAAAAAACCAATGTTACATTTTTGTTAACAAAACAGCGCTTTTTTGATCCAATTTCCATCGAAATAAATTAAGAGTACCTTTTCCGAAGAGGAATAACCAAAGTATTTAAAAAATCAGTTTTCATCTCTGTAATGACACTTGTCAAACGAGTGTGGCTGCAAGTCCGTTCCTGACTTCTCTGATAATTTAAAACATCTACGGTAGTATGGTATAATGCATCTTTATGATCTCTATAAAATATCAAAATATCATTAAATTATACAAGTCGGTTCAAAAGCCGATAAGCTAAATAGCTGGTTACCCCTTTAGGGCTCTGTATCTCCGTAAAGGGCACTTTAGGAATTTTTTCCTATAACAAAGTAAGGTTATTTTGACCTTCACTCTATGCTCCCGAGAAATTAGCAGGTACTTACCGAACATCCTGTATATACGGCTTGGATACATAATAAACACGAATACTTGGGAAAATCTTTTAAAACTAATAAACAATTTAAAATCCTGGCTGCATGGCTGATCAATCTAATGTCAAAAAAAATCACTTTTATACCACATACACAAAAGAAATTTAAGATTTTATGTAAAACAAACATTTTTCACGAGCTAAAGTTACTGGAGCAACACTTTTGGTATTTTAAAGCACTCGACATTTTATTCTGTCTAAAATAAACACGTTCTACCCAGAAAAAAAGCTCAAGTTTTTTAAGATTTCGACAAAAAACCTTCCTCTGTCAACTTATCCTGAATTATACCTTTCCTGCTGCGGCATAAATGGCAGGAAAGCCCACTTTTTGTGACGTCCTGCAAACGGAAAACAGGACCAGATTACAGAAGGTGCCACTGGCATTAGTCAAGATGTCAGGGGGGATTACGTTTTTTAGGAAGGTTTTTGAAGCGGGACAGATTTAACAGAAAATGTTTGCAGAGAAATATAAAATTTTAAAGAGGTTATAAATATAGAAAGATCTCGGAAATGGGACAAAAACCGGGTTTCTTTGTTATCTGTATGTGCTTTAGGAAAAGTCTTTTTATTAATAAGATTATAAAGCTGCTGATATTGAAAACACCAAATATGGGTCACATGGAGTAAACAATAAATTTACAAAATTATATTTATCAGTTGAAAAGCTTTCTAAGCTCCGTTCCTTGAAATTGTGAGGTTAGTTAGTGTAAAAGTGGTACTATAAGAAGTCAACTTTAATTAAGGTAGTTTACTCGCGACAGTCGTAGACAAAAGTATAGCCTTTAAGTAAGTACCAAAGGTTAAAGATTCTCAAGCATAAAGAATTTTGTTTTTGTACGAGACTGTACCCAACACACGTTAACTTTCAATATACAGACACATTCTTATACAGTAATAAATTTAAATATAATAAATCTGGCAGCGCCGCAAATATCTTTATTGAATGATCAATAGAGTAAACGTGTGTATAGTAACGTTCATATAGTGTGAGTCTCATACCTATACACTTTGTTATGTTGACATCCCAACACATTGAGGAACTAAATAAAAATATCGATAAATATATTTAAAAAAATGTCACATTCTGAAGAACTAACCTAACTAACTTCGGTTTGAATTATCGCGCGTTGCCAAGTTGTGATCCCCACTACGCGTCAGATTTAAAATTATTTTTATTTAAAAAATCTGTATTTCCTAAACAAAACGGTCAGTACCATTCCGGGTATTTTCTAAAAAATTCTTAATTTTTGGATCTACGTTGCATTAGTTTTTAAAAAATATGAAAAAAAAACGTTTTTAAGATATTCCAAAATATATTGGCATTTTTTTATATGTAATGACCTCCAGTATGTTAATTATGCATATTTTAATAGTTAATATTTCGTTTCAAAGACGATTAAAAAAATTCGTTTTTTTTTTTAATTAAATAAAATACACTTTTGTAAACAATATATTCAAATTCGATCACATTCCTAAGATAAACCGTTTTACGAGTGAACTACCTTAAAATTATATAATAAATTAATTGGCTAAAAAGATCTTTTAACATGGAAAAAATGCTTTTTTAAGAATTCAAATCGAGACAAAACTCGTTGAAAGTTTACAAGAAATTTACAGACCCAAATATATGAGAGCAAAATTTTTTTTCAGTGTTTCTTATGCATTTAAGTAAGAGTGTAAGTCTCTAAACTACAAAATCAAAATATATGGGTATGTTTTATTGAATTACCCACTTGAAAATACTAAATCTGAAATATAAATTAAAGGTATTTTTAGAACGAAAAAAAACAACACCTCAGGGGCGGATTCAGCCTCTCTCTTTGGGTGATATCAAAATAGTACAGTATGGCAAGCGAACATTCCCATTTCTAGTGTACAAAGCAAGGTCGGGTATATTTTATTGAATTTGAAGCTCTTGGCGAGGAGAGGAGGGCGATCACAAGAAAAAACAAGTTGTCGACAGGGGGGGGGGGGGGATGCGAGCAGCCTACACATTCTAGTATAAAAAGCAGAATCGGCTCTATTTTCCTAAACTCAAAGCTTATGGGAAGGGAAGAGATGATCGCAAGCATACACATTTCTATATTCTATTCAAGAACTGGAGAGAGTAATAAAACTGTTACCGAAACGTCCAACGTACCGAACCTTTGTTTCTTGTTGTAAGTGTTTGTTTCGCCAGATCACGTCGTTGAGGCAACCCGCCACTTTGTTTGCTTTGGCCACCTGCCGTCTTACTTCATCGTCGATGTTGCCATAACTAGTTATGTCGATTCCTAGATATTTAAAACTCATTTCTTGTTGTATTATTCGACTGTCTAGTTCTAGTTTGCATCAGTTTCTTTTGAGGTTGTCATACATTTAGTTTTTTCGGCTGAGATAATCATATTATATTTTCTTCACGTAAGATTAAAGGTATTTAACAATCTCTGGAGGTCGTCTTCATTTTCGGCACATATCATAGCGTCATCAGCGTAACAGAGAATTTTTATTTCTGTATCTCCCATTTTATATCCACTACCAAGTCGCACCTCCTTTATTATTTCGTCCATTATCATGTTAAACAATAAATGACTAAGCGAGTCTCCCTGTCTAATACCGCTGTTGACTGGTATGGGTGTAGATAATTTACCGTTAGTGCGAATCTGAACTTTATTGTTTGCGTATATGTTTTCGATGGTCTGAATTATATTGATAGGAATATTTCTCTTATATAACAGGTGGATTACGTCATCTAGCTTTATGCGATCGAATGCCTTTGTTAGATCTAAAAAACATAAAAATATTGGTTTATTGTATTCTACAGATTTTCGACTATCTGTCGTAGAATAAATACTGCATCCACGCAGGACCTTCCTGATCTAAATCCCTGCTGTTCGTCTTCCAGTGTTGTAACCGAATTAATTTTATTTTTGATTACTTTCGTAACGAGTTTCAGAGTTGTGTCCAGTAGATTAATACCCCTGTAGTTCCCTGGTTCCTGTTTGTCACCTTTCTTAAACATAAGCATTATTGTGCTGGTTCTTCACCTATCTGGTACTTTGCATTGTGTCAGGATTTTTCGAATGAAGCTTGTGAGTTCCTGTGTTAGTCGCTGTCCTCCGTATTTCAACAATTCGTTATGAATTCCGTCTTGTCCGGGAGACTTTCTATTTTTTAAGGATTTTATAGCTTTCTCTACTTCTTGAATGGCGACTTCCACATTATTCCTTATTGCTGTTATGTTGTTTTTTCCAATGTTAGCATCTCCCTCAAATAATTTGGTTAGGTAGCCTATCCATTTCTCCTCTGATATTTTGTTTGTTTCGGAGAGTTCAGATATTTCTTTGCGCTGTTGTCTTATCAATCGCCACATTTGTTTTTGTACACTATAGAAGTCTCCTTCCATTCTTTTAGAGAACTGCTCCCAATGTTCACTTTTTAGTGGTGCAATTTACAAAAATGGGCAAAAGATTGTATTTAGAATAACTTTTATCGATATTTTAAGAAATAACCCCACTTCTGATTTTTTTTTTGGAAAAAATGAAAATTCTACAGATAATGCTAATCACGTGACTACTGTGTTTTTGGTTAATTTTCATCTCGATCGAAGCAGAAATTGATGCCAAAGTCCCATATGATGCGGATTTTACTGGTCACACTGTATATATTTTTAAGTGCCAGATTTAATTTTGTCTTGATTTTTTTTGTGAGTGGGTATCTTCCGCAAACTAGTGTCTACATTGGTCACGATTAATTAATTTTCGAGTAAAAAATATTATAAACCAAAGAGCTCTTATATAAATTCCTGATGGTATTTCGCGTTAGATTAAAAATTATTAATAACAACCGCATGATAACGCGATAAATGGTCCTCCATGAGTACCAGACTTCCTGAAAACTAAAAATATTTTAATTTTGCATATAAAAGTTCATATTTTATGGTATCGAATGCCCTACTGTTCTCTAAAGTGCCAATAAAATAAGTATTATTTCCATCAACCATCTGAAAAATTTGGTTTATTACATCTAGCAAAGAATTTGTAAGATTATGCCCCATCCAAAACTCTAATTGTACTCTTGAAAATGGACCATTCTTAGTGGAGAAGTTATTAATCTGC
Organism: Diaprepes abbreviatus; assembly: GCA_034092305.1. NCBI lineage: Eukaryota > Metazoa > Arthropoda > Insecta > Coleoptera > Curculionidae > Diaprepes > Diaprepes abbreviatus. Next base: position 999,579 of record JASJET010000081.1, on the reverse strand, counting down.
AGATAAAGGATTCGTTTATATTGACCCCAGTAGTAAAGTCGACATAAATCGTAGATAGAGTCACATGAACTACGCATTCTGGTCAAAATCGAAAAGTGGGTCTTATATTTTGCACGAACGTTGAAAAAAAGATATTTATGCCTAATATTTTTCCAAAAATTGTCGTGTTCCCTCGACACTAACATGCAATTCAGAAATACGTTCGTATGTTCAGGTGGCCATTTGCAATTAGCGTATGTCGGATCTTTATGACGCCATTTGTCGCGTTTTATGGGAATACCGTATGCATGCGTTAGTTGTCCGTAATACTCGTAGTGAGGAAGAGTTTTAGCAATTAACAAATAAAGGATATACGAATGGAGAATCGTAACAGACATATTAAACATTAAAAATAAGGGTAAGTTTGAATAAGGTTGTCTATTTCAAAAATTTGTAGCTTTCAAAATATTGGCAATTCAACATTTTTCCATTATAGAAATGCTGTTCGGCTTTTTAAGTTTTGTTATTAGTTGGCTATGACGGCGAGGCGTGCGAAAATAAAACAATCGAATACTACAGAATTGTCACTATTTCTTGCCATTTGACATTTGTTACTAATAACAATGCCGGAGAAACAGAAACCACCAAAAGGATTACAGAAAACTTCAAGAACTTTGGAACCATAAAAGCAAAAAGAAATCGAAATAAACCAGTTGTTAATAATGAAAATATTGAAACTACAATTTTAGGATATTTCGCCGCATATCCAACAATATCTACAAGGCAAGTAGCATTAGAGTCTGGATTGTTTTAAACATCAGTTTTAAGGATTTTATGGAAACACAATTTTCATCCCTATGTTTTTGCTGAAAGGGGAATTAAAAATTTTGTTTTCTATGTTTGACATGAAAATGTCTGCTAGGAGAGGGCTAAGAGTAGAACCCATTGGTAGGCCTGAATTTTGTAAATAAAATTTGTTATTAAACTGGAAATAGGTTTGTGATAGGCAAAGTTCAAAAGAGGGCAAGAAAACATAGTAGTTCCTTTTTAAACATTTCCCGAAAATGATTAATTACCACATAGTAACGGCTACCAGCATCAACTTTGGTTAAATTACATTTATTAATTCATAAAACATCAAAAAAATTTTGATAAAATTGCACAAACACATGTAGGAAATATTGATATCGCCAATGATTGTTAAGGAACTGTAATATATTAAATGTATTTTTTTACCAATTTATGCTTAATCGCTAAAAGTTACTAAAATATGAAGGTAAGATAGACAATATTTCCAAACATATTCATCTTTACAATTTCCAAATTTTCTTATGCTATGCAATTATTTACAATTTAGACATGCTAAAATTCTCTTTTTAGTAGACACCAAGAATAGTTCTCGTGTAGCGTTGCCATTCCGAACTATACGAGCCACTTTTAATTTATTTTAACTTTATTTTTCAATCACCATTAAGTTTGTAACTACGCCTCAATAAAGTGCCTTTTTCGAAATTTATTCTTCGATGTTTTCCAAGGAAAAGGAATACAGAAGAAGTTAAATTATATTGGATAGTAAATATACAAAGTTAACAAGAAAATGTTATTTTTAACGGACTTTAAAAAAGGTGCTTTGCGGTTCGATGTATGTACCGGATGTTTCATTTTAAAGTTGCTGCAGGATCAGCTTTTTAGGAAAGCATTGAGGAAAAACATGTTTCAGAGATTAGCTGAATGGAACATTTGCAAGTGACAGTGACCTTGACATTGAAGTCTGATTTAGCGGTAATTTAAGATCAAATTTTGGATATAAAAATTACGACAAATTTTAGGTCCGAACATATTATCATATTATGGGATCAAAATGGCCCTTAAGGGCCATTTGGAGCTCAAATAAGTTAGCATTGCAATACCTTATTAGGTAAAATATCCAAGCAGTTGTAGTTGATGACCGAAAATGTTTCAAGGTCAAGCTATTCTATCATATTGGTGTTTCCTATCAATTAAAAGGATGAATATAGCTACATTCAAGCACTTTATTAGTTGCATAATAGCTAACAACCTTCCATAAAACAAGCTACTTGACACAACACCTCCTCATTTGAATCTACATTTTATTTAAAAATAATGGTTTCCATTTTGAAAAATTAACTTGAATTTAAAATGCTTGCAATCGTAGTCAAGGTCATAGTCAAGACCATCGTAATTTGTAATTCACTGACCCCTATAATTTTTGTTTAGAACACTTTTCTCCCATGCTGCAGACAATACTTATTTAAAAGAGGTAATTCCCTCTCGGGGACTTTCACCTTGTCGTGGTGAGAGGGCTTAGTAGCCTCTAATGTCCAGGGAGCGATGCCGGCGGTAGCGTAGCTACTGGTAGGGCCACCCATGCCGGTAAGGTCTCGAAGAGATAGAGGTGAAGCTAAGAAAGTCTACATCATGCAGTGTCTGACCCAGAATGGGCGACTGCAAACAGCGACTGTTCTCCATGTTAGGAGCGGCTGAAATATAAACTCGCCAACCCGCAAGGCAAGCGTGGCGTTTTAATTGCCATTTTCTCCCCAAACGCATGAAATGTCAAATTACAAAACAAAATTACCCCAGGTGAGTAGGACTATAGGTCCAGAATCTCACGCTGTACCAACAGCCTGTCCCATGGATTCTGGGGGGGACAAAAATTTGACAAGGAAACAAGGTCGTCAACCGAAAAGTATATTTCTGAAGATCGCAACGTACAACATTAGAACACTTTCTTCGGAAGGTAAACTACTAGAGTTGGAGGAAGAACTTAAAAATATTAACTGGGACATAGTAGGGCTATGCGAGACCAGACGGGCAGGAGAAAGCTGGACGTCACTCAAATCTGGTCACTCACTCTATAACATAGGCGAGCCGGAGAGTTCCATTGGAGGTATCGGATTTGTAATAAATAAAAAGCACATCGATAATATCGTAAACGTTAGAAGTATATCAACACGAGTGGCCTACTTGGTTTTGAAGCTCAATCCAAGACACAACTTAAAGATTGTTCAGGCCTATGCTCCTACGTCAACCCATACCGACCAAGAAGTGGAGACTTTCTATGGTGATCTCAAGAAAGCATTAGAGGACATACATACACATTTCACCATCGTGTGTGGAGATTTCAATGCCAAAATGGGACTTAAATCGGACGAAGCCGAGATTTCTCTGGGAAACTTTGGTAGTGGCACAAGAAACCATCGAGGAGAGTCACTCTTACATTTTCTACTGGAAAACAACTTATTTTTAATGAACAGCTTCTATTACAAAAAAATCAGTAGACGGTGGACATGGGTGAGTCCAGATGGAAAAACCAAGAATGAGATAGACTACATCATTACAGATAAGAAGTCTATAATACAAGATGTGACAGTACTTAACCAGATCTCCGTGGGAAGCGACCACCGAATGGTCAGGGCTTCAGTGAGGATTAACTTGGGACAGGAAAGATACAGACTGGTTAAAAGAAAAACAACTAACAAGTGGCAAAATCCCGAGAATCTTGAAGAGTTCGAACAGAACATAACCAGCACTTTAACAAAAACAACCTCACAAAGCACAAATATCGAAGAACTGACCAAGCAAATCACGAACTCCATCCTGGAAGCGACTAAAAAATGTTGTCCGAGACAACAGAAAGACAACAAACTCACCCAACATACAAAAACCCTAATGTCTAACAGAAGAGAAATACAAAAACAGGAAAACGTGGACATAACAGAAATAAGAGAACTAAATAAACAAATCTCTAAGAGCATCAGACGAGACATAAGAAATTATAATACCAAACAAATTAAGTCCACTATAGAAGAAAATCGGAGTCTCAGAATCCTGAAAAGAAAGCTGAACACGGGTAAAAACGAAATCATAAAACTAAAAAATGAGGACGGAGAGATAGCAACAGACAGGGAAGAGTTGCTCCGTGTTGTAGAAAAGTTCTACACTGAACTTTATAAGAGTAGACAACCGATACCAGAACAACCGAAGGAAATAGACAGACGTACCGGAGTTTTGAATCAAGGATCCGAAGACCTACCTGAAATCACAATACAGGAAATAGAAATATCATTAAAACAAATGAAAAATAACAAAGCGCCAGGAGAGGATCAGATAGTAATAGAAGCAGTAAAAATGGGTGGAAGAACCTTACTGGAAAAAATCAAACAACTTTTTAACCTCTGTCTGCTTGACAGCTCGATTCCGGCAGACTGGAATAATATCCTGATGGTATTAATTTTCAAAGGTGGCGACCCGACAGATTTGGAAAATTATAGACCCATAAGCTTGCTCTCACAATTGTACAAACTTTTTACCAAGATCATTAATAGACGGTTAGAGGCTAAACTAGACTTCTGCCAACCTGTAGAGCAAGCAGGGTTTAGATCGGGATACGGAACCAACAACCATCTCCTCGCTATAAAAACACTCATCGAAAAGACAATCGAATACAATAGACCCCTGGTGCTTGTTTTCATTGACTTTCAGAAAGCGTTCGATATGATCGAAATGAACTCCATACTAGCAACTCTTAGTCAGTGCCGAATTGACTACAGATACACCCGTCTAATTCACAATATTTACAGCAACTCAACAGCAAGTGTAAGGCTTCATAAGAACAGTAACAAATTTTCCATCGAGAGAGGGGTTAGACAGGGCGATACGATGTCTCCCAAATTATTCACTACCACTTTGGAATATGCCTTTAAAACACTGGATTGGGACAACATGGGTGTTGATATTGACGAAAAACGGTTGAACAACCTGCGATTTGCTGATGATATAGTCCTTATAACAGATAATCTAACAGATGCTGCACTGATGACGCAACAACTAAGAGAGGCAACTGAAAAAGTTGGCCTCCGTATAAACAAACAGAAAACAAAACTTATGACAAACTTAGTGCTTGGAGGATCCATAAAGTTGGACAATAACGTCATAGAGGAAGTCAGCGTATATAAGTATCTGGGCCACGAAATACGAATCAATCGAGACAACCAGACACACGAGCTTCAACGAAGAATCGGTTTGGGATGGGCGGCATATGGAAGGTTGAGAGATATTTTTAACACAAACCTTCCAGTAAGTTTGAAAAGTCAGGTCTACGATCAGTGCGTACTGCCAGTCATGACGTATGGAGCAGAAACACTTACATTGACCAAGAACACTACGCTCAAACTAAGAGTCGCACAACGAAAAATGGAAAGAGCTATGCTTGGTATTGGTTTGCGAGATCGTGTGAGAAATACAGAAATCCGACGAAGAACTAAAGTTGAAGATATAATTCAGCGGATCACAACACTCAAATGGAAATGGGCAGGTCACGTTGTGAGATTCAGAGACGATAGATGGACAATCAGGTTGCTAAACTGGAGACCTCGTGCAGACACGCGAAGCAGAGGTAGACCACCAACACGCTGGAGTGACGACATCAAACGAGTATCAGGGCACTGGATCAGAACTGCCCAGGATAGAGATGAATTGATACGTTTGGGGAAGGCCTATGTTCAGCAGTGGACTCAGCAGGCTGGATGATGATGATGATGAATTCAAGTATTTGCAAAACAGGTGGCGCAAAAGTATATTTATAAGATCCACCTGACTCCAGAACATGGACAGAGTAGAACATTTACTAATTGAATCTTGAAACAACTGCAACTTGATGATGCACTCGAACTCGAAGGATTAAGGTTCACTTTAATCTCTACAGCCTCGTCCACAAGCAGAATTATCGGATATGAAGAGCAGAAAATCCATATGACTTGCAAGAACATTCGATGTATCAATGACAGTTTGGTGATTCATGGGGGCAAGGGAGGTCATGGGACCATACTTTTGTTGCAAATAATAATAACATCTCCGTAACTGATATAGGTTTATTTTAGTTTCTTGGTCATATACTGTAAATCATTCTTGTTTTCTGCTAGCCTGATCATCTATGAATTGAAGACTAAAAATGGTTATGTGTTGTAACGGTATCCCCCATCTGTACATTTTTGTTTCCATCTCATCAGGCGTCTTTGATATAAATTTTTAAATAATGTTGGAGACACACAAAAACCCTGTCGAAGTCTTTTTGTTATTTGAAATAGTTTCTTGCTGATCTTGATTCTCGATATAGAGTTTTTATGAAGGTTCTTAATTGTATTATTTATGTTTATATCTTCTAATATGTACCCTAATCTACAAAGTGGAATATTGTCATAGGCTTTTGTCAGATCGACAACTAGTATATATGTCTCGAGGTTTACCGCCACCCTCTTTTAAATTATTTACTGCATATAAAATACATTGTTGGTGCATGATCGTACAACTTGAAAGCCGTTTTTTTCACCCTCTTCAATATACTCTCATTCTATTAGGTCCCTTAAAATTCTTCCATACAGTCTACTAATCATGCTTGTAACTGAAATCGTCCTGTAGCTCTGATATTCTTATTTGTTGCCTTTTTTTTATAAATGATGGTGTATGGGCCATCTTCCATTCATTGAGGACTTCTTATTTATTGGGAAGTGTATTAAATATATTTGCTAGTATCTTGAAGAGTTCCGTTCTTTACAATCTTTGCATAGATACATTCAACTACACACCATTAATTATAAAGATGTACAAATATTCGTAAAGGTATTCGAATTATGGGTATTACAGCACGCTTTACTCTATTATATTGACATGAGGAAATAGATCGGTATCTTTAACGGAGGTTAAGCATTTCAATACAATATAAACCAATTAAAATGAAGGATAGAACCTTTTAAACTAAATTTATCAGAATATTAATACAATGCAATAGTTTGAAAATTATTGAGAGCGGTTTTACCGGGCTAACTTTATGTAAACGTAAATTTTAAAATGACTGCCCTTAAAAACCCTTCGTATAATTTAACACCTCTCGATATTAATTCTAAAAACGTCAAAGTAGAATGCAGCATAATACAGAATAAATTAATTTACTTTATGACGAAAGTTCTAAATCTTTTAAATCCCTGCAGCGTCAGTCAGTTCACTAAACGGTTGAGAGGCCTTAATTTAATTTTGAATTTAAAGTTATATTTTGGAATGGTATTAACTCTGGGTATTTGAAGTAAGCAGTTTTGTAGACTAATCACACCTTTGGGAAATTGCGTAGATAAATTTTGATTAACTGTCGGATGACTAGTTGTTGTAACTGATCTGTAGTCGAACGAGGGAAAAAGAGTTAGAGGTATCACAATACGCGTCATTTTTTATCATAGTGTCAAAGATTTTTTCAATCATCGGCATATATTGGCACACATTTTCTTAAAGAATTTTGATATAAAACAGATTTTTATTAACTCGATCTATTTTCCGGAAGACATAGTTGTTGAACTTCAAAGAACATTTTTATGTTTTTAGATTATTTTTTTGAACGCACCCCTAATGCCTTGGTCTTAAGGCCGATTCTCAATTACGAGAGCTTTTATCAAGTGTTAAATACTCCCCACTTTCTTTATTCATACTTTTTGCTACGGCGAGAAAAAGAAAAAATTTAAATTAAAATATTAAAAATAAAATAAATTAAATGTTTCGATAGAAGTAGTTGTTTTGTTGCTGTTGTTCGCTTCTTCTTTTAGGGCAGTGTCTAGGCTAGCAAGTCGGAGATTAGGGGGAGTTATATGTATTCAAAGCGCCACCTGTTTTTAGGCCCGTCGGTAAGAAGAAACGATAATGTTAGCGAAAACAGGAAACAACCAGATTCAAAAATAAAACACCCCCATTCCAAAAACAATTAAAATCTATATTTAAATAATAATTACAAAAAAAAAGGATTATGAATTATAAACTATGTGTAATTTAAATTTATCTAAAAGAAATATGTGACTATTTGCTACGCGAATTACAAAAAAAAAACAAGAAACAATGAACAATAACATTATTGAAAGTATGACGTCAACCGCGCCAAACGCAAAGTCGGTTAGTTTTAGTTCCAGCTTTAGACTCTCAATTGGTCTTGAATAGCGGTCTTGAATAACCTTACTTTTTTTTCGTTCATATATTTATATTTATTTTGAAAGAATAAACTATTTAGTAAATTTATGTTTATTTAATCCAAATTAAAAGTGTTGGACTATTAATATGTGAAATGATGTTTTAAATTACCTAGTGTATACGTATATGTTCGGTTTACAAGACATTTTAAATGAAATTAAATATAAAGTGTCCTGTAATTGCTCGCAGAAAGTCTTATTAGTTCCCAATCACAGAGGAAAAATGAGAGTATAATTTAAAATCGGTAATATCATTGCTTATTATGAAGTTCTAATACCTGAAAGTTTTGTCATTAAATTTAAACACTTTCGGCAAGCTGGATAGCCGATGACCTCTATGGGAGAAGTGGTGTGTTATATGCAGGCTCTGGCATGCAAATCCAATCTTAGACACCAATGTAAAGCCCCAGTTTGTGGTATGTACCTGATTGTCTTTAAGGGTGCACCGAGTATTAAAATTCACAAAGATGGTGTGTTGACTTTTTAAGAGTGATCACTTTCACTACGATATACTTAACGAAAAACGAATGCAATAGAAACTTTGTTTATTCTCAATATCTGGCAAATCATGCCTTAACACACTAAACTATTGTTCTAGCTGCGAATAGGAACAAAAGTAGTATTGTACTCTTAGGAAATTAGCAACAATCTGCATTCTGGGTTTCTGCCAGTTATCACAACCAAGGCTGGCCCATATTTTCTCTACTAATGCTTCTAGAAATCTCCAGAGCGCAAAAAAAGAACAAAAAACAAAAGATTAACTACACCCTTGATGAAAGTAGAAAAGTGTTTGATGCATTTCTAAGCACACTTGTGCGGTTTTTGATGTGACAGGTGAATAAATTTTAGCTTTTTATTTAATATTTATTAAAGAGGCTACTTGATTAAAATAGGGGGTTAATTTATGGTCAGTATTAGCTTTATTGTAGATATTATTAGTATAAATATTTATAGTTTTTATTGTAGAAAAAATCATTAAAAAATAAGCTTGCTATCCTGATATCGTCTTCAACCTTGCTTTTTTAATACTGTTCTATGTATTTCGGCAGTTTTTTTAAAAAAATTTGTGCACTGGCAACAAAAAAAGCTCGGTTCATTTGGGGTAAGAAGACTATACTGTCCCTTACAGAGTTGATATGTATGAAAACCATCCGATCCTATTTAGGTCGCAAGATATTGATTGCAAAAATAAAGTGAAAAAGTTTTGAAAAAGAGAATTATGAAAGCTCCATATACGCTATAAGCGATCTCTGATTATAGAAGATGTGAGAAGTAAAGATTCATACGTTGAGATTCCAATTTAGTAAAGAATGGATAACAAAAGTGACTTCTTTAAAATCGAGTACTGGCACAGTAGAAGTATTATAAACCGACACTGTGGTGTTGATGTTTTTAAGAGACGAAAGTTCATGTAATTTGGTAAACAAATAATTAGAACATTTCTGAGTACCAATACTGTCAAAATAATTTGATATAGTATAGTTAAATTGAGAAACTTAAAAAGTATTTAAATTATATGCTGTCTGAATGAAAATTATAATAGGGATATTTAATTTTGTAGGAAAGTGTTGATAGAACCGATGCAATTGAAGAGTCAGGGCAAAACTTTGATTCGGGATTACTTTTTGATGTCTCTAATCTCGTGGAGTAAAATCCTTGAAGATGCCTCGTGCAATCGTAGGCGAAAGGTCGGATAACAATTCCAATTTGACACGGTCTAAACCTAAGAATCATGATTTTCATCAAAGTATTTGTTGCGATTACCAGGTTTAGTTTTGTAATTTCAACAATATTATATGTAAATGTTTTTGTGCTGGTTATCAGTTTATTTTAATTGTGTCTAATTTTGAATGTTAAATTTATGGGAAATTAGTTTAATTAAAGCTGGAAACTCTGTTAGACTTATGCAAACCAATACACCTTCATGACCATAAGGTATAACAAGTGAACGAAGCAAAATTATCTCGACTAGAGAAAGGTTCATCGGTATGGTACACTGGTGCATCCAAGATGGAAGAGAGGGTTGGAGTGGGAGTATCGGGCTTAGACTTAAGACTTGCTACATTCCTATGAGGCAACTTTAACATCTTGCAAGCAGAAATGCATTCAGATAGCCAATCAGCGCTAAAAGCTCTTAGGTCAAACATCTAAGTGTTTAGATTAACTTGAAAAAAATAACATCACAAATACTTCCGAACCCTAACATAATTCCTATACTAATCGCAATGGATCAGTTTTTACAGTAATGTTTTTGGTGATTTATATATATATATATATATATATATATATATATATATATATATATATATATATATATATATATATATCTTTAAGCAGTGGAAAGATTGTTACAAAGAAAATATTCAAAAATTATTTATTGCATTTCCAAAACAAAACTCATATATCAAAAAGCCATGCAGTATCATCATTTTGAAATGCAGCCTGCAATCTCCTGAAATATTCAACACACTGCATAAATGTAACATATTGTTTCAAATAATATTTTGGAATATAAAAATATTTTCTGCAGTGTTGGGAATAAGTTATTTTATATACGTCTTTTTGGGAAACACAATATACTTGGGGGATTTCTAAAATAATTTCAATATATTTTCATGTTTTTCAGAGATAAAAATATTACACATATACAGAAAACATTCAGTTCAGGATCAGTTAAATCAGGTTTATACTTCTCCTCTTTCAGGTGCCTATTCATTCTGGACTTTAAAGATCATCCAGAAATTTGAGGCCTTATTATGATTTAATAGTAGCATTTTGGAAAAAAAATCAAACTGACTGAGTTTCAACTGCCATATTGAATATTGAATTTGCTATATGCGTAAAATCAATATATATACATATATATATATATATATATATATATGCTTGCGCAACGTGCTCGTAAAAAAATTATTAATTAAACTGTTTGTTTTTTATTTATTATAATTAAATTGTTTGTTTATTATTGCAGCATATATATATATATATATATATATATATATATATATATATATATATATATATATATATATATATATATATATAAAGCAAATTGCGATCAGTAAATACAAACCTCGTTCCAATCATATCTTTTCCGTGTTAGAGGTTATACAGTTTGAATAAATTTCGATAAAACACAATCCATCCCATTCCACCACCATAGAGATGATGGCCCACCTGTACCACCATACCGAGAAGAAAGTCAAAACTTACCCTCCCCGCCACAGTGATACATACGACAGAGGTACATGTTTCGTCTCTACTCTACTCATCAGGGTAACGACATGCACCTGTCTGTGCAAAAGACAGATCGGAGGGAAGCATGCAACACCGAACGCGGCTTCGCCAACCTCCTTCCGATTGGCGTAATCACATTTATGCGGCTTTCACGGATTCCTCCATATGAGATGCAATAGCAATGGATATATCCACACTATGCCATTGTAGTGCTGAAATTACATTCAGCAAACATACGACTATATGCAACTCCGTGTTTAAATGAAGCAAATTGCGATCAGTAAATGCAAACCTCGTTCCAATCATATCCTTTCCGTGTCAGAGGTTACACAGTTTGAATAAATTGCGATAAAACACAATCCATCCCATTCCACTACCATCGTGATGATGGCTCACCTGTACCACCATACCGAGAAGAAAGTCAAAACTTACCCTCCCCGCCACGTTTTATATTTCGTCGTTCCTTTCTTTTAATAAAACAAAAATTTTTTAAAATCCTTTCTCCTTTGCCAATTATTTAAATATTTTTCACAGCTGCTTGCTTATTAACATAATTTATTTACTAATTTATTAAACTTCTATTCCTTCCTTTAAAAATTTATTTTCAATCTCCAGATATTTTTTTATTTCCAAGCTCAAGGTTTCTTCCATTTACTTTTTTTGAAAAAAAATTAATAAATGAGACCAGTAATATTTTTCTTTACCACAGATCAATCTGAACTGTTTTCTTTTTAATTTATTTATGAAATAACAATTGAAAAACTTTTAGGTTATGATCCCGTCAATAAAAAAAAACTAGCGAATTTTATACTCTAACTGATCAATAATCACTCCTTCTTTGAGGTTATGTTAATTTTTTATGAGCCAGACTAATGATGTTACCCGTACAAATGATGGACCTGTACTCTTCAAAAAATGCAAAGCAAAATGTCAAGGAAGATCAATAAATTAAAAAAAAAACAAAAAACTTTTTAAGATGTCTCAAATAAACGGCGAAGCGTCAAATGGTTTTGGATTTTTTATTGAAAAAGAACTTAAATCCAAGAAAAGACAAAATAAAAAGAAAATGATATATATATATATATATATATATATATATATATATATATATATATATATATATATATATATTCAAGTCGATTACGTTTCTTTGTAAATAAAAACTTATGGGCTTCTTCCTTATCTAGGCCTTGCTATACTCAAACAGCCCTAAAGCAATGCATCAAAGGTGGGGCGTGGATTCGGGGTTCAAACAGCGGTAGAAACGTCGGAACTTTGCATAATGTCGCAGGAGACAGCGGCAAGCTGCCGGCCATAAATCAGCGGCAGCGAAAATGGTTTGATTTCGCGAATTTCTGCTAAAATTTCAGCAGGATTTTACCCTCTTTTTCGATATAGATAAAATATCGAGAAAGGAAGGCGTTTGAGTTGAATAATTTTAGATTTTAGAGTCTTAATTTATGTTGTTAACTACTTTTTTGCTTTGTTAATTTGCCTATAAATGTTATAGGTTAAAAACGGTTATACGTGTATTTTTTTAAATCCACATATAACTAATTTAATTTTTGTGTATTTATTTATATTTTCTTTGGTGTTTGTAATGGTTCTAAAATTATTAAATTGCTTATATAAAAAAAGTCTAAAAACTCCAAAACATTTCAAAAGAAAAATGTCACGCGATACCATATTTCCACCATTCAAACTAAGTATAGAAGTTTTAAAAGTATAAATGGAGGTATACATCTTCGAAAGTACGAAAAGACGAGTGAATTTCGGTGTTGGAAAAGTGGAAAGGATTTTTCTGAAATCTGAAAGGAAATAAAAAGTTTTCGGGGGATTTCTTTTAGGCAAGTGCTACATGATATTTTTCAAGCTTTTTTCGAGATAAATATGTTTTAGTTGGATGACATACTGGGTATGGATTTGTTACTTTTATAATTTAATTTTAATCCACTAAAAATGATTATGTCTAGTTTTCTGACTCAAGATATATCTGGCAGTGATATTAACTCAAAAAGTCAAGAGTTATAATTAACCTTGAATCAATTACTGAAAAATTATTAATCAGCAAATTGAATTTATCAATTACTCTGTCAATTAATCATTTAGAAAATAAAATTATCAATTAAATAAATAATTGAAGACTTTCAAAAAGTTTTACTTTTGGGATATATGGGGTCTAATATAGTTACTTTTTAAAATTATTTTTATAATATACAGGGTGTCCCAAAAGCTCTGAAAGTATCAAAGTTTTCTTTTTTATATCGAACCCCCTGTATATTATTGCATTTTTGGATTCTTTTATTTTAAAGAGGTTTATAGTACCTAAACCTTAAAGGTTTAGGTACTATAAATAATTTGAATTTTGACAAAATCTCACCGAATTTTCATCTTTCAAATACTTAAGAAGTATTTCAGTTATGTACTCGAAATTTACAGTGAAGTGTAACAATAAACCATATTTTATATACAATAAACTTGCTATATTATACAGGGTGTCCAAAAATTAAAACAAATCAAAAAAGAACTTTAAGCGGCTATAACTTGATTAATTTAAATAGAATGTTATACTTTTTAACTTACCAGAAAATGTACCTTTTAAATACCTATCGATTGGGGTAAGGGTGTTCTACAGCTAAGTCTTCGCGTTTTCACAGAATACGCCAAATAATCGTTTTCTGCATCATTTTTTGTTTTTTGAATAGATGTTCTAATGTACAGGGTGAGTCAACGATTGGATGAAGTAGGTTTGTGCCTTTTTGGTGAAATTAACAAAGAAACTATATTTATTGTTTGATACAGTTTATTTTTACGCAGATTTTAAAAATATTTAGGACTCTACAGGGTGAGCCAAAAAACTAGGACAGCATAAAGTTCTATTTTTTTAAATAGAACATCCTATATACGAATCGTATTTTCGATTTAGCTTATAATTTTAAATCTTTTTTTATTAAGGATTTACTATAACAAAACTTTATAGTTTCTGAGATAATTAAGTTTAAATAAAAAAAGTCACATTTTCAAGCATCAATTCAATCCTAAATAACGTTTTCAATTTTGTGACAAATATATTCAAATTTGGAATTTAGCAAGGCCAAGGACAAGTTAACATAATTTTTACCTAATATTTGCAATAAAAGCTACAGGGTGTTGAACACATCGGCTCAAATTTGAACAAGTTTAAATGAATAAATATCTTTTTTTTAAATGGTACACCCTGTATATTTTCATGTTATTTAATAGAGTAATAAAAACCCTAAAAATTTTGTTCAATATATCCTATACCTATTTATAATAGATTTTGAGATGTTTCAGTTTCTCTTATATTCCATACTTTTTTACAGAAATAGTCTTCATTATCATAGTAGCAATGTAAAATAATAAAAAGAAACTACAGAAACAAACAGAAGGTGGTTAAATATGATGAAATACATTATTCGTTATATTACAACGGCAATAGTTTAATTAAACATAATGTGAAAAAATTAACATAACAATAACGACAAGGCAAATACATATTTACTTTTGTACTAAATTGAAACAAAAAAATTACCTATTAAATACTGAGATTAATTATCTCTTTTTAATAAGTGTTCGAATAAACGACCCTCTTGTGCAATGCACAAATTTAGTCTTTTTTGCAGATTTTCTCGGACCCTGGACAAAATTAGTGACGTTATTGTTCTACAGGTATCCCTAATCCTGTTTCGCATATCTTCCACTATTGTTGGTGGATTAACATACACCTTATTTTTAATATAACCCCATAGGAAGAAATCTAATGGGGTAATGTCGCAAGACCTTGGTGGCCACTCAATGAAACCCCCACGTCCAATCCATTTTTGCGGATATCGTTGGTCCAAAAACGCACGAACTTCACGATGGTAATGCGGAGGCGCACCATCGTGCTGGAACCACATACTGTCGACCTCATCCCTATCGAGACCTTGAAGCAGTTGGGGTAGTTCTTCTTGTAGAAAGTTCAGGTAACTATGGCCATTTAGTGGTTCATTAAAAAAGTGGGGTCCAATAATTCGATTATGATGAATACCACACCAAACATTTAATGACCAGTGGTTTTGATGTTGCACCTCTCTAATCCAAAATGGGTTTTCTGTGGCATAATAATGCATGTTGCGTCTATTTACGGCACCGTTACTTCTAAAAGTAGCTTCATCACTAAACATTACCTTGCATAATAAATTTGAATTTAATTGAATCTCCGCATTTATTATACGACAAAAGTTTACACGACTTTCAAAATCATGTCCATGCAATTCTTGGTGTAATTCCATGTGATATGGATTATACCTATATTTCTTGGTAGTACGATTAGCGGTGGATTGTGATGTTTCACATAATGCTGCTAACTGACGGATACCAATATAAGGATTTTCCTGAACAATACTTGTAGTTCTTTTTCTTCATTAGTTACTGGTTTGTTGACCACTTAACGTTTTGGATAATCAACAGTACCAGAAGAATCAAATCTTTGCATTTAGTTTTGAAAAGTATGGGTATTAGGCTGGCGTCGATCAGGATGCTTCATTTTGTAAATTCTTTGAGCAAGAAGGCAATTTTTTTGAGCCTCTCCTATTGTATAAATCATATCTATTAACTCATTCTTTGGAAAATTCATTTTACAATATAAGATGAATACAAAAAAACCAAACTACACTACATAAAAACCAAAAGAAGCGATTGCGGTTATAAATTTGACACACAGAAAAATGTTCTTTTACATTGTTTTTGCCATGGCTACTATGATAATGAAGACTATTTCTGTAAAAAAGTATGGAAAATAAGGAAAACTGAAATATCTCAAAAACTATTATAAATAGGTATAGGATATATTGAACAAAACTTTTAGGGTTTTTATTACTCTATTAAATAACATGAAAATATACAGGGTGTACCATTTAAAAAAAAAGATATTTATTCATTTAAACTTGTTCAAATTTGAGCCGATGTGTTCAACACCCTGTAGCTTTTATTGCAAATATTAGGTAAAAATTATGTTAACTTGTCCTTGGCCTTGCTAAATTCCAAATTTGAATATATTTGTCACTAAATTGAAAACGTTATTTAGGATTGAATTGATGCTTGAAAATGTGACTTTTTTTCTTTAAACTTAATTATCTCAGAAACTATAAAGTTTTGTTATAGTAAACCCTTAATAAAAAAGATTTAAAATTATAAGCTAAATCGAAAATACGATTCGTATATAGGGTGTTCTATTTAAAAAAATACAACTTTATGCTGTCCTAGTTTTTTGGCTCACCCTGTAGAGTCCTAAATATTTTTAAAATCTGCGTAAAAATAAACTGTATCAAACAATAAATATAGTTTCTTTGTTAATTTCACCGAAAAGACACAAACCTACTTCATCCAATCGTTGACTCACCCTGTATTTAGTTGTCTTTGGCATTTAGAAACGTCAGATAATTCATTTAATCTATCAGTTTAGTATGCAAAGCCTGTTGCTATAATAGCGGTATTATTTTTTGTAACTGTGAAACTTTATTTATTGTTTTGAATTATTTGAATATTGTTGAATTATTGCCTTGTCAAAATGAAGATTTATCCAAAGGTAGAGCGTATTGATTGATTTTTACCCTTAGAAAATGTAATCAAAATTGTTTGTTGGCTTTTCCAATCTATGTTCAAAGGTTTCCTGAAAGAAACTATCTTCAACCAGCCATTTTTGTTAGATTATTAAACCAGTTTCGGAAAAGTGGAAGTGTCACTTATAAAAAACCTGTTATAAGAAAACCTGTCACTGAGAATGAAGAAAATGTTTTTACTGTACTTGTTTCTTCTTCTCTTCTGCTAATGCCTATCCGTCACCGGATGTTGGTGAGCATAATGGCTATACGGACTTTATCCACTGCTGCACGAAATAAGCCCACAGTTGATGTATTAAACCATACTCGGAGATTCCTCAGCCATGAGTTTCTTCGTCTTCCTACACTCCTTTTGCCTTGTATTTTGCCTTGTAGTATAAGCTGCAAAAGCCGGTACCTTTCAGGATTTCTCATGATGTGGCCCAGGTACTCAAATTTACGCTTCTTTACTTGATACAAGATTTCTTTTTCTTTTTTCATTCTATGAAGCACCTCTTCGTTGGTAATATGATCTACCCATGAAATCCTCAGAATGCGACGGTATAGACAAAATTCAAAAGCTTCTAATTTTTTGCATGATGCTTCAGATAGATACGTAGCATCTCAATGTTCGCATTTTGGTGTTTAAGGATAGGTTTCTACTTTCGAATATTTTTGCCATTTTAAGGAATGTAGTGCGGGCCTTTTCAATACGGCATCTCAACCGAGTGGTCCCATTCTTTATTGATATTTTTTCCCAAGTAGATATATTTGTTAACTCTTTGGATGGGTCTGTTATGTATCAGTAGTTGGCCGTGTATGCGTTTATTTTTAGAAATAATCATGAATTTGGTCTTTTTTGTACTCATCTGCAGTCCGTATCTTTCACTTACTTCTACCACTCTGTCGATCAATCTTTGGAGTCCTCTTAATTCATTTGAGATAATTACCGCATCGTCTGCGTATCTTATGTTATTAATACATTCGCTATTGATAATCACCCCGTCGGAGGTATTTTCCAGGGCTTCTCGAAATATGTATTCTGAATTGAAGTTGAATATCAATGGCGAAAGTACACATCCCTGTCGAACTCCTCTCTTTATCATAACTTCCTCGGATTCCTCACTTTCTATTCTGACTGAAGAGGTCTGGTTCCAATAAAGATTTGCTATAATTCTTAGGTCTTGTTTTTCTAATCCAGCTGATTCAAGAACTTCCATCATCTTATTATGCTGAACCTTATCAAATGCTTTTTGATAATCAATAAAGCACGCGAAAATATCGTGATTAACATCCCGCGCTCTTTGGAACAAGACTTGGATACTAAAAAGTGCCTCCCTAGTACCTAGGGCATTTCTAAACCCAAACTGGGTACAACTAATCTGTTCTTCGCAAATCCTATATATTCTTTGATGAATTAATTTCACGAAAAGTTTAAGAGAGTGACTCATAAGGCTAATCGTACGAAAGTCTTCACAGTTTTTTGCAATTGATTTTTTAGGTAGCGTTATAAATGTACTTTTGAGCCATATTTCAGATATAATTCCAGTGGAGTATTTGTTTCAGTGATCCAAAATTCCAATATTAGTCAGAATCATATATCCGAAAATACTAACATTAAACAAGCAAATGTTTCAGGATTATTAACAAACACAGAGTTCATCGTTATAAAATTCAGCTTATTAAGTCAAGAGCTTCACGAAAATAATCCCGGCAACCGAACTGAATTCTGCTTGTGTTAGATAAAGTGGCAGAAAATGAACACTTTTTTGATAATGTATGGTATAGAGATGAATGCACTTTTCATAACAATGGTTTCGTAAAGAGACCCAACTTCCATTACTATTCTGATTCAAATCCGCATGAGTACAGAATTATGAGAAACCAGAATGGGTGGTTGGTTAATGTGTGGGGACGAATACTGGGTCCATCCTTAATTGGACTCTACTTTTTTGAAGGATATTTAAATGGTTTTATGTTTCGCGATTTTCGTTTACAACAACTTCCAATATTATTAGATGTCTTTTTAAATATTAGAGAAACTATGAGGCTTCAAACGGATGGAGCTCCGCCTCATTATAATCGCGAGGTTCGGTAATTTTTAAATGTCAACTTTCGAAACAGGTGGATCGGGAGAGACGGATTTTAAAATTTGCCCCCGAGATCTCCTGACTTAACTCCACCAGATTTCTTTTTTATAGGGATTATCTACAATGCGCCCCCGTCAACACCACAAGATATGGAAATACGCATAAGAGACGCTTTTCAAACTGTAACCCTGCAAATGTTGTCCAGAGTTAGCAGTGGTTTCGAAAAACAATATGTAAGTGTTTGGAAATGGATGGTCGACATTTCGAACATCTACTATAAATATTTTGCTTCCGTTTTGTACTATCGTCAATATGTTATTACCATTATTGCTGTTACAGCCTGTTGGACGACTATAAATCGTGTTCCGAGTTTATGAACATTTGTAAAGATATTCTTGATCATTATTTTTATGGTCGTAAATTACCTGTCATTTCCAAATGTCATAGGCAACTAGATATATTAGAACATCTATTCAAAAAACACAAAATGATGCAGAAAACGATTATTTAGCGTATTCTGTGAAAACGCGAAGACTTACCTATAGAACACCCTTAAACCATTCGATAGGCATTTAAAAGGTACATTTTCTGGTAAATTAAAAAGTATTCTAGCGTAATATTTAAATTAATCGATTTATAGTCACTTAAAGTTTTAATTTTTGGACACCCTGTATAATATAGCAAGTTCATTACAGTTGGGATATAAAAAATGCAATAATATACAGGAGGTTCCATTTAAAAAAAACACAACTTTGATACTTTTACAGCTTTTGGGACGCCCTGTATAATATGAAAATAATTTTATAAAGTAACTATATTAGACCCCCATATATCCCAAAAGTAAAACTTTTTGAAAGTCACGTATTTTGGCCGCAATATTTCGTACCGTATATGGTAAATAAGTAACTATTAATTACTTTGTCAAATGATATGTTCAAAAATTACAATATCAATTACTTCGTTAATTGATAAGTGTAGGAACAAAATTACCAATTACTTTATAAATTCATAATTTTATGAATCAATATTAAATGATAATATTATTTTTGAAATTGTCAGTTGTTCAAGTAAACGATAATTCTATTTTATGAATCAATGATTATTTATTAATTGATATTCCGATTTTTAAAAGTATCCATTAGAAAATTCATTGATAATATTACCCAATAATATAGCTAAAAAATAGATTCTTGTTGATCTTAGATCACAATGACACACATCCTCGAAATACATACTGACAAAATAGGAGGCAAAAGCATTGTATATAGCATAACTATATATTTAATTATATTTTTCCTTTTTTTTTAGTTAAATTCTTAGTTATTGTTGCTTCTTAAGTGAACTACTCTAGAGCAGGTTGGAATAGTTTGCAATAATAAAGGAACATTTTTTTTTGGTTTTGACGAGAAATTTTAGAGGATTATGGCCTAGATCTGTGTCTGACTTGCCTGCTTTATTGTCAGGTAATTGAAGTAAAATTATTTTAGATTGATTTTAGAGTAGCAGAAAATATTTTATGGAAATACCATTTTCCGGATATTTTTGTCAAATACTGAAATATTTTTTCTAACTTCCATTCAAAGACATGCATCAGTCATTAAGAGGAAACCTTCAATTTGGACATTTGACAAAATGACGTAAAAAATAATTTTGAGTTAGTTATTTCCCAAATTTAGGAATTTGGCTATAACTAATAGATTAGGTAAATTAAAACTGAAGCTTTAGGATTATTTGGTGATAAATTTTTTTCTTCTACATTTGTCAATTTTTTCTACTGTGGCTAAGTAGATATTTTGTCTAGCATCTACCGTAAATAAATAATATTACTGATTGATGCTGGTAGCCATTACTATGTGGTAGTTAATCATTTTTGGGAAATGTTTAAAAAGGAACTACTATGTTTTATGCCACTAAATTTATTTTGAAAACAGTGACTGCAGTTTCAACTCACAGAGTCATTTCCAAACTAAATTACGAGGGTAGACTAAGTATTCAATACAGAAACATGAGAAAATTTAACAATAAATAAAGACTACCTGAGAAATTACATTATTACAAAGGGGAGGTACTAAGTTTTGGGTCCTAATTATTATTTAGCAACAACAAATAACGGGGAAAAACCAAGTTCTCTCTGGTCATTAAGCAAATTTACATTTTTAATTTTACTATGTTTATATATTTCTAAAGATTCAAGAATATTTAACTTTTGACCCGTTGTTGAATTATGTAATATGTCAGTGTTGCTTAACTTAGGAAAACTGTGGTTATGTTCTAAGCAATGGTTGGCAAAGTTCGAGTCTGTTTTTTGTAGTCTATATGATCGGTAGTGTTCTGAAAAGCGAGTTTTAAAGCTTCTCCCACTTTGACCAATGTACAAGCTATCACACTGTGAACATTTTAACTTATAAACTTCTGATTTATCAAATTTATTAATTTTATCTTTAGCATTGTAAAGGATAGTGGACAGATTGTGTTGAGATTTAAAAGCTACTTTTATGTTATGTTTGGAAATAGTATTAGTTATGTTTTCTGATATGGTACCAGAGTATAACAAAGATATATAAAATGAACTATCTTTATATAAATAAAGAAAAAAAAAAGAATAAAATAAATAAATAAAAAATGATAAAGATAATTCATCTTATATATCTTTGCCATACTGTGATACCCTATCAAAAAACATAACTAATACTCTTTCCAAACATAATATAAAAGGGGCTTTTAAATCTCAACACAATCTGTCCACTATCCTTTACAATGCTACAGATAAAATTAATAAATTTGATAAATCATGAGTTTATAAGTTAAAATGTTCAGAGTGTGATAGCTTGTACATTGGAAAAAGTGGGAGAAGCTTTAAAACTCGCTTTTCAGAATACTACCGATCATATAGACTACAAAAAACAGACCCGAGCTTTGCCAACCATTGTTTAAAACATAAACACAGTTTTCCTAATTTAAGCAACACTGACATATTACATTATTCAACAAAGGGCCAAAAGTTAAATATTCTTCAATCTTTAGAAGTATATAAACATAGTAAAAATAAAACTGTAAATTTGGGTAATGACCAGACAGAACTTAGGTTTTCCCCGTTATTTGTTGTAGCCAAATAATAATTAGTTCCCAAAATTTAGTAAATCTCCTTTGTAATAATGTAATTTCTCAGGTAGTTTTTATTTATTGTTAAATTTTCTCATGTTTCTGTATTAAATACTTAATCTACCTTTGTAATTCAATTTGAAAATGACTCTGTGAGTTGAAACTGCAGTCACTGTTTTGAAAATAAATTTAGTGGTATAAAACATAGTAGTTTCTTTTTAAACATTTCCCGAAAATATTACCGGTATTTAATTTTAGGTTTGTCCCATGGCTTCTCTCCCTATAACAAAATTCGTGCAAAAAATAGCGTCCTCTAAAAACCCATCCCTTTTTTTTCATCATATCTTGGCCTTTCGAAAACAGGAAGGTCAAATGAGATTAGACGTCCACAGAACAGCTGATCCGTGTCAAGCAACGTCGGGTGACGTCAAGCGCGTCTTTTTTTATCAAGAGCGTCGCCGAAGCCTTTAGAAATGCAGCGCTATTATTCTTACTCGGAAGTGTTTATTATTTCTTATTTATTGTTTATCGGTTAGTTTTTGAAATGTATACAAGAGAAATATAGTATGTATCCGTTTGTCATTATTACGGATAATTTTGATGAGGGAACGAGTGATATAATACGAATTTTCTAAACAATTTTGAAGTTCAAACGTCGTTATTCAATTTTATTAATATTTTAAGACTCGCAGTGGGATTTTTTTTTGGAACTCTTTCTGAATAAAATCCTGCTGAAAATTCAATTATTCATGGATTTTAATGATTTTTTGAATACTTGTAAAAATACTTTGGCGTTTTTCAGGTAAAAATAGTGATAATAATAATAATAATTTTTACATGACCCACACTATATAAAGTAATCACCTTCTGCTTCACCCAACGCATCTATGTACATTGTGAATAAAATAACATCATCGCAACTTAACAGAGAGGATGCACCAGGGGAGCAATGAGATGCAATGAACAATTAAATGTTGACTCTGTTATATGTAACCAAGCCTGTACCAATCGAAGAAATCGCTTTGCTGTCTACATAGATTATAAAAAGTCCTTCAACTCAGTGCCGCATGAGTGCCTCAAAACTATATTGAGAATGTATAGGGTCGATAATCATTTTATTTCCTTTTGAGAACGCATCATGTCAACCTGGAGAACTAGGATCCAATTGTAAGTGCCATCCAGCGATACCATAGAAGCTAATACAATCCCAATACGAAGGGGAATATTTCAAGGTGATTCATTAAGCCCATTGTAGTCCTTTCTTGCAATAAACCCACTGTCACGCCGTGTGAACTCCACCAGATACCACTTTAGTATTAGAAATAATAACGAAGAGGTAGTAAGATTGAATCATCTCCTGTACATGGATGATCTTAAACTGATAGCTGCTACCTAAAACTAGCTGGAGTAAATGCTCAAAGTTGTGGAGAAGTTTTGCGTTGATATCGGAATGCAGTTTGGACTTAACAAGCGTCGTATTTTGAACATCGTTAATGGAAAGATACAATCGGGAGCATTTGAGGTGCAGAACGGTGAAACTATAGCTGCAATGGAAGCAGAAAAAACATACAAATACCTAGATATGAAACAGGGTAAACGAATTGACCATCGCACTATGAAGACCGAACTGACAACCGAATTTGTCAGGAGAGTAAGACGCGTGTTACGAACTAGTCTAAATAGTAGAAATTTGTTTAAGGCCCTCAAGACGTCCGCATGCTCTGCGCTTAGCTACCCTTTTGGAATTGTAAAATGGAGCAGGAGGGACATCGAAAACCTACAAACATCACCTTCGGAGTGCTATTGAACGTACAATGCTTCCAAGACACCAAGTTGAAAGAGGATTGGTCGATATTGGTTAGCAGCTTATAAACTTACGTTCTTATTTCCACAGGTTAACAGGCTCTTCCACACAATCCATGGATTATTAATATGTATTCAAAGCTCAGTCTTGGTAAAAATATTCCCCTAACCAGAATGTTCTCAGAATGGAGAAAATGATTAAATAACTCATAAACAAATAAAATAAAATAAAGAGATAGAAAAAAAACGCATAAAAACGGAAAGAAGAGAGCAACGCAAAATATACTCTATTTATTCATAAAGATATTTTTAGTTTTTTTTAAAAAAATTGGAAGTGTTTAAAAAGAAGGAATATACGATCATAATTCTTCTAATCGTTGAATCTTACCTTAAAAATACTGTCTAACTGATGTACTACAAATGTCTACAATATACAGGTTGGTTGAAAAGTTTTGAAAGTCACACCTATTAACCAGTACAGGAATCAAAAGTTATAAGCCATTTTAATATTTCATCTTCTATATGAACACACACAAAACTTTATTTCTATCTGTCAATTGATTCTTTGTTTACAAGCCATTTGAACTTGACGTGTCAGTGAATTTTTGTACAATAGATAAAATCGAATATCGTGCAGTGATAACATTCTTTGTTTTGGAAGGTTTATCAACAACAGAAATTCATATAAAAATGGAGAAAGTGTTACAGGAATCTGCTACTTTATTTTCAACTGTGCATCGATGGGTTTTAGAGTTTAAACGTGGTCGTACAAGCGTTGAAGATGAACCACGTAGTGGACGTCCAAAAAGTGTAACAACACCAGAAATCATTGAGCAAGTCTATGATATTGTTTGTACAGGTCAAAGTGCGACTAAGCGTGAAATTGCTGACACCACAGGCATCTCGGACGAACGAGTACTCTATATTTTGCACAAAGAATTACGTATGAAAAAGCTATTCGGAAAGATAGTGCCGCATTCGTTAACAATTCAACAAAAACTGAATCGAAAACAAATTTGTAAGCGTAATTTGGAGCTTTTTAAGCAGAATAAAACCGATTTTGGGCATCGTTTTGTAACTGTGGATGAGACTTGGATTTACCAGCATGATCCTAAACTGAAACAAGAACGGTTACAGTGGACTGAAGCTGAACAACCAGCTTTGTAATTTGGAGCTTTTTAAGCAGAATAAAACCTATTTTGTGCATCGTTTTGTAACTGTGGATGAAACTTGGATTTACCATCATGATCCTAAACTGAAACAAGAACGGTTACAGTGGACTGAAGCTGGTTGTTCAGCTTCAAAACAGGTCAAGTCACAACGATCGGCAAAAAAGGTTATGGCATCAGTTTTTTGGGATTCAAAAGAGATTTTGTTGATTGATTATCTTGAAAAAGGTAAAACACGAATTGCTCGAACACCCACCGTATTCACCAGATTTGGCTCCCTCCGTATAACCACATTTTCAAGAATTTAAAACAATTTCTTCGTCGAAAGCGTTTTTCGTCGAATGAAGAAGCCGTGAAATATTATTTTGCAGAGCTTCCATAAAATCATTACAAAGATGGTATAAAATTATTGGAGGATCGTTGGAATAAGTGTCTTGAAGTTGAGGGAGATTATATTGAATAAAAAAACTAATTTCATTAAAAAATACACATTCTTTCATTTTCGCTTTCAGAACTTTTCTACCAACCTGTACTTACTACAGTACGCTATTGTATTTTATTCATTATGACACATTTTAAACAGGTATTATAATTGTTATGCAGAACAACTTCAATACACACGCTCTCAAACCCAGATTGAGTCTGCCCCATATGCCCCTCCCCCCTTAAAAAAAGATCCTGGATCCGCTCTTGGGAGTAATGTGTTACAAGAGCATGTATGAGAGCGTAAAGGTGTCTCCATATATGCAACTTGAGGCAACTCCTCAAACTATATAGTAGCTGCCACAAGAGTTTTTGTAAAAACTCAAATTCCCGACATTTGCCCCTTCATATATCAAAAACTAGCCATTTTCGGACGTTATGCCCATAAGAAATTTTGATCAGGATATCATAAAGTATAGCATACTAATTTTCCGCCCGTTTGAATATACCCTATTTTTCATTTGTTTTGTGCGGGGTCAATGAGTTTTAGTGAACAAAGTGGAATTTTTAAAGTTTTTAATTAAAGATTTCAATGTTCGTTCGAAAATGAAAAGAAAAAGCAAAGCTTTGAAAAATAACTGCAGGTAACACAGAAATTTATATCTTTCTCGAGTTACATAAGCGGACCGTTCGGTATCTGCATCCATATTTCACAGCGAACTGCAACAAAATTAATTGCGCTTTAAAACTTCTCGAAAGGAAACGTCCACGCGAAAAAATCGCCTTGTTTTTATGCAGATTAGTACAAGAATGCCATTTGTTAAATTTTCGTCGGTTTACGGGAATTCACTTGAGTAAATAACATTGATTTACAGGGTGGAGGGAATATATTTATTCAAAATAGTCTCCCAGATGTTGCTGTTACCTAGTTTTTGAAGTTGTCTAATAATTGACTCCCTCCGTATTTCATCATTTTTACAATAAACATGTCCTCTCCTGTGTAGTGGTGGAAAGTTTAGTTACTTGTAAGGACTTGCAACTGATCGTTACTTTCGTCTGTAGGACTCGTTACTCTGGAATCGTAACTTTGGTTAGTTTCGTTGGAATAAGCAATATTGCAAGTGATATACATATATACTTTAAGTCTTTAATTGAATAATTAATAGACTGATCGACTTACCTGTAAGGATGATCGATCTGAATTATTCGAGCTGTTGCCAGAAAAGATTATTACATACTGTAGTATGCATTTGTCATACCTAGGCCAGCACAATTTGAAAGATAAACAAAAAAATCCTGATTCGTGTTATCGTTTGGTGACCTACTTCATCTTCATTGTATTTGTTTAGTTAATTAGATCGTAGGGGAATGAAATGGGAAGGGAGGGTTGTAATAATCATTTCGGACAACAGCACGATTAATACAAATCGATCATCCTTACAGATAAGTCGAGCAATCTATTAATTATTCTTCGTTGTTGTCCTTCCTGATTATTATACACTGTAGATGTTTAAAGCACAAAGGCACGATCCAATTAAGAATTATTTTATTTATAATCGAAACAATTACTTGGCGAATGTCTATAAAAAATAATAATAATTATATTATGAAGTATAACATTTAAAGATTTTTTTTAACAGTTTTAACGCGCCTAATAACTTATTGTAAAGGGTGTTTTTATAGAGGTATAAAATTTTTAAGTTGGCAACACTTTTTTAACTGGCGGCCATTTTGTCAGCTGTCAAATGATTTATGTTTAGTTTGGTTTGGCATTTCAACATGAATAGACTGACGCCTGAACAACGCTTCCAAATTGTGTAAATTTATTTTGAAAATCATAGTTATGTTCGAAATACGTATCGCGCACTACGTCCATTTTACGGTCAACATAATCGTCCATCAGAGCAATTAATTCGATTAACTATGGAACGTTTTCGCACCACGTTTACTTTAAAAGATAATACGCATCCACAGAGACGTCGTACAGTGGGTACAGAAGAAGTCATTGCTGCTGTAGAGCGTAGCGTAGAGGAAGACCCGAATCAGTCTATCCGCCATCGTGCAAAGGAATTGGATATGTGTCCATTCACTTTATGGAAGATTTTACGGAAAGATCTTGGTTTGCGTGCTTACAAAATCCAACTCGTGCAAGAATCGAAGCCACACGATCACCTAGCATAGCGTAGATTCGGTGAATGGGCGCAAAACAAGATTGCCGTTTATCCCGATTTTCATAAGCGAATTTTGTTTAGCGATGAAGTTCACTTTTGTTTGAATGGATACGTCAATAAACAAAACTGCCGTTTTTAGAGTGATGATAATCCTCAAGTGTATGTTGAGATACCGTTACATCCAGAAAAACTAACTGTTTAGTGTGCTTTATGGGCTGGTGGAATCATTGGTCCGTACTTCTTTAAAAACGATGCTGGTCAGAACGTTACAGTCAGTGGTGACCGCTATAGAGCCATGATTACTGACTTTTTCGTTCATCAATTGAACAACCACGCGACTTAACGCCGCTAGACTATTTTCTGTGGGGATATGTGAAGTCGCTAGTCTACGCCGATAAGCCCGAAACGATTGATCACTTGGAGGACAACATTCGCCGCGTTATTGTCGATATACGGCCACAAATGTTGGAAAAAGTCATCGAAAATTGGACCTCCAGATTAGACTACGTCCGAGCCAGCCTTGGCGGTCATATGCCAGAAGTCATATTTAAATTATAATGCCAGAAGGTTATCTTTCGAATAAAGTAAATTTCATGTCAATTTAAAAAATTCATCTTTGTTTTATTCCATTTAAAAGTTCTATACCTCTATAAAGAAAAACCTTTATGAGCAATAATTAACAAGTTTTGGATGTTCCTATTATATTCAATATATTCGACTGTTTTAAACTTGATCCGCTCCTGGCACACCAAAGAATATTTTATAGTTATCTGCAGGAAAAAGCAACCTCGACAAACATGCAAAAATACCTAAAAACGTTTAAATTACTGCCAAAACAAAAACTAGTCACAGCCATAAATAACATTTTTTGATTAAGAAATAACTTTTGTGCTGTTTTATGTCGTGTCGTTGAAAAGTACCTTTTTCAGAACGTTAGTGTACTGCATGCAAAACTGTTAGTTTTTTTACAACTACGTGTTATACCTAACATTATTATTTGTTCCTTTTGGTATTTTTATGAGTTTAATGTTTCCTGTGGCATGAATATTTCGTGATAGGTAATTTCTACATTAAAAATTTCAAGTCCAACAAAACATGGTATTTAAAAAATTAATGGCAATATTCTCCAAGAAAAAAAGAAAGTATCGGAAAGAGAGATTGGAAAAAAATGTCTACCCATTACAGGAATATATACTTGTGTGTAGCATTGCCAGATAATGTTATAATAACAAACCTCTATTTATAGGTCAAATTTTATGCCTATTTATCCAACCTTTCGTGTTTTATGCAGTGTTTTTCAAGAAAAAACGAGTACAGAAAGAATAATTCTTGATGCTCCAAGATTTTTTTCTCCAGAATAAAAACTATTTGAGCAGCAAAGGGGGGGGGGTGGCTATAAGGCCGTTTTTCGGCTCCCTTCAATATTCACCAAAATCATTAATTTTTTACCTAAATTACCAATCGATTTTACCACAAACGGACGAACCCCTCCTAGCCAAGACCAAGGTCAAATTGAGATAAAGTCATGCTTATGCATGATCACCAGTTGATAAGGAATTAAGCTGATGCCTGGGACTTAACTGTGCTATTTATATGTTTTCGGAAATGCTGAATCTAACTCCGAGCTCCATTTGTCGGTATTAGGTTTGGTGCAAGGTCATTTCAAGGTCAAATTGAGAAAAAGTATTTACAATAAATTTCAATTCTCTTTTATGTAGGTTTATGGGTTTGCTGAGTCTAAATCCGAGGTTCGGTTGTCGGTATCAGGTTATGTTTAAGTCATTTCAAGGTCAAATTAAGAAAAAAGCCTTGTAATCAACTACAATCATCTTTTATGCGGGTTGATGGGGTCGCCGAGTCCGAATACGAGATCTATTTACCTATATCAGGTCAGGTTCGAGGTCCTATTAACTTTAAATTGAAACAATCATATTTAGGTTTTTTTAGTGGAGGTAGCTGACTTTAAGAGACGTGTTTATCTGGATTGGCTGTGTGTCACCGCATATTAGTCGCTAACATCTTACTATGAAGTATTATTGCAGCATGTCGCCGTTGCCCATCCATCACCACGTAGAGGTTCACGGTGACGACGTTTTTTTTTTGTTTTTTTTTTTCCTTTTTTCTTGTTTTAATTATTTTTTTTTTGTTTTAGTTTTGTTTGTTGTTGGAGGTGACTGATTTTGGGAGTCAGCTGGAGTAGCTGCATTGCGTGATTGCCTATCTCATACAATATTAACTACTTATTTCTTCTTTCTCTTCCTCTTCATCATCTGAGGACAGAAAGTCTACATATCGATCATTGCTGAACTATGGAACTATATGTAGGTATCTATAATAACCCTAATATCTGAGGCAGTATGTGCACAGCATCCTACCATTTCAGCATCATTTTTACATTTGCTGTACCAATCTTTGAGGAGATCAATCCTTCATTTTTATAATAAATCAAAAGTTGATGCTGTTGTGACGAGGTATGGCGTGATTGAATTTTACCTCCTAGTATACCTGCTTCTTCCATATGAACATATTTTTCGTAGTAATTATCACCATCATTACCGTCATCAGCTAAGTGGTCTCAAGTGTAAGACGCTACACATGAAAAATCATTGAGTGAATTTCCATCAACGTTTTCTCATATGACCCTTCTTCTTTTGCATTGATTTTCTTGAACATACGTTTCTAGGGCATTGATTTTAATACTAAGGCTAAGCATGCTTTGCGCTGCAATGCCACCATCTAGTTTTCTGGCTTGCTGTCTAGGTGGTTTGAACGCATTGCAAATTGCAGAAACAACCCGCACATAGTCTTTTACGTATGGACTTTGAGTAATTGGGATTATTTGGCCAAGCATTTTCCAGTATAATTTAGTTACGAGGCAAGATGAATTAGCAGCGTCAAGCTGTGAGCTTTGTTCTAAAAAGGTTGGTGTTTTTGATATAAGTCCATACTCTTCCATAGTTTATATTGTGTCTCGGAGACTTTGGTCAACAATAATATATATGAATATATCATCTGGCTATACCTATTTCAAAAGCTCAGAAAGTCTTTGTTTTTTCAAACTGTTCATGATGACAGAATCGTTGTTTTTGTCTTCAGCAAAGTGAAGATTGAAAAATTTCAAAATATAACAGGTAGTGGTGTCTGTCATCATCGGTTTAACCAGTGGCATACCTTTATGTATTGAAAAGGGACTTGAATCTGACCTGGTATATGACCCAGCGACCCCATTAACATACACAGAAGACGAATTTATTGTAAGGCTTTTTCTCAATTTAACCTTGAAATGACCTTGAACTTGAGCTGATAATGACAAACGGATCGCAGAACTGGATGCAGCTAATATATATCACAGTAAAATCTCAGGCACCAGCTAACTTCCTTATAGGCTGGTGATTTATTGCAAGACTTTTCCTCAATTTGACCTTGATACTGCTGAAAGTGGTCCCATTTGTCACAAAATCGATTAGTTATTTAATATATATATATATTATATATATATATATATATATATATATATATATATATATATATATATATAATAAAAGAATTTTTTTTTTCAATTTCTTGTCCAATATTGAGGGAAATCGAAAACCGGCTTTATAGGCCCTCCTTCTTTCTCAAAACTATTTTAAATTTTAGCAGCAAATTATCGTGTTCCTACTGCCAATTTCGTGCCAAAATTTTTTTAAATTAATTTGTCCAAAGTTAAAATGGTTAACAAGATTTATGTTTTCTGGATGAGAGTGACAAAATTTTCAAAAAAAAAACGGACAAAGAAAGAAGACAGCCAGATAGAAAGGATGTGAAAATTTTATCAAAATTAAAAAAAAAGGAAGATAGGATACTTTGTTATACTACTGTGCCGCCCTCTATATATTGACAGACGTTTTGCCAAAATCTAATTTTATATTAATATCATCAAAAGATGCAGAATGTCATATTCATTAAATATAACTAAAAAGTACATATTGCTAAAAGATCTAGCTAAATGATTGGTGCATAAAATTTTTCAATTATCAATGAGCGTCCATCCAAAGTAATTAGCGCTTAAAATCTTCCAAAAACAAGAGACAACTATTGCACGATTTAACAAGGAATGATACAACATAAATAGCAATTCTATACAAGTTTTTGTCCAATCTGGTCTTAGATGCCCTCCTGATCCACCACTGTTTAAAGGATTACAAGTTACAAAAGTAACATTTTTTTATTTGTTCTAGTTTGTTTAAAGCCAGGCCATACAAAAACTTTTTAGAAGACGCCTTTAATTAAAAAAATTAATTAAAAACCTTAATGCTAGAATTACCTTTTTACGTAGAATAAAGAGGCATCGTTATACATGGTATAATATAAAGTATACATACGTGCATTTTGCCCATTTTCAAAAGAGGGAAATGAGAAAAATTCCCGGATTTTTTATTTTTAAGTGGCGAAAGGCATGAAAATGAAAATTGTTTGAGTTTTTCTTTCTGCATGTTACTGGCGTATAAATAAACGGGACATATTTACATATTTTCGGTTAATATATGGCTTATTTATTTAACTGGGTTAACTTTGTTTTTGGGTTAAAATACAAGACATTTTTCATTAATGTAGGGCATCGGTTTCGTTATAGAATTATTTTAAAAACAGAGCGAAATATATTGGGCTCATTATTGCATTGGTTTGATTAATGTGATATAAAAATGAACAAATATAGGTTTCTTTAAATAAATATAGTTTTCTTTAAATAAAAGTCTGTAATTGCTGCCTGAAATTTGTATTATATATGTGTCTTAAATTGGTGAGCCGATATCAGAAAATGTAAGTGATTGAATGGTTAAAAGGGAGAATTTCCGTCAATTCTCTCCGTAACTTAGCTGAACTTGAGCTGTATGAGATATTTTGGAGAACTGGGAATGTTACATTTTTTAAAATCAGCTATATATATATATATATATATATATATATATATATATATATATATATATATATATATATATATATATATATATATGTATATAATAAGAATATTTGGGTTTTTTTTTTTGAAAAAATTGATTTTTGATAATTCCTTGAACTTAATTTTTTTTTACTTATTTTTTGAACATCCTGTATTCTTGGTTATCAAAATACTGTAAAGATCTAATAAAATAAGCCCTTTTCAATAAGGAATTCAACCCAAAATAAGTAAAAAAGGCTTCCTTATAGGAAAAATTGATAATTATTTTAGGGCTTGCAAACTTCATTTTTGACTTGTTAAAAACATTTAGACTTAGATATAGGACATGATACACAAAATATACCTGGAATCCAGAACTGCAATAAGATATAGGGTATTCCATTTAAAATAAATAAGTTGACACCTATTTTCGGTATAATCGGACCCCGGAAATATTTTAGTCGGGTTGCCCCATCGACATTAATTTTTCAAAATTTTCCCATATGTAGTTTGTCATATATAGATAGAATTGGTTCCCGGTGAGATATATATTTGTCGACATGTTCGTATATATATTTTTTTTATTGTATAAAAAATATTTTTTAGGATGGAAAATGAATAAAAAACAAAAATTTTGGAAATGCCTTAAATTGAACGGGAAACGTCCAATTGTTTTAGATTTTTTGTTGGATAAGGAACCTAAACCCAATAACAAAATAATAAAAAAAAGGTATAATCTATGGTTTAAGAATCTGGAAAACATATATATATATATATATATATATATATATATATATATATATATATATATATATATATATATATATATATATACCGGGTGTCAACGAATCTCTTAGACAAGTCATAATTTCTAGAGTATTATGTGTATCAAAATGAGAATTGGTACAGGTAAATGGTATGTGAAGGGGAGAGTTTTCGCATATTTTCCACTTTCCGGCCACTTCCGGTTTCACCAGAAATGGCCCCGGTTTTGAATTTTTAAATGGAACACCCTGTATATTTTAACATTTTTGGATTTCTGAGACAATTCTAGATCAGAATGTGACATATTAAAAACTTTTTACGTCTAGTTCATTTTTTTAGAGCCACTTTTAAAATTGCATCTAGGTGGCCATGATCGGACGCAAACTAATCTAAGGGCCTTAGGTGATGTCAAAAAAATACAATCGAAAAGTTTTAGTTACTAGTATGAAAGACAGGTATAAGGCAAGTTGACAAAATTACGTTTTCATTTCTAACTATTAATTTTCAAATGGCGACCCCTTTTTGACAACTACTTTTCGAAAAAAGCATTCTTTGACGAATCTAACGGTACTTATTTATTTGCGATTGGATTAGACATAAGAACAGAAATTAAATATTATTAAGCAAAATACTGGATAATTTATTTACTTATGACAAGTGCGCCATGGACAGCCATGATGCATAATAATTTGCAACTGTTTTTATCAAGCCTTCTTTGGAAAACAAAGCACTCACTTAAGTAGATAATGACAGTGACATACGCTCTAAGAACAGACGTAAAAGTTTATTAATTTTCGTTAAGTTTAGTTTAAATTTTCGTTAAAATAATGTATACTCAAAGTAAAAAAGTGGATATGTTATTAATATTTGGAGAGTGTCATAGAAATTCAAGGAATGCTGCCGAGTTGTATGCTCATAGATATCTGAATCGGCAACATCCAGCTCATCAGTATTTTCCGTATGTCGAGACTCGTTTTAGGCGGAACAGAGGTTTATCATAAATGAAGAGACTGAGATTAACGTACTTGCTATGGTTGAGGTTGATAAAACAGTTTCGTTAAGACAAATTAGTCAAGAACTGCAGATAAGTTATGAATCAGCAAGAAAAATACTGAAAAAGCATGGATATCGAGCATTTAAATATCATTTACATCAACATTTGTATACTGAGGATGGCGATAGACGGGTAGTGTTTTGTGATTGGCTGTTTCAAAATCATAGAGTTAACCCAAATTTTATCGTTTTTATTATATTTTCCGACGAATTTCGATTTACAAATAATGGTATGTTCAATAAGCAAAATACTCGGTACTGGGCCCAACAAAATCAACATGAAATGAGAGAGGTCAATTTTCAAGAAAGATTTGGCGTCAATGTCTGGGCTGGTATCGTTGGAAACAGAATAACTGGGCCAATATTGTTTCAAGATCAGTTAACAGGGGTTAAATACTTAGGTTTTCTTCAAAATGAAATCGAAAATCATCTCAATGATATACCTTTAGCAGTTTTACGGCGAATTTACTTTCAACAAGATGGAGCACCGCCTCACAATACTAGAGAAGTTCTTAATTATTTAATAGAGCATTTTAATAATCAAATTATTGTCACCAATGGTCCGGTACGGTGGCCAGCCCGCTCACCGGATCTTACTGTGCTCGATTTCTTTGTCTGGGGATATGTTAAAGAAAGGGTTTACTATAGAGCAGCCCCAGCTACTTTTGAAATATTAGAAGAAAGAATTTTACGGGCATTTAGAAATATAACGCCCCAAATGCTACAAAACGTGTTGAGAGAAACAATTGAACGAGCTGAAATGTGTCGTGAAAAAGAAGGAATGCACTTTGAACATTTACTACACTAAACTTTTTAACAGATTCTGCTACTGTACTTTCAAATATTTTAAGTGCGTTGTCTAAGTTATTCGTTTATTTTGTTAGTTTTTTGTTAATTTT
The DNA here is from genome assembly GCA_034092305.1 of Diaprepes abbreviatus. Taxonomy (NCBI): domain Eukaryota; kingdom Metazoa; phylum Arthropoda; class Insecta; order Coleoptera; family Curculionidae; genus Diaprepes; species Diaprepes abbreviatus. The sequence goes on along the minus strand of JASJET010000081.1, from coordinate 964,337 downwards.
GTTAAATTTTTAATCCAATTCCTGTCTTTCATACTAGTCCCTAAAACTTTGCGATTGTATTTTTTGACATCACCTAAGGCCGTTAGATTAGTTTGCGTCCGATCATGGCCACCTAGATGCAATTTTAAAAGTGGCTCTAAAAAAATGAAGTAGACGTAAAAAGTTTTTAAAATGTCACATTCTGATCTAGAATTGTCTCAGAAATCCAAAGATGTTAAAATATACAGGGTGTTCTATTTAAGAATTCAAAACCGGGGCCATTTCCGGTGAAACCGGAAGTGACCGGAAAGTGGAAAATATGCGAAAACACATAAGATTTACCTGTACCAGTTCTCATTTTGATACACATAATACTCTAGAAATTATGACATGTCTAATAGATTCGTTGACACCCGGTATATATATATATATATATATATATATATATATATATATATATATATATATATAATAACCTTTTTTTTTGAGGTGGGTTAACTAAGGTTTTTATATATTTAAAAAAATGTTTCACAAAGCAAAAAAAAATAGCTTCATCTTTTTAACGTATTTATCTGTATCTGAATATGATCTTTAATTCATCTAAAATATCATCCCTTTTAAATATAGTATATATTTAAATTTCTGAGACTTGGCAGAAAAAAAGATATATTAGAAAAAATATAATATGGATTATATAGGCCTAAAACGATCAGGTTTTCAGACGAATTCAGATAAGACGAGATAAAGTTAAAACCGGAAGGCAGAAAGAGTAATAGCGGACGTGACCTAAAGAATGCGAATGGAAAAGTGGAGAATTTCCACATGGAGAGAGTGGAAAATGTCGATACAACGGGGTCTGCACGACGAGGTTGAAATTACAGAGTTTAGTTGAAAATTACTTCGCAATTTATTTTCGTTCGCAAATAATGACAGAGTATATTTTTTTCGAAACAAAATATTTTTGGTATAGTAGGTCCCCCACATAATGAAAAATATCATGTCTTTGACAATACTTAGAATTAGAAGTAAGTACATTTTATTACTATATACACAGCTATTTTTATTACATTTTTTTCAGAAAAGGAAAGTATTTATATACAAAGCTCAAAATTTTTTAGAATTTTTTTACATAATCAAAACAAGCCTTACTTGGTTACAATTGCGATGAGTTCATAAAGAAGTAAACCTAGAACTGTCAACTTAAATTTACCTTTCACACCACTTAAGCTTGTATAGAACTATATCACGAAATGAAAGATATCTTAAATTGTATTGATTTTTTAGAAAAATTGTTAGAAATTATTAAGAAATAAAAATGACCTCAAAAAATTCTACAGGTTTTTTAAACTTGTATTAAGATTTTCTTAACTTATCTTTTGTGATTTTTTTATTAAAAAGTAATCACTGACGGAGTAAGTAACAACAAACTTACATTGATGACATGCAATTATCAATCAGTTCATACTAATGTTTTAACAGATGCTCAAATTGATGTCCATCTACTTTCTGAAATGTCTGTTTAACTTTAATCAACATATTTGGTGTTTTAGGTCCCACCTATTGGGAAATTGAGTATCTAACTCGCACTATCTAAATACGTAAAAATATACGGGACATTCCATTTAAATTTTAACAACATCATATTTATATTTTCTCCATAGGTGATTGAAACTAGTACGGCAGAGTGGAATTCGCAAAAAACAAACTGTCTGTCTTTTTTTTAACGATCTCAAGAGAAGAAAATACAACTTTTCCAAATACATACGTAGATTGTGAAATATTTTATTAATTTCGAAATAATGATAGAAAATTAGATTTCATTGTATTATAAATTTAATACTGTTAAAAAGTAACTTACCATTAATTTTTACTATGTAGGCAACTTAATATTTCTTAAACTTATTTTTGTTTGAAGTTTTAGTGAATTCTATCTATTTAATTTCGTTTCACGTTTCTAAAATATGCTTATGTTGATAATCTTATGCCATCTCAAATATGAAGATATTAATATTCATATCCGAGGAAATTCGAAAAGTAATTGCTGAATGGATTATACGAGATATTAAATTTACTTTAAAATTGTTTTTTTATTATTTAATTTGAAGATAGCAATCTAAATAACTCAGAGTTGATATGTAATGTGTGTGATAATAGGTAGTACTTTAGGTTTGTGAATTTTCGGTAAATAATGTAATTCTGGAAAAGACTGGAATTATTTTACAAAACCAGCCTTGTCTAATTGTGAAATATATGAATATGGATGTTTCCTGCTCTGAGATTTCAACACAATTTATATATATATATATATATATATATATATATATATATATATATATATATATATATATATATATTTATTTATTTATTTATTTATTAACATCAAAGCCCAACAACAATAATTAATAGGGCCGTAATAAAATATAACAAACAAAAAAAACATCTAATAACAAAATAACAAAAATAATATCATAATATCACGTAATAAAATATAACACAAAAAAACGCACTTATTACAAAATAACAAATAATATCACAATAGCAGTCCCAGAACTACAATAATACTGAACAGGAACTTATAAACTGGGTATAACTCATACTCAGATCACACGATTGCGACACCCTATTAAACACAGAACACATTCGATATATTGGCGACAAATAATATACATTAATCCTAGGTATCCTTAAATGAAAATATACACCATGCCTGCTCGTCAATCGTGGCACATTAAAATTTAGTTCGCCCAAAAGCTGGGGACAAACAATCTGACCGTTGACTAGCTTGTATAAAAATAAAACTGAATGTAAGTTACGTCTCATTTCAAGACTTTGCAAACTAAATTTATCCAGCAACAGTCGATTGTCTATCCCGACCGGTGGGTACACTCCCTCAGTTTTCAACCACAAATACTTCATAAACTTGCGCTGCACGTTCTCCATAGCCAAAACATATTTATTATAAATTGGAGCCCAAACAAGTGAACAGTATTTAAGTTTACTTCTTACTAGTGCTATAAACAATAATTTTAGGCTTTCAATATTCTTAAATGATCTACAGTTTCTAATAATTAAACCCATCATTTGATTAGCTTCAGACACTATTCTGCTATAATGAAGGTTAAAGTTAAGTTTAGAATCCAATACAACACCCAGATCCTTAGCTGCATCAACTCTTTTAAGTAGGTCATTATTTATTTGATAACTATATAGATTTGGAGATTTTTTACGAGTTATAAACATCACTGAACATTTGCTCACATTCAATAACAATTGATTACTCATACACCACCTCTGGACTGCACTAATACTATTGTGCAATCTATCTCAATCCTCCTTCGACTGAAAGTGAACGTACATTTTCAAATCATCAGCAAATAGTAGGAATTCAACATCAATTGATTCAGTGATATCGTTTATAAAAATTAAAAACAAGAGAGGCCCCAAATTCGAGCCCTGAGGTACCCCCGAAGAGGCCGCAAAACACTTTGATTAAAAGCCATTATATTGGACATACTGAGACCTATTAAATAAATACTATTTAAAAAAACCGCACAAATTGATCAGTAAAACCAAACTTCGCAAGCTTTGCCAGAATCAAACTATGGCTCATCCCGTCAAAGGCCTTTGAGAAGTCGGTAAACACCACATCGACCTGGCCGCCCGCATCCATATATATATATATATATATATATATATATATATATATATATATATATATATATATATATATATATATATATATATATATAATATGTTTTCCAGATTCTTGAACCATAGATTATACTTTTTTTATTATTTAGTTTTTTCTTGGGTTTAGGTTCCTTATCCAACAAAAAATCTAAAACAATTTGACGTTTCCCCTTCAATTTAAGGCATTTTCAAAATTTTTTGTTCTTTTTCATTTTCCATCCCAAAAAATATTTTTTATACAATAAAAAAAATTTATATACGAACATGTCGACAATTTAAAAAACAAACAACACTTTTAACACTATTTAAATTTTTAAAATATACAAGGAAGCACCTTAAACATTTTGTTTATTATTTAATCACGGAGTGCGACTTTTACGTCGTCAATTAGGTACTGAGGATAAATAAAAAAAATAAAATATTTTATTTTTTATATTTTGCAATGCTATAAAAAAACCTAAAAAACGCATACACTTAATTTTATATTTAAGAGGATATTTAATTTTTGATGTTTATTAACAGGATCGATTACTGAATATTTTTATTTAAATTAGGCTGGTGTAGTGTGGCTCAAATTTCCTATGTCCGTTCTGTCGTTAACAGTGTTTTTATCTTTTTTCATTTCTTTTATCTGTAATTTTTGGTAATACATATCTTTGTTTTTAATTATGGTACTGTTGTAATCAAAGGTATATTTTTCGTCCTGTGTGTGTTTGTTTAACGCTGTTGAGGTGTGTTCCGTTCAACTTGTGGTCATTTAATCTGTTCTTTAGTAATTGGCTCGTCATGCCTATATATTTTTTGGGACAATTTGCGCAAGAGATCGAATATACTATATTTGATTTTTTCATGAGAGGGTTTTACTTTTTAAATTAGTGAATAGTGTATTTAATTTATTATGAGACCTGTGGCATACGATAATATCGTGTTTTCTTAAAATGTGTTTTTTTCTCTGATAGCTCACTAGTGTAAGGTATTGCTACATATTTTAGCTATTTATATTTCTTGCTATTGGGAAATTATAAAATTTATATGTTGGTTTATTAATTATTTCAGTGATGGTCTTTTCGTTGAAATTATTATTTATTAGTGTCTTTTTCAATTTTTGCAGTATTCTTGGTCGCAATTCTGAAGCCTTTAGATACCACGATCAGACAGACCGATTATAACACTATTTTTTTGAGTGATTAGGGAAACAGCTGAGATATCTACCCGGCCAAGTTGGTTTGGTGTTCCATTCAGTATTTCAACAAGATAATGATCCTAAAGACACATCAAAGCTGTGCCAGAGTTTTTCAAATGAAAAAGAACAATAAGAGGTGTTGAAAATCATGACATTGCCTCCGCAGTCACCGGATCTGAACTCTATAGAATTATTATGAGATCAGCTTGAGAGGTAGGTACAAAAATGTTGTCTTACATCTCAGGAAGACTTATGGAGAAGACTGCATAATGAATAGCCAGGACAACATTGGAAAAATTAGTGGCTAAAGCTCTTTAAAGCCGCCATTAAAAACAAGTCATTTTATTTATTCAAACTTTTACAAAATGCCTTCTTCTGGATGGCCAAATACTTTTGAGTGGTAGTATATATATATATATATATATATATATATATATATATATATATATATATATATATATATATATATATATATATATATATAAATATATGATGGTCCCGCTTAAAAAAAGTTTTCCAAGTAGAAGGAAGACTGAGTGCATCGTCTTTCTTATTCAGAGTGCCGTTCTTTTCAATTTCGACGGATTCACGAATCAATTTTGCCTTGTAGTGTTCTATATTAGCGATTTGCTGGCCGGTGTCAAAATCAGTTTTGTGTTCTGTCTAATGCTGGTGTTGAAAAAGCGTCGATGTTGTCTGTTTGTTTCTTCTACTGAGTATACTCAGTTATTTTTGTTAAGATGGAAACTTATTTTATGTTGTGCAATTCTTATTTTAAATAATCTACCTGTTTGCCCTATTGATGTTTTAGGGCACGAACTGCAATTTAATTGGTAGACTCTCGATTTATATTCTTTATTATTTTTGTTTTTGTATTTTTTTATAGCCTTTCCTAGAGAGTTGTGAGTTTTGCATGCTAATTTTATAGTTTTCTTGGTTAAGAATTATTTAAAATTTTTCTGAAGGGTTGCCAAAAGAAAAGTTAACAAAGCAATGAAAGTAACATATTAAGGTCAAAACTCTCTAGGAAAACATATAAAAAATGCAAAAACTAAAAAGAGTAAAGAAAATAATCCCGAGTCTACCCATTACAATGCGGTTCGTCTCCTAAAACATACAAAGGGCAACAGGTAGATTATTTAAAATAAAATACGCAGAACATAAAAGAATTTCCTTCTTAACAAAAATAACTCAACATATACAAACCACCCTATTCAAGAAAAACATAATTTTAATGAAAAATTTAAAGTTTTACACCTAGAAAAGGAAAGAAAACTAAATCTATATGAAAGCCTTGAGAACAAAAACACGTAATTTGGGATTTATAGCAGTTGGTAGACAAAATCATTTAAATTTAACATATTTAGGAAAACTCTAAATAATTTAGTTAACAATAAAATAAATATATCGAAAGTCTTTTTTGTAGTAACACCTGTGGTAAACTATCCTTTTATTTTTAATACCTAGAAGAGATAAACAAGAAGTGTATCAAGATTATTCATAGGTCATAGAACCACATCCTAAGAAGCTACATCTCCGATCATACCCTAGATTTAAACAATAGATTTGTTTGAAGGCTGTTTATGGTCGGTGGGGGAGACGCTTTTTTGATGTTTGACAGATATAAACATATTTACTTATCCTTTCTTTCAGTTTAATTGCATGTAAACATATTTACTTATCCTTTCTTTCAGTTTAATTGCATGTCGTGACTTTTTTCGGTGTTTTTAAGTATTAGAAATTACTATAAATGCGAAGTATACAATTACTATTAATAAAAAGGGGATTTAAAAACTTATTTTTATTAGTAAATAGTGTTTACATATTGAAAATAACAATAATAATAATTTAGGCAATCATATATTCATACTTTAAGTATTCAGAATTGACATATCAATTATCATATGATACTCGTTTAAATAATGCAATTAGAAAAGGATAGCATAAAATCGGTATGTGTGTACCAAGAAAATAAATATCTACTGTTTATCAACACTTTTTCAAATGTAAATAAAAATATTATATATATATATATATATTCACTTATATGAATATTGGTAAAGTTGAACACTTACACTCAGTTGTAACTTTTTATTTATTTACTTTTTAACAATAGTTATTCAAAACTTATTCAAAATAATAGTTTAAACTAACGCTTTTATTATACGATGCACCGTTCTCCAAAATCACCTCTTGTTCTGGTCTTTTCCGAATGCCGGTGGCGCCATCTCTTAGCATCTTATCAAAGTTATATTTATAGGGTGATTATACAAGTTTCGACAACAATGGGTATGTTCGAAGAGCTACATCGTAGCGAAGCGTTATGTATTGTTTTCAAAAACAATAAAATATAGTGGAATTTAAACAAAAAACGTGTTTCTGTTTCACATTATATAAAACGGATTGCCATCAAGCAAAAGCCTCCACAAATCAAAACTTGTGAAATAAAAATATTTGAACATATATTACACAATAGTACACAAAACGTCCGAAAATAATTTAAGGATGACACGATTTAACTAGAAGAATAATGATGCCTCATTTGTATTGAGCTTAACTTTAACATAAACATAAAAATCACATTTATTTTGAAAGCAAAATTTTCTTATGCAATCAAATTGGTTTTAAAGAACAGATGAGAAATTATGCTAGATAAAATCAATAAACGACATCATAATTTTCAAATAAGTACTTATTTCCACCTCATTTACGATCTTTATTCCCATTAGTAAATCTTAGAAATGGCAAAACTCTTCCTCATCCTAACTCTTACCATTTATCCTAAAACTCACGTAGTGCAGAGGGCGATATTTCAGAACTTTTGCACCTCTGTAGGTAATCCAAGTGTCGCACTCTGCGCAACGAATGATGTATGTCGCCACTTTATTAGATTATAAAATACAAACGTTCAAAGTTGCCGGGGTGAAAAGTATACTTCATGGAGTTTTCATTTGAGTGTTTTGAATTTTGGACAGAGATCTCGCGGAATTTCAATTTGAGGATGTTTATTAAAAAATAAAATTTCATTTAAATGTTTAACTGATGCTAAAATAAGACAAAAGGCGAGAATTAATAAATTGATCAAATTACCTGTAAGGATGATCGATCTGTCGAGCTGTTATTAGAAATGATTATTACACACAGTAGTATGCATTCGTCATACCTAGCCAGCACAATTTTTAATTAAATTTATTGTTATTATTTTCAGCTTGGTCGTCGTAATCTTTGCGATTCTCGTCAATTTTCTGCAATATCTAGAAAAAATTTCCGTAAAGCATTACGTCAGTTACTGAAAAAAAAGTTTAAGTAAGACATGCGTCAATTACTTTTTAAGAATTCCTTGTTACTGATCTTTTCATTTTAGTTTTTCGTCTTTTTTGCGTATTTTGTCAATTTTCGGAACAAACAGTAAAAATTTCAGTAAGGCATTACGTCAGTTACTAAAAAAATAAAATTAAAGTAAGACATACGTCAATTACTTTTTAAGAAATCATTGTTGCTACTAGTTTCATCCTGGTTTTTGCAATATTTGAGAATTTCGTTATTTTTCCGCAACATTTAGAAAAAATGTCAGTAAGACATTATGTCAATTATTGAAAAATAAAATTGAACTAAGACATACGTCAATTACTTTTTAAGATATCATTATTGTTAGTATTTTCAGCCAGGCCATCGCAATCTTTGCGATTTTCGTCAATTTTCTGCAATCTCTAGAAGAAATTTCAGTAAGGCATTACGTCAATTACTGAAAACTTTAATTTTTTCACAAGACAGGTATTAATTGTTACTTGAATGAGCTCACTGTCACTGTTTTCACTAGTATGTAACTACAAACTTCACATTAAATAGCCCGTAATTTTGATAATAAAAAATCGTATTTTTTATTATTCTTTCTTGGCTTTTCCAAATTCCGGTATACTTTACATTCTAATTTTTACCGTATTTCCCTTACTTTGTGATTCAGAAGTCGATAGAATACTTTTTCTAAGCACTTTGGACATTTTTCCCCGTAAAATTTGGAAATGTATTAACGACACTAATAAAAAGATGTGTGCTGATTGGCACAAACAAATACAATGAAGATGAAGTGGGTCACCAAATGACAACACGAGTCAGGATTTTTTGTTTATCTTTAAAAATTGTGCTGGCTAGGTATGACGAATGTATACTACAGTGTGTAATAATCATTTCAGACAATAGCGAAGAATAATTTGAGGTTTTGAAAACTTCCTCCTTTTTGCAAGGCATAAAGAAGTTAGAATACCGCTGGACCAATTGTACAAATCTCCAAGGAGACTATGTTGAAAAAATAAATAAAGTACACAATAAAGTTGTTTTTATTCCTTTTTTACCTTACTTTTTGAACCACCCTCGAACCTGATTTATCAGATTTAGTCTGACTATGTTCTGTTCCCCACCATGAAAAATTGGCTTGAAGGAAATAAGTTTTTCTTACTTAGGTTAATGAGTATTTTGAGGTGACCGATAAAGATTACTTTTGCGTATCGTTTAAATAAGTGTATAGAGTTATACAGATATATGGAAAAATAAGTAGACATATTATTGAAAAATTGTTTATTTCATTTAAAAGTCCCTGACTTTGTTAATGTGAGGGAAGTATGAGTTGTTTCATTTATGCCTAAGGAACGCACACAAGCTACATTATCGGAAACGTATATTTAAAAAATAAAACACCAGGTAGGTATGTGTCCATGTCGGACGAAAAAGACCCTATTTTACATAACAAACAGTTAAAACACGGGTTCGTTTTAACCGGCAAATGCGAAAATTTAAATAAACTCATTTTCTATTTTGCTTTTACTGCTCAACAAATCAACACGCGAAGCTTTTACACATATTTTACGAGTTCGAACGACGAAACATGCTCGGCTAATTATTTTATTGTTATTATGACAGCCGGAAAAATTTATTGTTTTTTGTTTGCTAAACATTGTTGTTAAGCTTTTTATGGATATTTTAACGGAGTTATAAAAAATTAAAAAAAAAACTCGATGTCTACTCAATACTCCTTTACTTGAGACCGTCAATACGTTAGGTAAAATTTTTAAATAACGTAACTGTCCCAGTGAGCGACACCTGCCAGTGTTTGGTACTTGAGTCTATTTTTTATATTTATAAGCTTTAAAAAAAATCTCTATTATGAGTCCGTACCGATAAACTAGGGCTCTCTCTCTCTCTCTCTCTCTCTCTCATATATATATATATATATATATATATATATATATATATATATATATATATATATATATATATATATATATATATATATATATATATATATATGATATTAATCCGGGAATTCCACCTCAAACCCAAACTGTGGTGCCGCTACGTCGATGAAATATTTGCAATATGGCCTCATGGCGAACAATAGCTCAAATGCTTCCATGAGTTTCTTAATTCTATCCACACAAAGATACAGTTTACTCTGGAACTTGAGGAAAATAATCAGCTTCCGTTTCTAGACGTCCTCATAACCAAAACAATGGATGGTGATCTACGACACACAGTATATCGAAAACCAACACACACACGGATAGATACCTGAATGCTGATTCTCACCATCACCCCTAACAAATAGAGGGCGTAGCCAATACCCTAATATCAAGATCCCTTCGCCTAATTGATAACCAAGGAAAAGAAAAGGAACTGTCACACATAAAAAGGGCTCTCCAACAAAACAGCTACAAGACACCAACAATAAATAAAGCAATAAAATTACAACAAAAACCAACGGAAGAAACAAGGCCACCTGCCGAGAATAGACAAATCACCGTACTTCCTTACATAAAAGGTACAACAGATAGAATCGTCAGATTATTCCGGAAACACAACATATCTACAGCCTACAAACCATATAAAACCATAGGCTCTTCTTTAAGAAATCCAAAAGACAAATCAATCTGGAAAATCAAGGCGTATGTGGCACCTGCAATAAAACATACATAGGCGAGACAAACAGAAGAATATCAGCTAGACTAGAAGAACACAATCTCAGTATAAGAAACAGACATCATCGGCACTTTTTCAACACCAGCACGAGACAGGACACAAAGTTGATTTTGACACCGGCCAGCAAATCGCTAATATGGAACACTACAAGGCAAGATTGATCCGTGAATCCATCGAAATTCAAAAGAACGGCACTCTGAATAAGAGAAACGATGCACTCAATCTCCCTTCTACTTGGAAAACTCTCTTTAAGCGGGACCATTGTACCGTCACGCATGCCACGCTTAATCTGACACCAACGGTGGCGCTCGAGAGGGAGGCGGAGCCAACGCCAAGCAATCGTTACTATCTGCGACCGCGTATAAAGCATGATGCACGTTGAATTTCTTTCAGTTGATCTACAACCATTAAGCACAGAAGATGCCAGATGAGATGTTGGCGAAACGTCTGCAAACTTCCACAGGAAACCAAACGAACGAACGGATGTATTCCCGGATTAATACTGAATCACATGCTCCCATAAAACATATATATATATATATATATATATATATATATATATATATATATTTATATATATATATATATATATATATATATATATATATATATATATATATATATATATATATATATGTTTATACGGCTTTCACGGATTCCTCTGTGTGAGTTGCAGTAGCAGTGGATGCATCCACATTATGCCGTTGTAGTGCTGAAATCACATTCAGCAAACGTACAACTATATGCAACTCTGTGTATAAGTGAAATAAAATGTCCGATCTGTCCTTTGCACAGCCAGGTGCATGTCGGTACCCTGATGAGTCTAGTAGAGACGAAACATGTGCCTCTGCCGTATCACTGTAGCAGGGAGGGTAAGTTTTGACTTTCTTCTCGGTGTGGTGGTACAGGTAGGCCATCATCTCAATGGTGGGGGAATTGGATGGATTGTGTTCTGTAGCAATCTATTCAAACTGTGCAACCTCTAACACGAAAAGGATGTGATGGAACGAAGTTTGCATTTACTGGTTGCATTTTATTTCATATATATATATATATATATATATATATATATATATATATATATATATATATATATATATATATACATAAAAACATAATATTTCATAAATTGGCATTTTCTTTTATTTTAAATTTAAACAATAACAATCACTTTACCTTTTATAATTTTATAACCTTTTAATTATGAAATGTTATGTGTATTTAGTCGATAGTGCAAATTCATCAAGTCAGCAAGGTCGCTTTCCGGGTCATGAGGGATCGAGATTGTAAGAAGGTGATTCGTTGACTTGATGAAAAACACAAAACAGGATAAAAAAGGACGGATATGCTTGGGATAGTGTTCAATCGGTGCAATCAGTTTAAGAGTCAGTTGATCCGATGCAGAGCAGCCACTTCTTTGTGAATTAGTTAATTGCCCAGAAGGCTAGTGAAGCGAAAATCCCAAGCGTGTCCCAGTCCTGAGCAGGTCTACAAATAGAGAACTCTAGTGAAAACCCCTGTCAAGGGTGCCAGGATGAAGATAATCTTTAACATAAGTTAAAAAATTAGTTACAATGATGTAGAGCCCGAAATGTTTAATGTAGCTTATTTTTAAATAAACTATTTTTTATATATAATCCGGAGTTAAAGAGTTTATTTAGAGTGCAATCTCTGAAGACCAAATTCCTAAATGCTACGTCCCTAGTCACATCTCAAAACTGGGTGTGAATGAAGTACTTCATTACACACGGAGTTGCATATAGTTGTACGTTTGCTGAATGTGATTTCAGCACTACAACGGCATAATGTGGATATATCCACTGCTATTGCATCTCACACGGAACAATCCGTGAAAGTCGCATAAACATATTTACGTCATCCGGCGGGAGGTCGGCGAAGCCGCCTTCAGTATTTGCATGCTTCCTTCCGATCTGTCCTTTGCACAGCCAGGTGCATGTTGGTACCCTGATGAGTCTAGTAGAGACGAAACATGCACCTCTGCCGCATCACTGTGGCGGGGAGGGAAAGTTTTGACTTTCTTCTCGGTATGGTGGTACAGGTGGGCCATCATCTCGATGGTGGTGGAATAGGATAAATTGTGTTAGTTAGCAATTTGTTCAAACTGTGCAAACTTTAACACGGAAAGGATATGGTTGGAACGAAGTTTGCATTTACTGTTCGCATTTTATTTCATTTACACACGTCTATCGTTACAACTTTGTAACTTCATCAGGAGTAAAACTACAAAATCAAAGAGAAAAAGGGATAACATCATAAGAGACTGAAAACACTAAAATAAAACAAACTTACAGTTTAAGAGTTATTGCTGAAAATTTACCTTCAACACGCCCAGTATAGTGATTTAAAATAGACTACTTGCAAATAAAGATCTTGAAAATTCCTAATCTCTTTTTTTTTTTTCTAGCCCGGATACTCTAAGCAATACAGCTCATATATAACATTGCTATTATACAACAATGGTGTTTTGTCTTTGACTCTTGAAAATAAATTTTGGTTACTCAATAAATTGTATTTGACAATTTTTATATTCGAAAAATCTTAAAATAAGGAACCGATAGAGTTGGTCAATCAGTTGACAAAAGGAAGTCTGTTATATTTAATTAGATTTTCATTGGTTTCTAGCGCAGACGGAAATAAGTTTGTTTTATTTTAGTGTTTTCAGTCTCTTATGATGTTATCCCTTTTTCTCTTTGATTTTGTAGTTTTACTCCTGATGAAGTTCCAAAGTTGTAACGAAATATAGAGTACTAGCGACCCGCCCCGGCTTCGCACGGGTGCAATGCTGATACTAAATACACTACAGAAAAACTGTGACTATTTATTTTATTTTTACAACAATTATTACATTGGCCTCCGACGCGCTATTTATAGGCACGCTGCCGCCGCCCCGGTCGGCCAGTACCGCCGCAAGCGCTACTTCCCGCAATTTTAAATCTGTAATATCTTCGAAAATATTCATTTAAATCTTGTGCTGTAAAGGACCATATAGATCTATATTAAATCAACAATGTATTTAAGCTATTTAATTGGATAAGGATTAATGCTGTATTGGTTAAAATCGCTTCAAAATTTGCCATTATTTGTCGTAAAAAGTAAATGACAAAAAAATGTTATTGTGGGATATCCATGAGAGATAGACATATACCATCGCGGAGTTTTCTGTAGACCTTTTCAATGTGTACAAATAATTAGTACATTATTTTGATAAATCTCGTAGGGTTCAGCCTGCGTTTGCAATGTAAGCGGAAAAAAATATGATAATTAACGACATCACATTAGAAACCTCAAAAATAACAGTATTTCTCCACTATTTAATGGATGTTATTATACATATAAATCTTCCTCTTGAATCACTCTATCTATTGAAAAAAACCGCATCAAAATCCGGTGCGTAGTTTTAAAGATTTAAGCATACAAAGGGACATAGGGACAGAGAAAGCGACTTTGTTTTATACTATGTAGTGATTTAAGGAAAAAAGAGTTTGACTAATATAGACCGAACTCCTGATAAGTTTTGCTCCTGTATACACATTGTACGGTCGAGACTTACACTACATATATATATATATATATATATATATATATATATATATATATATATTATTATTATTATTTGAAAAATTAATAAATTAGACGACATTGAAAATAGTGAGTAACCATGGTAAAACAAAGTACGTCTGTCCTTATAGTATTAGGTCTTTTCAGTTGTTTGACAAATAAAATAGTTGCTCTAATACAAATATATTAATAATAATGCTGTAAATGTATTATATAAGTCCTTACCCCCATAGGAACTTTCCTTAGACCAAGTATATTTACATTTTATAAAAATATTTTTTACGACAAAAGGAAAAATTAAGGCATTACAAAAAGACAAATCTCGTTTTAACAATTCAGGAAGCATAAAACATATTTCCCGAGAAGTTTTCTTTTGTATTATGTATATTTTTATTAGAAGTTTTCCCTTTTGGACCCGACAAACAAGAAACGCACGAGATTCCCTTGCGGATTTACCTTTTTTCTTCCATTTTATCAATTTTCCATTTCCATGTGGAGATCCTTAGAGAGCCCACTACTTATTTTCCATGTCGTAACTTGATTGACCCACTTCAAAAAATCGAAAAACAAAAAAGAACACTCTATGTGTAACTATGAAGATTATAAAAGAAAAATAAATTGGTATTTATCATGTTATTATTCGCCAAATAGTAACAGTAGCTATTATCCGTAACATATATAGTAATAAATATCACTTATATTACAAAAATAAAAATATTGTCGCGATCCCCGAGGAGGTCGCCTTGAATCTGATGGGAAGTGACCGGTTATCAATCTTAAAAGGCAAAATTAAACTTATAATTTAAAGGTAGGCGATAAAATATTTCTTCTTCTTCCTCTTCATCCAGCGCTTTGTGTCCACTGCTGGACATAGGCCTCCCTCATTCTTGTCCATTGTGCTCTATCTTGAGCGATTTGCATCCAATTCTTTTGAGATCGTCAGTCCAACGGGTAGGGAGTCTTCCTCTACTTCTTTTGTCTAATCTCGGCTTCCACTCGAGTAATCTCTTCGTCCACCTTCCATCACTGATTCGGGCGACATGTCCGGCCCAGTTCCATTTGAGTGTGGCAATTCGGGAATTTACGTCGGTAACTCCTGTCTTTCGTCTCAGGTCTTCATTTCTAACCCAGTCACGCAGCGATATACCTAGCATTGACCTTTCCATCTTTCTCTGAGCTATTTGCAGCGTTTTAGAAGTTGCTGTTGTCAATGTCAAAGTTTCGGCACCGCAGGTCATAACCGGTAACACACATTGGTCAAATTCTTTACGTTTTAAAGAAATTGGTATATCGCTTTTAAAGATGTCTTTAAGTTTTCCATAGGCTGCCCATGCGAGATTTACTCTTCTCCGTAGCTCACATGTTTGATTATCTCTTGTGATCTTTATTTCGTGTTTAAGGTATATATATTTTTCCACAAGCTCCACTTCGTTGTCTCCAATATTGATATTTCCACTAGGTACCAGATTGGTCATAAATTTTGTTTTTGATATGTTTATTTTAAGACCCACATTGGCGCATACTTGCTGAAGTTCATGTAACATTGTACATATATCCTTGAGATTATCGGAAAACCAAACTATGTCGTCCGCGAACCCCAAATTTGTTAATCTTTAGCCGTCTACATTCAGGCCTCTTTTTTCTCAGTTAAGTTTTTTACAGGTGTATTCTAGTACTGCAGTAAACAGTTTAGGGGATAAGGTATCACCCTGTCGGACTCCTCTGCCAAATAAAATGTTTACCGCTTCTCATATCTGGTAAATTTGGGTGCGGCAAGCTAGCTGGGTAATTCGTAGCGATCGCGATATTCCACGACCTTTCGAAAAAATGGGTAAAAGCAAGAATTTTCAAGTCAGACAGCCTAACATTCCGCCGAACTGAGAATAATCAAAAAATAACTCCCAACTGATATATAAGAGAGTTTAAACTTTGGAATAGAAATACAAGTGTACAGATAAACGTCAAAATACTATTGATAGGTTGATAGGCTGTTTTCTTAGTTACTATAGGCATTATATGCAATTGCTCTGGAAGTTGCAAGAAACAAAAAACTCATACAATGGCTGAAACTCATATCAAACATTCCATATTAAAGTCCATTAAGCTCAGTTTTGGAGAAGAGACTAATATAAAAATGCGTAATATATACCTGTCCAACAACATAATTCAAAGATTCATCTCAAACATGTCCAAAAACATGATGGATTAAATTTTATCGGAAATAAAGACTTCTATCTTTTGCTTTTAACTTGACGAGTCCGCCGATGTTTGTTCATGTTTCCAATATTTCGTTTTCATGAGATATGTTTACTTGGAGGACATTATAGAAAAGTTTCTCTTTTGGGGGGCACTAAACATGAAGATGCTATGGAAAGAATAAGTTCATTCTTTGAAAAAAAATACTTACAAACGAATAACTTATATGGAGTGGGCTTCCAGTTAAAAGGTAGAGATCTGGAACCCCAAATAAAGAAGTGCTCGACTCCTCCAACAACATGAACTCTGATCATATTTTTGTTTTCTACACAGCTATTCGTTGGCTGTCAAAATTAAGTATTGCTGGCCGAAAAATTAAATTACAAAAAGAAATAAAACAGTTCTTGGAAATGAAAGGAAAATGTTAGTTTATAAACAGAAAGAAGTTTATTTATCTGTTATCTTAGATCAGCTAAACAAACTAAATATCAAACTGCAGGATTGAAAAACGCACATCACTCACTTCTGAGATAATATATCCAGGAGTTCGTATTAAAGCTGCAAAATTGGATCCGTAAAGTAAACCTTAGAAATTTTGTCATGTTAGAACATCGTGGTATTAAAAACTGGAGATAATCTGAGAAAGGAAATTAATAACCACTGGTAAATTTGACTACTATAGTATATGAAAATAGCGTTTAAATGTCAGGAATAAATTCCGGTATATGGTTGAAAAAAATGTTAGAGTCAATATATTTACTTCCTGTTAGACACGCAGAAAACATAATTATAGTTAGAAATTAGAAAAAAAATTCCTGGCGCAGATGGAACTAAACTAATGCATTGTTAATATTATAACGCCTCTAAGTGAAATTGTAACTAGTTCTGTCATGGAGAGTAACTATCATATTTCCTCAAAAAGTGCTTGTGTCATTCATTTATATGCCAAAAAGAAGATCCTAATAATTTGGAAGACTATCGACTTATAAGCATTTCATCCTCCTTTCCAAACATTTTCAAAAAGATATTCTACATCGGACTTAACAATACTTTGTAATGGTTGGTCTGTTTTCTTTCAGCAGGGACTTTTGGGGAACCGATCTATTGAGATTGGAGTCTTTGAATTTGTGGAGAGGGCGTGAGTGCCTTGGAGGGGGAACAATTGGCATGCGGTCTTTTTCTCGAAGTTTTCAAGGCTTTTGATTGCCTTTCAGACTTGTTGAGTAAACTATATAAATACGGCGTACGGAAACCTGCATTATCATGGTTAAAGACTAGAATACAGAAAGTTGCATTAAGAAGAATCGACAAATTTAGGCTTGGTGTGCCTCATGGAAGCATTTTTGGGCCGTTGCTTTTTATCATTTTTCTGAATGACTTACCTACAGTACTGTTTAATAACCTAGTCACTATTGTTAATTATGCTGGTGATACAAGTATTTTAATGAGAAACGAAAATATTGAGACTTTGCTGAATGATTCTGGAATTTCTAATTTAAAAAAATTTCGTCGATTTTCTGGCTCAAACGTGTACATACGTATTGCTGTGCAACTAATTTTCTCTCTTCTATAATAAGTCGACAAAATGTATATAAATAGTAAAAAAAATGAAAATAATAAAAAATATCGAAAAATTTATGATCCAAGAAGTAATTTTTTGATTTTGGCAAGTAAGGTCTAAAGAAAAATAAACCATCAACATATATAAACCTTTTAAAAGTAGACGTAACAATGGTTAAAATGTGTCTATGTAAAATATCGAAATCGAAAAAAAAAAAACACCAATAAAGTTTCCCGTGGAAAATAAAGGTGTTTTTTTCAAAAAATGTGAATATCTCGGAAACTGCTTACTTCTCAGATCTCAATAAAATCAGGCTTATTCAGTGCAGAAGAAGATACACTTTCAGAAAATTTCATGTAAATTGAGTAATTTTTAAGGGAGATAGAGAAGAAGAAAACAAAAAATCAGTTTTCCGCCATTTTCTCGAAAAATTTGAGGTTATGTTGAAAAATAACTTTAAAAAGTTTTAGACTTTTTTATTATCTGCAACTCTTGTATAGAACACTTTCCACTAGGAGGTCACGTTTTGCCGGAAATTTCACCATTTTGCATGATCTGCAGTTTAATTTTTATTACCTCTCTTTGTTATAAGTTTAACTAAATTTTCCATTTGGTCCCGGATTCTATATAATTTTTTTTTCTATACAGGTAATTATACTAGTCTAAAAGGCATTTCCATTAAAAATATTATTTCGTCTTCATGTTCTCAAGAATAATAGGTATCCAATTGAAACAAATTTTAATTAATTCAATTAACAACAACTATTTAAATTTATTTCCTGGGAAAAATATTGTAAAAAGACCTGTTTGCCTCATTGAAAAATGACTAAAAGCATGTTTTAGATATTTACATAACATAACGCAGTTAGTGTCAAAATAAACGACCAAGAAATGTACCCAAGTTTGAAAATGCGTATAAGAAAGGCATTTGAATAAATCTCGGGCTTAATGGCCCTATACGAGAGCTAATATTGCTTTCTAACTATTTATTCAGTAGAGAAAGTTAGCAAAAATACCGTATTTAAGCTATGACAACGATAAATACAGTTATGGGTCATTTTTAAGGATAAAAGTGTGCTATCGGGATCTGTTTAAGACCAGCACTCTCGTCATATTTTGTTTTAATTTATCTCAAAGAGTGTAATGACCGTATGTCAAGAATCAACACCTCCTACTCTCCTGCACCTGTCTACTTTCAAGATCAGGAAAAAACCCTATTTAATCAGATTTCGAATTCAACCAGTTATGAAAAATCCATTTTGCGAAGTGGACTAAGTCCAAAACATAAAACAATGGTCTGCTTGGGTCAGTGGGATGCAGATAAAAAATACTGAGCTTATTTACAGTTAAAAAATGGTGATTCTCCGGGAATTTTATTTGACAATGTATTAACGTGCATGGGGGACAGTCGGCTAAAATATTTTCAAGATGGCAGCAGTTCCAGTTATACCGGAAGTAGATGTCAACTTACTTATTTTAAATAGAACATCCTATATATATATATATATATATATATATATATATATATATATATATATATATATATCAATTTTCCCTATAAAGAAGTCTTTATTATTTAATTTGGGTTAGTTTTCTCGTAGACGAATATCAACTTTAGTAGTCTTTTTATGATATGAAAATTATTAGTACAGAGTGGTCAAAAAAGAAGAATAAAAATTGTATTTAAAAAATCGTCAAAAGTCAATTTTTTCAAATAGAAAGCATCTGTTTTTATAATTTTATCATATTGAGCATTAAAAATAAGGGTAAGTTTGAATAAGGTTGTCTATTCCAAAAATTTGTAGTTTTCAAAATATTGTCAATTCAACATTTTTCTATTGTAAAAATGCTATTCGGCTTTTAAGTTTTGGTATTAGTTGGCCATGACGGCGAGGCGTGGCGAAAATAACATAATCGAACCCTACAGAATTGTCACTATTTCTTGGCATTTGACATTCATTAATAATAATCATGTCGAGGCGATTAAATTACACGCACGAAAGTTATTTAAACTTATTTATTATTTATGGAGAATGTGATAGAGTTATTTCAAAAACATGCGATATATTCGCGGTCCGATATCCGCAGAAACAGAAACCAACACCACCAACTGTTAAAAGGATTATAGAAAACTTCAAGAACTTAGAATCCATAAAAGCAAAATGAAATAGAAATACACCAGTTGTTAATAATGAAAATATTGAAACTACAATTTTAGGATATTTCACCGCATATCCAACAATATCTACAAAGCAAGTACCATTGGAGTCTGGATTACCTCAAACATCAGTTTTAAGGATTTTATGGAAACACAATTTTCATCCGTATGTATATTCTATAGTACAACATTTAAAACGCACTAATTTTCCACGAAGAGTATAGTTCTGTCAATTTATTTTACTTCGGTCACAAGAAAATGCTGGTTTTTTGGATAATATTATTTGGTCGAACGAAGTCAAATTCACAAAAAATGGATTGTTTAATCGACGCAATTCTCACTATTGGAGCGACTCAAATGTACATCTAGTTAGAGAATTAAATTTTCAAGAGTCTTGGGAGTTTAACATGTATTGTGCTATAAGAAATGACAGCGTCAATGCCCTAACATTCTACCAACATAATCTGAATGGTAAGTTAGTCATTTTTGAAGACTTCTAAATACAAAATACGTTTTTAAATTATAGGTGAGCGCTACTTCGACATCTTGAGAAATTTGAAAATGAACTATTTAAATAACTTGCCGCATCAACATGATGGGGCGCCTCCACATAATAGGCATTTAGTTAACAATCATCTGAAAAACTTGTTTTATGATCAATAGATAACCAAGAATGGGTCACATCTTTGGCCACCTCGCTCCCCCGACCTAACAGTAGTTGATTTTTTTATTTGGGAGACAATCAAAAGTAAAGTATTCAACACCGCAACCTTATATAAAGTAACCCTTATTTGTAATGCTTAATATGATAAAATTATAAAAATAGGTGCTTTTTATTTGAAAAAATTGACTTTTGACGATTTTTTAAATATAATTTTTATTCTTCTTTTTTGACCACTCCGTACTAATTATTTTCAAAATATCATAAAAAAAAACTACTAAAGTCGATCTTCTTTACAAGAAAACTAACCCAAATTAAATAATAAAGACTTCCTTATAAGGCAAATTTATAGTTAAGTTTTGGTCCGCAAACATCATTTATACATAAAAATTTAAATATGTCCAAAACGGTGAGACTTAAGTATAGAATATTATACATAAAATATATCTAAAATTTTACGTAGAAATCAAAAATGCAATAATATATAGGGTATTCCATTTAAAATAGGCAAGTTGACATGTACTTCCAGTATAACTGGGAGTGCCGCCATCTTGAAAATACTTTAGCCGGCTGTCCCCCAAGCACGTTAGTACACTGCAAAATTGTCAGATTCTTCAGAATCATTCTGTATAAACCCTATTTCTTCCAAATGTTCTATGATAGTCTTAATAAAACTGTAAAATATATCTGAGTAAATTTTTTTTTGAAACAAGACATATGGAACAACTTCTTTAAGGCTCGAGCATACACTAGTTATCATGAATGTGTCAATTGATCTTGCTAAAGAATTTTCATTAACGGCTTTTCGCACAGTACTGCCACCCTTGTAATCTAAATATAGCTCAATATGAATTTCGTTAAAAGGTAAAATAGCATATTTTTCATTATCAGTTAGGAACGTGAATAATATTACTAGCATTATTAAAAAATTTCCATTCATCAGTATGAAAATCGGTCAAAAATTTGTTACTTTTTTACTGTTTCAGGCTGAGGCAATACAAGAGGACCATGGCCTTGTAAATATTTGTAAGCCCAAAGCCTTATACTAAAAAAAAATTGAACAGAGGATCATACTATTAGATGAGTATCTATACCTTTTCTCCGTATAATAGGCAAAACTAATTGTTTGGAAATGAAACGTAAACATTCAGTAAACTTTTCATAAAAGCGTTTCAAATTTTCAAGTCTCTCTCTCTCTCTCTCTCTCTCTCTCTCTAACAGCCCAATTTGGTCCACTTCTGGACATATGCTTTCTCTAGTCTCTTGCATTCCAACCTATTTTCTACAATCCGGTACCAATTTCTACCTACTTTCCTTTTTATGTCGTCTATCTACCTTTTTGGGGGTTTTCCGATACTTCTTTTTGACGACCTAGGTCTCTATTGCAATATATCGTTTATCCCCTTGTATAGTCTTGCCTAGCGACGTGTCTCACCAGGATCCGTTTCAAAGTAGCAATGCGTTTTATCACATACTCCACTTTCGTGGGTCTTCTTTCTTCTTCGTTCCTGATTCGGTCACATAGTGATATTTCCAGCATGATTCTTTCTATTGCTCGCTGTGTAGTACGCCGTTTATTAGCTGCTTTAGGTCATTACTGAGAGAACGCAGGAGTCAAATACTCTTCTTTTCAAATTAATGGGAATATCGGGATTTTTAAGAGCTTCCAACGGCTGCCCAAGATGTTCTAATTCTTCTATTTATTTCCGCTTTTGGTTTTCTTTCCCAAGTCTAATTAAATGGCTTAAGTACACATATTACTCGACTCATTGTATTTCGTTGTTTCCTACATAAGTTACTTATCTTCTGGAAACATTATTATGGTTTTTGCTATGGTCATGCTTAATCAAACTTTCTCGGAAGCATTTTTCAACTCAGAGAGCATTTCCTGTAATTTGTCTAAACTTTTACTTATTAATAACACGTCATTCGCGAAACCTAGATAGCTGAGATATCCACCATCGATTCTAATGCCCTTATGTTCCCAGTTTAGTTGTTTAAGGACATCTTCCAGTGTTAAAGTGAAGAGTTTAGGAAAAATCGTATCTCATTGTCGCACCCCATGACCAATATTTTTGTTTCTATGTTTCAAGGTTCTCTGTGATCTTTACCTGTAGTGTAGCCTTATTGTAAATATATTTTAGAAGATTTCAATAATTTTTTTTATTGAATATTATATTCTGTGATTTTTCGATTAATAATTTGATGTTCTGTATCTGCTCTGTTGTACTAAAGCCCTTTCGAAACCCAGCTTGTTCTGGAGCTTGATAGGAGTCAAATTTGTTTATCAGTCTATTAGTTATAATCTTTGTAAGCAATTTGTATGGATGTGACAAATCTGAGATACATTTAAAAATAATTTTAACGAGTTGTACTGAGGGCATTAACAGTTTTATTAACTAAAGGAATTGGCATCATTGTTTCATCAATAATATCGATCAAAATCTAAATTTTTATCCAAACTGCTAGCAGTAAATAGAATATTTGCTTTTGATATGGAAACACTAACCTTTTGGCCATATAAAAAGTATTATAATTTAAAATTTTTGTCAGTATAAATTGCCCAGAAATAGAAGGGCTAGGTGTATGCTATCGCCGTTGTTTACTAATAACCAATCTTTTCTAGCATATGGAAAGACAGTCAGAGTGGAACTTGCAGGAAATATATCTTTTTCTTTAATGGTTTGAAGAAGAAAATGCTTACTTGTTAAAGTAATTCTATCACAGTAAATATTTCTGTATATTTTATTTAATTTTCAAGGAGATTATTTAAATAGGAGTAGTAACATCCCCTTAAAACAAAACTCTTGCTTACCTTTTATAACTTTAATAAATATTAAGATAATTTATAATTTAATACAAAATTGATATATTTGGTGAGGGAACGAGAAAATTGTAATCTTCACGTGACTTTACCTAAAAAGATGCGCATATTTTCAAAATAATAAAATAAATATATGTTCTGAGAATATTTGAGTCTTTTTGGTTCCAATAAAAAAATATCATTTGAGATAATTACCCATAATCCTACGCAATTTTTCTTGTTTCTTTTTTATTTTTCTTGTTCTTTACCTGAAACAAAAAAAAAATAATTTAGTTCTTTCCTATTTTTAGGTTTTTTTAATGGAGGAAATATTATTCTTTTAATGAAGGAAATATAATTTTTTTAATGGAGGAAACATTATTTTTTGAATATTTATTATTATTTAGTAATATGTATTTTTCGTCAACCACCTCGTATATTATATCATTTTCACACTCTATTGTTTGATACATTTTCAAAAGGATGTTTAGTCAATTAAATTTAAACAGATTTAATTTTAAATCGTTTTTTTAACAGCTTAAACTTTGTCGTCGAGCTTATTTCATATCCCATTTAGCTCCCTAAAATCCGTGAAATAAAATCGGAAACCACTGGGAATATAAGATTTATAGTTAGTGTGGCTTGGTAATTCAGTACATAAACCCGCTTGAAGATGATACACAAAAGAGTAGAAGACCAAGCCAAGATTATAAAAAGTTTATTTGACAAATATTAAACCGTCGTATATGAATTTTTATCACTCAATAAAGTAAATTGAATAAAAAATTTTTAATTAACCCGACTTTTCAAAGTTGCATTTAAGAGCAAAAAAAATTAATAACCTCGTTTCTGATTCTTCACTTAACAACTTTTTTTAGGCAGCAACAGTTGAAGGTTCACGCATCTCTTATATATATATTTAATAAATACATAAAACTATTTGACGTTTCGCCCTTTATTTAAGGCATTTTCAAAATGCTTGCCTCCTTGACATTTTGCTGTTTTGTTTCAGAAACAAAACAGCAAAATGTCAAGGAGGCAAGCATTTTGAAAATGCCTTAAATAAAGGGCGAAACGTCAAATAGTTTTATATATTTATTAAATATAGAACCTAAACCCAAGAAAAGACAAAATAAAAGAAAAATGATATAATCTATGGTTCAAGAAACAAGAAAATAAATATATATATATATATATATATATATATATATATATATATATATATACATATATATATATACATATATATATATATATATATATATATATATATATATATATATATATATATATATATTTATATCCACTGCTATTGCATCTCACACGGAGGGGTCCGTGAAAGCCGCTTAAACATATATACGCCACCCGGCGGGAGGTCGGCGAAGACGCGTTCAGTATTTGCATGCTTCCTTCTGATCTGTCCTTTGCACAGCCAGGTGCATGTCGGTACCCTGATGAGTCTAATAGATACGAAACATGTACCTCTGCCATATCACTGTGGCGGGGAGGGTAAGTTTTGACTTTCTTCTCGGTATGGTGGTACAAGTAGGCCACCATCTCGATGGTGGTGGAATAGGATGAATTGTGTTTTATAACAATTTATTATAACTGTGCAATCTCTAACACAAAAAGAATATGATGGAGAGAAGTTTGCATTTACTGTTTCGCATTTTATTTCATATATATATATATATATATATATATATATATATATATATATATATATATATATGCTCTTCTATTTGACATTAGATTGTCAAGAGACAAATATGGTGTGTAAAATACAAAAAAAAAGCATGGTATTCAATGACAATTATCGAACCTCTACTAAATCAAAAGCCGAGGATAAATTCCAAGGCTTACTGGATCACACAGTAGATCGAATTATATTGCTTCAATTAGACGCCCTTGAACAAATCGATAAATTAAATTTGTAAATATGAGTTTCATTTGCAAATGGGGCTTCGATGGAACGTCAGATCAGAACCAGTATAAAATGAAATTTACTGATCCGATTATTTCTGATTTATTTCTCACCTCTCTTGTTCCACTTCAGTTAGCAGGTGTTAACACGGAAACTCAACAGAAACCGAACAAGTCTTTAAAGAAAAAAGAAAATTATGAACTAAACAACTTGCACCATATAAAAGAGTTCCCTTTGCCACCCCACCTTCAGTACAGTACAACTTATCTTTGACGATGATAGACGGCTAGGTGAATGCTGTGGCTGGAACGAAATCGGTCCAACATTGTTACCTCTGCCAAACAACATCTCAGTTCAACAACATTGATTCTGTGTTCCAGTAAATACAGAGTATTTCAAGCTACGACTGTTAACTCTACACGCATGTATTCGATTCTTCGAATGCTGCTTGTATTTGTCGTATCAACGTGACACACAGAAGTGGCAAGCCCGTAAGCAGAAAGACAAAGAGGTGAAAGCACAGACAAAGGCTATCATCCAATAGGCCTTTAAGGAGAGAGATTTGGACTTCTCGTTAACATGCCTGCTGTTGTTGGATCCGATTTTTATTTTTAATATCAAATCCGTGCTTTCGACCCACTGTGTTTTGACGACCCAAAACCAGCGAAAAGTCCTTGCCCGACGCCATTTTTGCTGGAAACCAGGAAGCAAGCTACGATACAACAGTATGCTTTATTTCACTTCTTCAACATGGCTAAACGGGTTGTCTGTCGCTTTTTGTTACATTAAGAGGTTCTATTCTCGATTTTCCACACCTGTATATGCCTATGAATTAAAATTTTGAAACACTAAATTCAGATTTTTTTGCGAGCCAACTAAAATCTTTAATAGGTATTTTTTAGTTACTTGGATGTAGTTGAATCCAAAAAAAAATGGGTTTGTTCAGGAAACAAAAAAAAGTTGAAATCTGTTCCGCAGTGAATCCGCGACTTGATACTACGGGACTTTATGAAAATTCAAATTTTTTGACATATGCAAAAAAAAACCTCTCAATTATAAATCAATAACTAATTTTTTATTGACCTTCCGAATCTTCAATTATAAAACTTCACCCTAAGAACATTTATTATTTAGATAAATAATCACTCTGTATGTTTATTTACAAAACTTCTTTCATGTTTTTCCGTATTACAACCAAAACCTCAAAATATATTCTTTGTTCCTCATTTGTAAGAGATCGGTATTATTTATTTTCTTGCGTAGAGATGATAAACGATCAGCCATCTAACACTGTTTAAGTAATTTCTCGATTTTTCATCGGGTCTTAGTGCTTTTTGATCGATTCTAATTGTTTGTGTTTAGAGATCTATTAATATTTATAGGAGAATGAATGGTGGAAGAGGAACAACACAATGAAAAATAAGAAACGCATTTATAAGAAATTTCCTTAAATGAGTTTGTAGATAACGTAATTATTAATCTGTAAGTTCGTAACTTGTTTTTTAAAGCCATAGTTTCTATAAAGTTGAAGGATTTAGAACATGGTTACTCGAATTATCTGCTAATTACTAATTACTCGGAACGGTGGAAATACTGAGTTTTTAGTTATATTTTTGAATACTTCCTATTTTTAGGTCGATATAAAAGAATTTGATTTTTTTTAGCGATCTCGTCGTTTTTCAAAATAATTTTTTTTTCGTTGAATGGAAATTGAGATGGAGAATTCACGTTTTTAAATGTATATACGTATATATAATATACATTTATGAGATGAGATTTTGTCAAAAGGTTTGCAAGTCTCTATAAGGAATCAAACAAATAAATTGAGGTATTCTTGTATTCCCGGATTAATATGTATATATATATATATATATATATATATATATATATATATATATATATATATATATATATATATATATATATATATATCGTATAAATAAGTGCTAAGACTCAATGTTATTTCAGATTAATAAAGAAGAAATCAGACACGGAAGGGTTAGATAATGTTTTTAATGGTTATTAAGCCAGTAAATTTGGTTTAGAATAAGATAAAATTAGATTTCAGGATAGTTTAAGATGTATTGTTTAATTTATAGTGTATGTAAACAAATATAGTCTCAAGAAACAGACAATAAATTCCAAAATTCTTGACTAAATAAATAATTTAGAATTCTTCAAAAATGTGACATATTTTTTTTTATAAAAACTAAAGTTCATTAAAAAAGTATGTTAAAAGTATTGAACTAGTTAGAGGAAGTGTTAATACAAAAATATATATATATATATATATATATATATATATATATATATATATATATATATATATATATATATATATATATATATATTTGAATGAACTAAAAGAGTGTGGATGCTTTTAAAAAACTAATAATAAAGTGTTACCCATTGTCATTGGTCCCAATAAAACAATCACTCATAAGACACAAAAATGCGTGTAGTGGAAAAATTAGTGCGAAATTAAGACAAAAACACCGTGATAAACAAACATTAATATACGAAATATAAGAAGAAAGTATTAATTTTAAGAATTATTAAACAAATTATGTAGAAATTAAAACCAAATCACTACATAGTATAAAACAAAGTCGCTTTCTCTGTCCCTATGTCCCTTTGTATGCTTAAATCTTTAAAACTACGCACCGGATTTTGATGCGGTTTTTTTCAATAGATAGAGTGATTCAAGAGGAAGGTTTATATGTATAATAACATCCATTAAATAGTGGAGAAATACTGTTATTTTTGAGGTTTCTAATGTGATGTCGTTAATTATCATATTTTTTTCCGCTTACATTGCAAACGCAGGCTGAACCCTACGAGATTTATCAAAATAATGTACTAATTATTTGTACACATTGAAAAGGTCTACAGAAAACTCCGCGATGGTATATGTCTATCTCTCATGGATATCCCACAATAACATTTTTTTGTCATTTACTTTTTACGACAAATAATGGCAAATTTTGAAGCGATTTTAACCAATATTGCATTAATCCTTATCCAATTAAATAGCTTAAATACATTGTTGATTTAATATAGATCTATATGGTCCTTTACAGCACAAGATTTAAATGAATATTTTCGAAGATATTACAGATTTAAAATTGCGGGAAGTAGCGCTTGCGGCGGTACTGGCCGACCGGGGCGGCGGCAGCGTGCCTATAAATAGCGCGTCGGAGGCCGATGTAATAATTGTTGTAAAAATAAAATAAATAGTCACAGTTTTTCTGTAGTGTATTTAGTATCAGCATTGCACCCGTGCGAAGCCGGGTCGGGTCGCTAGTTGTATATAAAACTATAGAATGTAAAATAGATTTAATTACGATAAATTGTGATAAGAAGAATATAAGAAAAATTAATTCGTATTGAACTAAAAAGAAAATAGTGGAACGAGGCTTTGGATAATATTTTGTCAATTCCTTACTTTTTAGGAAACGACAACAAAAAAAATATTTTTGTAGATTTGGAAGTTTTTCAAAGAAGAAAATAAATAAAAAAAAAACTGTAATTGTGTTTTATAATATATTGGGACCAACTAAAAGAAAAGGCAGTAGAAAGCTTTTAAATTTTTTGTAGACACTGAAAACTAGTATCCCATAATAACCTAATTTTTCTTAAAATAAAAACAATGAAATTAATAAATAATAGTTTGCTACACTAACCTACAATAATAATATTTATTATCATCAATATTAGGCGTGAAACTATATTAACTACTTGAATCACAATACAGCACACGATAATTTGTTTTAAATAATATCATTTTTAAGAAATAATGACGCTTTCCATCATAAACTGCACTAAAGCCATCTAGTAGATGATTGCAAAACTAAAAACGTTGCCAATTTGTGATACAGATTGTTAAAAGACAATGCACCATTTAACTTCATCTAATATTTATTAATAATATTGTGCCATTTGTTTGTCAAATAAAATTTATATTTGTGTGTTTTAATCATTCTGTGTATTGATTGTCTGACTGATATCTAAACTCACCTGAGAAGGACTCAATTTACAAGTATGAATACATCTATATCTATATAGATAATTTGAAAATTGAAAATATTTAAAATTGGTAAAGAATAGTTATAAATTATTATAATTATTTTTAACCTGGCGCTCAACAAATAAAAATTAATTTTTTTAATTTAAATTTTGGCAATATTTTGAAAATTTGAAAAATAAATTCAGAGATAAATAATAACAAAGTTTCCTAAATTTTATTGTCGGGCAAGTATTTTGTGTGGGTGCGCAATACCACCCATAATCGTCACAATATATATATATATATATATATATATATATATATATATATATATATATATATATATATATACAAAATTTAAATTTTATTCAGAAACAAAACAGCAAAATGTCAAGGTGCGTACCGGTAAAATTAAGTATTTTTAAGAGATTTTAAAGTTTTAACTATTATTTAAGTGTCTTGTTTGTTTTTCGAAAATGGTGAATATGTTTTTTATGTGATGTAATTTAATTATATATTTTTAGGAAGCAAACATTTTGAAAATGCCTTGAATAAAGGGCGAAACGTCAAACAGTTTTTATGTATTTATTAAATATAGAACCTAAACCCAAGAAAAGACAAAATAAAAGAAAAATGATATAATCTATGGTTCAAGAAACAAGAAAATAAATAAATATATATATATATATATATATATATATATATATATATATATATATATATATATATATATATATCTATATATATATATATATATATATATATATATATATATATATATATATATACGCAGTTTAAACGTAAAATGCACGGTTAGTATAACACAAGAAACACACTACCGAGTAAGCAACCCTGTAATAGTTAAAGATAAAGTCTACGAATCCCGACAAACTCAAAAGAAAAAAGGACAAAAACGATCTATCGAAAACGAAATTGCGAATCAAACTGTTAAAGTAAACACTTCGTTTAGGAGTCCTCAAAAGGGAAAATCTAAGACGTATATATACGATGTTTTTGTTTCTTTATTACTTTTTAGGTTTATTGAAAAGAAATAGACGGCAGGGGAAAGATTTGAAAATGTTTAAAGTACCCTATGTTTGAACTCGATTTTAAAAAGTTTCTAATTTTCAACTTGAACTTAAGGGTGGCTCTTTTTAATTTACGAATGACTAATCGGATGTACTTTCAGCTTAATTTGAAACCACATACTTCCTCACTGATGAAATTATCTTCATATATATTTAAATACTAGCGACCCGCCCCGGCTTCGCACGGGTGCAATGCTGATACTAAATACACTACAGAAAAACTGTGACTATTTATTTTATTTTTACAACAATTATTACATCGGCCTCCGACGCGCTATTTATAGGCACGCTGCCGCCGCCCCGGTCGGCCAGTACCGCCGCAAGCGCTACTTCCCGCAATTTTAAATCTGTAATATCTTCGAAAATATTCATTTAAATCTTGTGCTGTAAAGGACCATATAGATCTATATTAAATCAACAATGTATTTAAGCTATTTAATTGGATAAGGATTAATGCTGTATTGGTTAAAATCGCTTCAAAATTTGCCATTATTTGTTGTAAAAAGTAAATGACAAAAAAATGTTATTGGGGGATATCCATGAGAGATAGACATATACCATCGCGGAGTTTTCTGTAGACCTTTTCAATGTGTACAAATAATTAGTACATTATTTTGATAAATCTCGTAGGGTTCAGCCTGCGTTTGCAATGTAAGCGGAAAAAAATATGATAATTAACGACATCACATTAGAAACCTCAAAAATAACAGTATTTCTCCACTATTTAATGGATGTTATTATACATATAAACCTTCCTCTTGAATCACTCTATCTATTGAAAAAAACCGCATCAAAATCCGGTGCGTAGTTTTAAAGATTTAAGCATACAAAGGGACATAGGAACAGAGAAAGCGACTTTGTTTTATACTATGTAGTGATATACAGGGTATCCGGAAAAATGTGGAAAGAAGTACTACAAGTTCATATAAACTTTTTCGTATACGCACGCTTCCTCTTCAGAGATAGGGGCTCCCAAAGAGCTGCAATAGAATAAAGTTTTTTTACACATAATTATTGAACCACCAGGTATATTTCAATTTTTTTTTATATATGATGTATACCAGGTTAAACCCTTCAAATTATTATCCAAGAAAGTGTTGTGAATTACTCACAGCTGCAGGGGACGGACCAGCTGTGACACTCATGACTCCATTTTTATTCGCTTTGTTTGATAAGAATAAAAATGGGGTCATGAGTGTCACAGCTAGGCCGTCCCTGCAGCTATGAGTAATTCACCACACTTTCTTGGATAGTAATTTGAAGGATCTTACCTGGTATTCGTCATGCTATTATATATATATATATATATATACCTAGTGGCTCAGTAATTATGTGTTAAAAACTTGATTCAATTGCAGCTCTGCAGCTCATATTTCCAAAGAGGAGGCATATAAGGAAAAAGTTTATATGAACGTGTAGTATTCCTTTCACGTGTTTTTTTTTATATCCGGGAGATTTTCCACATTTTCTCGAACATCCTGTATATACTTGCATTTTTTGGTTATGGGAGATTGTCCCTGTTATAAGTAGCACACTTTTTGTGTTTCATTTTAATTTTTGACACGTAACTTATCTGTTTATTTAACACTTAACATATCTGTTTATTTAACCGTTATCAGAAATTTCTTAGGGTTCTTTTTAGAAAGCATTTTTCTAATATATTTAATGACTACATTACCAAATTGTATGAACTCAACACAACAAACAGCTTGATTGCACAGTAAAAATATATATTTTACAAATAATTCCTAATGGATCTTTCAGATTTTAACGGTAACAAAAATATCCTATATCTGAATATTTTTATCATGAAAATTTGCAATATTTCATCGGGGTTATTTCTGTTTCATTTTAAAGTTTCAAGCAATTAAATGCCCTGAAATAACAGCAGTAAATCATGCCGAAGACAGCTGTACCAACACTTAAAAGGTCTTGATACAAGTAAAATTATGTTTAATTAATTTTTTCTATTTAGTAAGTAACCATTGAAGTTAACATGAAAAGAAAATTTCTGTTGCAAGCAACTATTATTATTTTGATAATTACTGTATGGGTATGCCAAGTGTAAGTTTGCTGAAATTTCTTAGTGAAAGTTAATTTTTAGAAGTATAAATCGAACATTATCGCATATCTCAACAGCGCCACCCAGTGGTCACTTGTAAAAACTTAAAATGTTGCCCACACTTTTATATATATATATATATATATATATATATATATATATATATATATATATATTTTTGATTCTTGAACCATAGATTATATCATTTTTCCTTTATTTTGTCTTTTCTTGGGTTTAGGTTCTATATTTAATAAAAACACAAAACAATTGACGTTTCGCCCTTTATTCAAGGCATTTTCAAAATTTTTTCCTTCTTGACATTTTGTTACTCTGTTACTACTCTGTCATTTAGTAACAGAGTAGCAAAATGTCAAGGAGGAAAAAATTTTGAAAATGCCTTGAATAAAGGGCGAAACGTCAATTGTTTTGTGTTTTTATTAAATATAGAACCTAAACCCAAGAAAAGACAAAATAAAGAAAAAATTATATATATATATATATATATATATATATATATATATATATATATATATATATATATATATATATATATATATTCTTTCGGACAGCCGATCTTTGGCCACACACTATATTACTGAACACATTCTATTTTTTCAAAAACTCTTTATTGTCAACTTCAGTTCTAATACTTGTCAAATACTTCCAAGTTGTACCGACAAGCTCTCAAACTGAACTGTCCTCGACAGCCGATCTAGACCTTTTATATACCCTTTTGGTCGATATCAGAAGATTACGGATCTTTTT
This sequence comes from Diaprepes abbreviatus, assembly GCA_034092305.1. Lineage (NCBI taxonomy): Eukaryota > Metazoa > Arthropoda > Insecta > Coleoptera > Curculionidae > Diaprepes > Diaprepes abbreviatus. The sequence continues at coordinate 930,709 of JASJET010000081.1, read as the reverse complement.
AGAATGGTGTAACGAAAATAAGAAAAAGGAGTAATGTGGCGATTTCTAGACCTTCTACCATAGGCGTTCCATGTTAAAAATAAGGAAATAAAATTTTCTGAAAAGTTCCAGATCTTGTTTCCTAGATGTCTTATGAGGAAATTAACAAAAGGTAAAATTAAATAAATAAATCATAAATTCGTAGCAAATAAACTTAAAATCGTAGAAACTACAAACACAAGCTAATACTATGAAATGTATAACGCTATAAAGTTCGTTACATTGCCCCCTTCCAATCCTTGATCGTTCCGATCAACCTTCTTGATCCTGATAATGGGCCAACAACAAGATACAGACCTTAACATTACCATCAAATTAAAGAATAATAAGTCAAATTGACCCATTATTCAAGAAATCTCATCAAAATCTCAAAAAGTAAAAGGTTACTGGGTCTTATGGAATTCCTTGATTATGCAAGATGATCTATTAAAAAAAGTTTGGGAGAGCTCTGATGGCAAAGACTACAAGTACCAGACTATATTAAGCACCAAAAGGGTTCCAGAAGTACTGCAAGCTTTACATAATGGTGGAGGTGGCGGATACTTAGGGGTTATGAAAACTCTTGAAAAAGTTCTAGAGAGGTTCTATTTGCTGGGGAGCCGAGTAGATGTAAAAGAATGGTGTAAAACCTGTACAGACTGTGCTGCCAGTAAAGGACCAAAGACCCATAGCCATGGTAAAATACAGCAGGGCAATGTAGGAGTCCCTTTTGAAAGAATTGCAATTGACCTAGCAGGACAATTTCCTATTAGTAAATCCGGGAATCGCTATATTTTTGTAGCTATGGATTACTTCAGTAAATGACCAGAAGTCTATGCGATACCAAATCAAGAAGCCACCACCGTTGCTGAAATATTGTTTGAACAGTGGATTTATAGATATGGGGTGCCAGGAGAGATACACTCTGATCAAGGCAGAAACTTTTAATCTGAAGTTTTTAGGAACCCTTGTAAGCTTCTGAAAACCCACAAGACTAAAGCAACACCTCTACATCCCATTTCTGACACCAATCTGTTTCAGGTGACCGATCTTTGCCCACACACTGTATTATTGGACACATTCTATTATTTCAAAAGCTCTTTATTACTAAATTCGATTCTAACACTTGTCAAATACTTTATACACCCTTTTGGTCGATACCAAAAGATTACGGATCTTTCTAGAAGGATTTTCATACTACATGATTTAACGAAAATAAGAAAAAGGAGTAATCTGGCGATTTATAGACCTTCTGTCATAGGCGTTCTATGTTAACAATAAGGAAATAATTCCAGACCTCCTTTCATAGACGTCTCATGAGGACATTAACAAAAGGTAAAAATTAAATAAATAAATTATAAACTAGTAGAAAATAAATCTAAAACCGTACAAACTACAAACACACACTAATACTATGAAATGTATAACGCTATTAAGTTCATTACAATATATACTGTTTGTTTCCTGCAGATACAACTCTGGTCCTCCCTCCCATACGCCTTTCGACCACTTTATGGTCTCGTCAGTAGAGCTGTATCGAATCGAGAACAATATTTGCAGGAAACAACTGCTATATAAAAACTGAAAAATATCGCCAGTCAAAAGACATCTATATAATCACCAGAGTAGTGCGGAAACCTTGCATTTTTATAAATACCATGGATCACAATTAACACCGATATATGTCATATCTTTTTCAAAAATCTTCTTTGTGTAGTTAAGCAGTGTTTAAAAAGTGTATCGTTTTAAAGGAAAACAGAGCGGTTTTAAAATCTAATCCATCAGAAAATTGTAACCTTAAATTAGGAAATTATATAAAAGTGACAACATTCCTCCACTCAATAATTAAAACATAACCTAAACATTTTTCTTATTCGATCCAATCATAATAAATCTCAGCGATAAGGGCATTCGAAACACACCGTGTCAGTAACTCTGTCTTGGGGCATGATACGTCAAGTCAATTTGCCGGGCTGAATAATTGTCTTCTCCGGTGTGACCCAATCCTTTAGGCTGATAAACGATATACTTAATAGAGACAGTGTTGCCAAATCTTTTACAAGTGTGAAGGAAATTTGCCATTAGAAGCCTCGATCTGACGTTTTTTGTTTCATTTGATCCACCGATTTTCATATGTGTTTTAAAAAACATAGAATACATTTAATTTAACAAATAAATTTAAAATTAACAGATATTGTATGTACCTCGGAATTTTAGCAGTGACGGCTTGTTATTGTTTAGGTAGATAGTTCCAATAAGGGGACAAAATATAGAATAATTATCCTACAAGGTTAATGAGCATTATTATTAAAAATAAAATTTATTTAATAACTGTGATGGTGTCTACATAGGACAAACCAGCCAATACTAAAAAAATGGAATAAATGGCCACAAGTACGTTAAAAAAAACTGAACAGCCCACATAATGAAAAAAACAGACTTTTACGAAACTGTAAAAATACCATAGGTAGGAAAGGTAGGGAAGAAAAGAGAATTCTATGAAATGATAAAAATTCAAAAAAATACAAAAACTGTCAATTCATATATATATATATATATATATATATATATATATATATATATATATATATATATATATGTACTGAATAAATAAGTGCTCAGACTCAGTTTTATTTGAGATAAAAAAGAGAAGAAATCAGGCACAGAAAAAGTTAAATGCTGTATTTTAATGGTTAATATGCCAGTAGTTTTGGTTTAGAATAGGATAAAATTAGATTTAAGTAAGATGTACTGTTTAAATCGTAGTCTAAATAAACAGATAAAATCTTAAGAAAAAGACAATAAAATCCAAAATTCTTGAATGAGTAAAATAATTGAGAATTGTTATATTCTAAAAAAAATGACATATTGTTTTTTGTATAAAAATTAAACTTAATTAAAAACTATGTAAAAAGTATTGTACTAGTTAGAGTAAGGGTTATTACTAACAAATATATATATATATATATATATATATATATATATATATATATATATATATATTTAAATGAATAAAAAAAGTGTGGATGCTTTTAAAAAGCTAGTAATGAATACTTCGGCGTTTGTCCCATTAAAACAATCACTCATTAGACACAAAAGTGCGTGAAGTGGAAAAAGTAGTGCAAAATTCAGACAAAAAAATCATGAATAGTGATAAACAAACACTAATGTATGAGATATAAAAAGAATGTTTTAGTTTTAAGAGTTATTAAAGAAATTATGTATAAATTAAAACCATATTTTATATAAAATTATTGAATTTAATATAGATTTAATTAGTTTATAAGGTAAATTCAGACTTATTGTAAGCAATTTTGGCCCTAATATATTAAAAAACTTTTGCCAAATAAAAAGGTAATAATATTAAAGCAACAATAAGCATTTTAGAGTTTTTATGAACAAAATTTGATTAAAATTGTCATAAATTTTAAGGTGCAAAGTATTAACTTTTATCAATTTTAAAATGTAAATAATGTGCCAAAGCGGTTTTTATATATATCAAAATGTCGAGAAAACTCTAAAGTTTATTTATTGCAAGGTCAATTATGCTCAATAGTCAGGTTTATGTCAATATATTAATAAAAACATTAAATTTCCAGTCAAAATTGGTAAAATTAAAATCCCATCATAAAATCAATTTTTCAAGGTAGTAAGATTTATCAAGTTGCCAGGTGTCAAAAATCCTGACCAATCATATTGCAGAAATTTCGTATGTTTTAGCCGATTCTAAAAAGCCAAGGCGTAAAAATTTCGACATAGTTCAATTTTTCAGTTTGCCAGAAGCACTGCGTTTTTCGAGCTCACGAAAATATACATAACCTCAAATTTTCAATTGTTAATAAAAAAGAAGTCTTCCTACGTCACAAGAAAACAAAAGTTAAACATTTTGGTTTTAAAAGAGGTTATGTGTGTTTGTTGTTGTCAAGTAAAATGAATTTAATAATTTATTTAAAGTAATTGGTAAAGTTTATAAGTTTTGTCCTGTAAAATTATTGTGCAACTTTCAGACAACAACAAATATGATAATATTGTGATAAGAAGAATATAGAAAAATTAATTTGAATTGAACTAAGAAGAACATAGCTGAACGAGGCTGTAAAAAAATTTTCTTTTCTCAATTCCTTACTTTACGACAACTAAAATATTTTTGGAGATTTGGAGGATTTTTAAGGAAGAAATAAAATTATTTGAATTGTGTTTATTAATTTATTGGGACCAAATAAAAGAAAACATAACAATGTATTTATATTAGATAAGGAAATAGAAAGCTTTAATTTTTCGTTGACATTGAAAACAAACATCCAATATTAATCTAACTTTTCTTAAAATAAAAATAATGAAATTAATAAATTATAGTTTGCTATACTAACCTGTTAGAATATAATAATATTTATCATCATACATATTAGGTGTGAAACTATATTAACTACTTGTATCACAACACAGCACACGATAATTTGTTTAAAATAATATTATTTCTAACAAATAAACGACGCTTTCCATATAAAACTGCACTATAGCCATCTAGTAGACGATTACGAAATTAAACGTCGCCAATTTGTGATTCAGGTTATTAAAAGACAATGCATGGTAAATAAAAGTAACTAATAAGTAATATTGATTAGAAATAGTGTTGGATGAAAGATAAAAGTATTGACCATTAAATTCCATCTAGTAATAATTAATATTACTGTGCCATTTTTTTTATTGTTAAATAAAATTTATATTTTGTGTTTTAATCATTCTGTGTATTAATTATCTGATTGATATCTTATAAACTACTGAACTCACCTAAGAAGGAGTCAATTTACAGGTTTTAACACATCTATATCTATATAGAAAATTTGTAAATTGAAAATACTTCAAATTGGTAAAGAATAATTATAATTTATTATAATTATTTTTTACCTGACGCTCAATAAATAAATATTTATATTATTTAATTTACGGGCATCTTTGTGGGTTCATTATATATTATATATATATAATAAATCGTCACAGTACTGTAACAACAATCTTTGTTCATGCGTCATGACTGGTAGAATAAGGAATACAAGACAGGAAAAAAGAAAATATTTGGCACCACTGTTTCGAGAAAATTTTGCATACAGTTATCTCATTTAAATGACTCTCGAAATATGATGCATAATAAAAACGAAATTGGTTATAAATGCGGCAATAAATTGCAATTACATGCATGATGTGACTGCGTAAATGTGTACTCTGTATTGTAGGGCATAATTATTAATATGGGTGTTATAAAAATTACTTTTCGAAGTCCGACCGGTGGTTAATTTTGGGTAATAACATAAGGTTCGAAATTTTTTTATGGCTGACCGTATTTATGGTTATAAAAATTACAGGTTGTTGATACATGAGAATCGCCGAAAAGTTTTTGTTTTTATTTTAAAGATGGTTAAGTGTTCTGGGTAGAATTTTAATATATTTTGAGACGAAAATGTTTGATAAATCTGAACTTTTAATAAAATTTTTATAAAAAAAAATTGAACTGACTTCTAGTGTGTTCTAAAAAGTCAAAAATAAATATATATTTTTATATGAAATTCAAATTTTTGAAGTCGGCGCCAAACTAATACCTCGTCAAAGACGATTCGTATTAACAGATTGAAAATACTTTATTTGTAAGTGCTTTCTTACCATAATTTGTATATATTCGTAGTTATTTATATCATTTAGGAATAATTTGGAGCCAACTTCAAAAATTTCAATTTCATATAAAAATTTATATTTATTTTTCACTTTTTAGAACACTTTTAGAAATCGGATCAATTTGTTTTTATAAAAATTTTATTTTTCGATTTTTAGTTTGGAATTAATTTTGATATCCATAAATTATTTGAACTAAGTTCTAATTGATATTAGTGTATCTCGAAATGACTGCAAGGTGGCAAAGAAAAAGTACCCATTTTATCCAAAGTTCTAAATCACCCTAAAATGAAAGCCTAAAAATTCTTTAATTCTTAGAGTAGAATACTTTCAAATTCATAATTTACACCCTCAAGAACCTCTTATATCGGTTTTGGAGAAAATCGAAAAATGTAAAATTTTTAGGACGCCATATTGAATCCGCCAGATTGAATTTTTTAAAAAATATTTCAAATTCACAATTACCAGTAACAAAAATTCCTCAATATTGATTTTAAGCAAAATCGAAAGATGTAGAATCTTTAATGCGCCATCTTGAATCTGCCATATTTAATTTTTTTTTTTAAATAATTTCAGATTTGTAATGTGCGATCCCAAAAACCCCCCATATCAATTTTGAAAAAATCGGGCAAAATCAATTTTTATCCGCCATATTGGATACGCCATATTGAATTTTTTTAAAAATAATTTCAGATTTTTTATATGCGACCCCGAAAACTCCCCATACCAATTTTCGAAAAAATCGGCAAAATTGATTTTTTCATCCGCCATATTGGATCCGCCATATTGAATTTTTTAAAAATAATTTTAGATTCGTTATGTGCGACCCCGAAAACTCCCCCGTACCAATTTTTGAGAAAATCGGACAAAACTGATTTTTTGTCCGCCATATTAAATTTTTTAAAAATATTTTGGATTCGTTATGTGCGATCCCGAAAACTCCCCCATACCAATTTTTGAGAAAATTGGATAAAATTAAATTTTTTTGTCCGCCATGTTGGATCCGCCATATTGAATTTTTTTAAAATAATTTCAGTTTCGTTATGTGCGACCCCGAAAATTTCACCACACCAATTTTGGAGAAAATCGGACAAAATTAATTTTTTTTGGTCGCCATATTGTCAACGCCATCTTGGATTTTACTGCAAAAATACTCTTTTTAGGGGGTACACTTTAGGATCGGTTTTCACCCTGTTAAAATAAATCTTAGCAGATTAAAAAAAATACGTGTGTCTTATTTTTGTACCCTCTACAACATATTGAGGTTTGATTAAAATCGGAGCTAGACACTTCGGATACCTTCCTTGTAAGACTCAAATTTTCAGACATCGAACCAAATTTCGAATTTTTTTGTTTCACCAAACAGACATAAATATCCCATTGAAGGTATTTCTCAACTTCTGTATTATTGTACTAATTTCGTAATAATTCATTTTTGTAGGTTAACCTATCACTTTAGTTTTAGTAATATTTGTTACTAAGTAATGAACACCAACAAATACGAAACATGTTTTGACACAAGTGCTTCGACATTATATCGGGACGTATAATATAAAAATGTAATATTTGTTATGCTATTGTTGAACAAAAATTGATTACGAGTTTAATTTTAGGTTAATTACGTTAAAATTTTGGGTAAACTTCATGGGATCCTAAACAAAGCAATTTAGTAATAAACCTTCCATGTAGTTAACTAGTTATAATGTAAATTATCCCCCACAATAGAGCTATTGTTACCAGCTTCATTATTGAAGCTTTACCCCATTACGCCATTATTTATATAGTATGTCAATGGGCCACTGTTTTCCCCAATAACAAACGTCGGGAATATAATTATTTTGGTGAACTTCACCTCTGTGTCAAAATATTTGATATTGTGAAATATTGTCATAATATGAGTGTTTTTTTAAACTTGAGCAACGCTACCACTGATTTTAAATTTATTAATTTGAGTCAGTGTCGTTTTTTTTCAAGATACTGGAAAAAAATTGAGAATGGTTAAGAAGTATTTTAGCTTTGAAATTTCCAAACAAAAAAAAAACATTTGTATGTCGGACACGCATTATTTTTTGGTTCCTTAGCAGTTTTTGTTGTGGGTAATTTTTTTTTAGCAATATCGCTACCGTCTGTCTTTGGACTTATTGAAAGCATCAGTGTAAAGAATGGAATTTTTAACGGAAAACACTTTGACCCATATGTCAAATTTTAAAAGTTTTTTTTTGCTGTATCTTATAAATTAGTAGAGGAAAGTGACGAAATATGGAATATGGAATACCAGGTAGTACAAATAGTTGAAAACGCAATACAAGGCGTGGATTCTGGATACAAAGTTATTAGTGCAGAAATGAGGTTATTTGAAGAAACTCCAAATATTTCGGACAAGTGAGGGTACCGGCAAAGATATAAGGACCTAGGACTATTCCGTCAACTATACTATTTTAAAGCTTTATAGTAATTTTTCATGACAATTTCCTTATGTAACCAACATCGATGTTTACCTTGTCATATGTAAAGAAATGAGCCCTTTCTGACTGACTTCACTTCAGTCAAGTTAATGCAGTTATAAAGTGAAAAATGTAGTGTTTGCTCTACCAGTTGGACTTTTAAATATACTCTTTATAATTTAATATATAAATATAATAGAGTGCGTGGTTTATAATTGCTGTGCTGTAATTAATCTTCACTTAAAACAAAAATCCCTGTCCTAAATGAAGCCTCAAAGAGACACAGTTGAAGAAGATTGGCAAGAATCGAAACGGCTTGGAGTAATAAAATATATATACAGTATGACTACTGTATATATGTAGTTTTAGTATAAAAACGAACCATAAACCCAAGAATATAATCAAATAAGGACATATTTAAAGGTTGAAGAAAAATTAATTCCTATATTATATATATATTTCTGAATTTTCTTGAGTATGAGGTTTTTTGTTTTTAAAACTTTTAAAACAATCTAATTAAAATTTTAATGTTTCGCCCATTCTTTTGGGCTTTATCAAAAATATATTGTTAGTTTATGGAAAAAATCCAAGTGTTGAATTTTATACGGTAGAGCTACAACGGATTTTATCCATAAACTGACAATATATTTTTGATAAAGCCCAAAAGAATGGGCGAAACATTAAAATTTTAATTAGATTGTTTTAAAAACAAAAAACCTCATACCCAAGAAATTTCAGAAATATATATATACAGGGTGATTCAAAAATCGATCACGAAACTTAAGGGGATGATTCTACTTGACAAAATAAGGGTAGAGCTTCATATAATTTTTTTTCAAAATGTCATTCGTTTTCGAGTTACAAGCCGTCCAAGTTCAAGTTTTTATTTTTTGTTTTTTGAATTACTCGCTTACAGGAAAACCGATTTGACTAATATTTGAAAGATAGGCTAAGTCTTCTGCGCTTTATCATTTTAGTAACAATTCACATTGATTGTTTGCCGCTAGAGAGCACTTTACCTACATTGAAAATTTTTTTTTTGTCATAATTTTTTAGTGTTGACAGCTACAGTAGTTTTTGGCATAATTTCTGAAAGACTAATGCCAGGCCTTTAAAAAAGGTGCTCTTTATTTACATCGCTAAACCCAACGGTTTAGATGTAAATCACCCTTAAAAATTAAGTGGTAAATTTACTTTTCTCATTTCATTACCACCAGCTACCAGGTAAATAGCTATCAAAGTATACTAGAGCTGTCAGTTTAACATCAAATAAATTCGCTTTTTAAACTATTTAATTTATAATCTTAAAATAACTAATAATGGCTAATCACCAATATTCAAATATCGAATATTGTGATATCCATTTTTGTTATGGAAAAGCAAATGGTAATGCAGAGTTGACAAGAAGATATTATATGGAGAGTTATCCGGAAAGAAATATCCCTCATGCTCAAACATTTTCCAGTGTGCACAGGAGGCTTGCGGAATGTGGTTCCTTTAAAAGTTATAATGGAAATAGGGGAAGACCTAGAACTGCTAGAAACGTGCAACAAGAAGAAAGAGTGCTTGAAATTATTGAAGCTAATCCAGGTATTAGTACTAGAAAAATTGGGAATGAAGTGCGGCTCTGTCAGGCTAGTTCATGGAAGATACTAAGAGAAGAACAACTCTACCCGTTTCATTCAAAAAAGGTGCAGGCTCTTTATGACGATGATCGGCCGAGACGGTTGGAAATGTGCAATCAGATCCTAGCTAAGTATGAACACGATAATCGATTAATTGGCGTCATATTATTCACTGACGAAGCTGGTTTCACTCGTGATGGCATAACAAATCTACACAACATCCACACATATGCTTACGAGAACCCAAACAATGTGGTAGAAACGAAACATCAGCGTAGATTTTCACTAAATGTGTGGGCAGGGATAATAGGAGATTACCTTATTGGTCCTCATTTCTTTGATGGCCCATTAACTGGTGACGTATACTTAGATTTTATCCAAAATCGTCTCCCATTGTATCTGGAAGATGTGCCATTGGAAGTAAGGGCCAATATGTGGATCCTCCAAGACGGAGCTCCGCCCCACTTTAGTATACGTGTCCGACAGTATTTGAATGCAACGTATCCTGAGCGATGGATAGGACGAAGTGGACCATTGGCATGGGCAGCGAGGTCACCAGACCTTAATCCTATGGATTTTTTCTTTTGGGGTCATTTGAAACAATTGGTGTACGATATTCCAGTAATCAACGTCGAGGATCTTCGCTTCAGGATAATCGAAAAGTGCCAAATTATTAAAGAAACACCAGGAATTTTTCATCGAGTTAGGCGACATTTTTTGAAGAGTGTTAGGAAATGTATGGAAGAAAATGGGGGACATTTTGAGAATCTTTTTTAGTTTGTTTAGTACTGTTTCATTATTTTTTATCAATTAAATGTATATCGCAATAATCCATAATATGAATATTTACTGATTAGCCATTATTAGTTATTTTAAGATTATAAATTAAATAGTTTAAAAAGCGAATTTATTTGATGTTAAACTGACAGCTCTAGTATACTTTGATAGCTATTTACCTGGTAGCTGGTGGTAATGAAATGAGAAAAGCAAATTTACCACTTAATTTTTAAGGGTGATTTACGTCTAAACCGTTGGGTTTAGCGATGTAAATAAAGAGCACCTTTTTTAAAGGCCTGGCATCAGTCTTTCAGAAATTATGCCAAAAACTACTGCAGCTGTCAACACTAAAAAATTAGGACAAAAAAACAATTTTCAATGTAGGTAAAGTGCCCTCTAGCGGCAAACAATCAATGTGAACTGTTACTAAAATGATGAAGCGCAGAAGACTTAGCCTATCTTTCAAATATTAGTCAAATCGGTTTTCCTGTAAGCGAGTAATTCAAAAAACAAAAAATAAAAACTTGAACTTGGACGGCTTTTAACTCGAAAACGAATGACATTTTGAAAAAAAATTATATGAAGCTCTACCCTTATTTTGTCAAGTAGAATCACCCCCTTAAGTTTCGTGATCGATTTTTGGATCACCCTGTATATATATATATATATATATATATATATATATATATATATATATATATATATATATATATATATATATAACAGGAAGCATATAGTCTTCATACAACTTTTAGAACCGAGAGTGATCGAAAAATTAGAGCTAAAATTTCAAATAATACGATTTACAACCAATTTCGGAAACCTTCTAAATTCTGAGTAAAAGTTAGTTTCGTTTTGTGGTCACGTTTCTGCCCTTTATTGCCTTTTTCTTCGTTACTTGTCTACTTATTAAATTAACTACCGACTTTTGGGTATTTAGTTTTCTTTAGTTTGTTTTCTCTCTTTTTGCCGATGAAGTAGGAAATAATTTGACCGAATGAAATTTATTGGTAAATTTAATAAGGGCTAGTTTATTGTTTCATACAAGAAAAATTTCCCATGAATGATGTTAAAAGAATAATATCATATGTATCAATTGATCACTCTTCCTATACAGGACAATTCAAAAGTAATGCCCGGAAAAGAAAGAAAGAAAAATGTTTTTATAACTTTTTTTAAATTATGTTTTAGCTTATGTTTTAGAGTGATGAAAGAAAAAAGTTTTGACTTGAAAAACAGACATATTAACCGGTAATTTTAATTGCGAGTTTTCAAAGGTAAAAATTGTTAACAATATAATTATGACGACATCATCACATAATGTAATAACGTGGTATACAAGAGATGAAAGATAATTGGTATTATTATCATATTTTATGTATTTATAATGTAAAATATGTCGTTTTGTTATTTTAATGCTGGGTAATTGCTTTATTTCCCTTCTCCGCAATTATTATGATAATTTATAGTTATTATGCCGTTGACAAGTATATTTGTTTAAATAAATTTTCTGCTTCGTTTGTTACAAATTTGTAATGCGTGGGTGTATTGTAAAAGAAAATATCTTTTTAGGAGGGTGGTTGTTTTAGTTTGCAATTCAATATAGTATACAGTGTGTCCGGAAAATACGTGTACAATATTTGATACTACTTTATTTAGGTGGTTTAAATCGACCTATCTTAAATGTCTTTGAAGGGTCTATCATCAAACGTTGTATACGTATTTTTTTTGACACCCTGTATATATCCAGTAATTTTCTTAAGTAAATTCTCGCCAATTCTTCTTATTCTTTCACTATGACAATAAATCACCTACCAGAATAGCTCAAAGGTAATTTTAAGTAAGTAAACAAATGAAAACACAAACTTTAAATTCGATAGTTCGGGGACTGGGTACCTTTCAGTTGTTTTTTCAAAGTACAAGGATAGAAACAAAATATTTCCATACATTTTTGTCCGCTAAAAACGAATTTGTTGTTCAGAAATCATGAAAAGGGGTACCAATATGTTTAAATTGCAATTGTTTAAACAAATAAAAAAATAATAACTTCTCGATGTAAAACCATCGTATGAATCAAAACAAGAAAAAAAGTCTATATATATATATATATATATATATATATATATATATATATATATATATATATATATATATATATATATATAATTTATTTTTGTATCTTAAAACTTTCGCTAAATATTTTTTTGTAATATTTTCTTGGATATAGGTTTTTCCATTAGAGAAACAGAGGATAACAATTTTTCTAACGTTTCGCTCTACATAGTGAGCTTCTTCAAAAGAGCAGGTATATTTATTTTAAATCTACAAAATTACAATTTTTTTTATAATAAACATATATCACAGTAACTACACATTACATTTATATTTTTAATTTAATTAAAATTAATAAAAATAAAACAGACTTTAAAATAGTCTTAAAGTTTAAAATTTAAAACAATACAACAGGTTAAAATAGTGAAAATTATAAAATAGTACATACCTTGAAAGTAGTTTTGTGTGTATGTTAAAAATAATAAGTATCATAATTGAATTATTTTAACATACACACAAAACTATTTTATAACTTTGTATCTTAACCTTTCGCCAAATATTTTTTTGTAATATTTTCTTAGGTATAGGTTTTTCTATTAGAGAAACAGAGGACAACAATTTTTCTGACATTTCGCTCTACATAGTGAGCTTCTTCAAAAGAGCATGTATATTTATTTTAAATCTACAAAATTACAATTTTTTTTTATAATAAAGATATATCACAGTAATTACACATTACATTTTTATTTTTAATTTAATTAAAATTAATAAAAATAAAACAAGCTATAAAATAGTCTTAAAGTTTAAAATTTAAAACAATACAACAGGATAAAATAGTTAAAATTATAAAATAGTACATACCTTGAAAGTAGTTTTGTGTGTGTATGTTAAAAATAAGAAGTATCATAATTGAATTTATTTTAACATACACACAAAATTATTTTATAACTTTCACTATTTTAACCTGTTGTATTGTTTTAAATTTTAAACTTTAAGACTATTTTAAAGTCTGTTTTATTTTTATTAATTTTAATTAAATTTAAAATATAAATGTGTATTACTGTGATATATATTTATTATAAAAAAAAAACCACAGTGTTACGGCAGAGGTACATGTTTCGTCTCTACTAGACTCATCAGAGTACCGACATGCACCTGGCTGTGTAAAGGACAGTTCAGTATTTGCATGCTTCCTTCACCTTGTATGGTGGTACAGGTGAGCCATCATCTCGATGGTGGTAGAATAGGATAAACTGTGTTCCTTAGCAATTTGTTCAAACTGTGCAACCTCTAACACGGAAAGGATATGGTTGGAACGAAGTTTGCATTTACTGTTCGTGTTCTACTTCATTCATAGACGGAGCTGCATATAGTTGTAGGTTTGCTGAATGTGATTTCAGCACTACAACGGCATAATGTGGATATATCCACTGCTATTGCATCTCACACGGGGGTATCCATGAGAGCCGCATAAACATATATATATATATATATATATATATATATATATATATATATATATATATATATATATATATATATTGTACATAAAAGATCGATACTCTTGGAGTTATTAATAACTGAAAGTAAAACTTTCGTTGACCTAATCAAAATTTTTTCAAAATCAAAAAACAATTCGAAAGTTGAAATCTAGATCAGCAATCTTCAATTAATAGAAATAATGAAAAATTCAAATAAGGTAGTTATTTTGAGCGATAAATAATTTGCGTTTTGTGTGCGCGCCGGTATAGCTACCTCCATGTCATACATGGTATATATAGATACAGCAGCGCGCAGAAGTGGGCGCCCGAAACACAATTTGTTTATCGCTCAAAATAACCGCCTTATGCAAACTTTTTGATATTTCTATTAACTGCAGGTTGTAGACTTAGATTTTAACTTTCGAATGGTGTTTTGAGTTTGAAAAAATATTGATTAGGTCAAAAGTTATCGATGTTTAAAATTTCAAAAAATTACGAAATTTTCATTTTCAATTGTTAATAACTTTGAAACTATTGATTTTTTGTATATAACATATATAGAATTTTTTTCTTCCTTTGATCCATATTATACGATGGTATAGGTTCAATATCGAAAAATTATCATTTTTTTATTTGTTTAAACAATTTCGATTTAAATATATTGGTATCTTTTTCGTCATTTTTGAATAACAAATTATATCTCAGCGGATAAAAATACATGAGAATAAGTTGTTTCTATCCTTGTACTTTAAAAAAACAAACCCGAACTAAAAGTAAATGCATAGTATGTTCAAAAATTTTTTATTTATTTCCGAGAAAATTTCGCTTTCATGAAATTTCACATTTTGGTCTATTTTTTGAACACACTATATTTATTATTCAAGTAAGTATGGCTTCTACAATATAGAAAGATATGTAGAGTAAAATTTTTTCTAAAAACATGATTTTTAAAAGCGTCACACTTTATTTAGGAGAACACTGATAATAAAAATTAATTTTTTGAAAATAAAAATTCTATACCTTTCATCCCTACTTGTAGAATCGCTTGATGTAGCCATCGCATAAATTTTTTATTTCGTAGTTACTTGCTTTAAAAACAATTCATTTTTAATATATAACAGAATTTCACCATATAACAATTCGTCTCTTACAATGTCAAAGCCAATGTCAACAAACGTTCAAAACACTTTCACTCTTCGTTACTAACATCTTACTTTAATAGTATATGTATAACAAAAATTTTACTATTAATGAATATTAAAATATTATTAACAAAAACCATTTAATTATATAAAGTTAATAACATTTTTGGACAGTTTAATTCAGACAGTAAATAGGGCGCAATTTTTTTTTGGTTCTACTTCGATTTGAAATTCACTTTAATGTAAAAGAATTCCAAAACTTTTTTTTGTTTTTTTTTAGCAAATTTTTTCAAAATCTTTGTATTTATTTTCGTCCTTAATTCAGTCTAAAAATACTATATTGTCACTTTAATATAAATTTTTTTAATTTTTTTTTGTAAAAAAAATGTTTTTGGCCCTAATTTTTTTCTATTTTTCCCGTGTTTTTCGTAATATTTTGATCGATACCGGTACAGACCCGAACGACACGAAGGCCAGCGTGCAACTAGCGTCTTTAGCGTCGCGACGCCGCTCATCAAGGTGCATCTATCGCGCGCAACAAAGGTATTAGTGGTTTGAATTGTTAAACAATAGTTTAATTGTCAGTTAGGCCACTGTTTAGTCAGTAGATTGACTCAAATTGGCTAAAACAAACAATGAGTGGATTGACGATAGATTGACAAATGTTTGCTTATTAGTTGGTACGTAATAGAGATGTTGACTGTATTCAAATAAAAATGTTATTTTGCGCGAAACGGTAGTTTGCATAACAGAAATCCTAAAAAACATACTATTTTTCTTTATTTTTAAAGAATTTAATTTTTATTTATTAATTAAAATGTAAATAAATCACTCTTAAGTCACGTGGCAACGAACACCAATCAAAGTACATGACGTCACTTGTTCGCTAACATTATTTTATAGTGATTTCTGCGCAATTTCTTCGAAATTTGCTTATTACTCCCTTTGAAAATGATTCTAAGAAGTTTTCCCATGATGAAAAGTGGATTTATTAAGTCAAATAGTTCGAATTTGCCGAGAACTGATTGTTGTACGGTGGCCAACTTCTTCGCACAAACAGTAACTTGTATGTGTATGCTGAATTTACAATTATGAAGACTTCCAAGTAAGTAATATACCAAGAATTGTTATTTCTACAACCGATAATGAATACATAATAGTAATCGAAGGTATTTAACACATAATTTCAAAAGATGAATAATTAAAATAAAACTTTTATAAAAAAAATTGAACCGATTTCTAAAAGTGCGCAAAAAAGTGAAAAAAAAACTATAAATTTTTATATGAAATTGAAATTTTTGAAGTAGGCGCCATACTAATACCTGACAAAATGTGATTCATATAAACAGATTAAAAATTTTATATTTGTAAGGCTTTCTTACCATAATTTGTATATATTAATAGTCATTTATTTCATTTAGAAATAATTTGGCGCTGACTTCAAAAATTTTAATTTCATATAAAAATTTATAGTTATTTTTCACTTTTTAGCGCACTTTTAAAAGTCGGTTCAATTTTTTTTTATAAAAATTCTATTTTTCGATTTTTAGTTTTGAATTCATTATGATATCCATAAATTATTTGAACTCAGTACTAATCGAGATTAGTGTACCTCGCAATGATTTCAAGGTAGCGAAAAAGTACCCATTTTATTCAAATTTGTAAATCATCCTAAAATAAACCACCAAATATTCTTTGATTCTTAGAATTTTCCAAATACCAGTGAAATTGTGTCAAACAAATAATTAGTCTGCCATAGTAAATCCACTATATTAATTTCAAAATTTTAGATTGATAATATAGGCCCCAAAACCTTCCAATATCGATATTTAAAGAACTTGAGACGTAGATTTCTTAGCCCGATTTATATGTTATACTGCATATTGAGTTTGGATACGCCCCAAGCACCCCGCAATATCAATTTTAGGCAAAATCGGAAAATGTAAAATTTTCAGTCCCTCATATTGTATCTTCATATTCATAATACACGACCCCGAAAACCCCCTTATACAAAATCTGAAAAAATGCGATTAAGGTAAAATTTTCCACCCACCATATTGGATCTGCCACATTGAATTTGGATGAAATTCAGAAATCTAAAATTTCTAGACTGTCTTATTGCATCTGACATATTAGATTTTTTTTAAAAAAATTATATTCGTAATTTACATCCTCAAAAACGATTCAGTCTCACCATTAAACAAAATCGAAAAATGTAAAATTTTTAGTCCGCTATATTGAATTCGCCATATTGAATCCTGACAAAATACTTTTAAATTCATAATTTAAACTCTCAAGAACTCCCTACATCCGTTTTGGAGAAAATCGAAAAATGTAAAATTTTTAGAACGCCATATTTAGTTCACCAGATTATTTTTCAAAAAATATTTTAAATTCGTAATTAACACTAACAAAAATCCCCCAATACTGATTTTAATCCGCCATATTTAATTTTTTTTTAATTAATTTCAGATTCGTAATGTGCGATCCTAAGAACTTCCCTTATCAATTTTGAAAAAATCGAACAAAATTAATTTTTTCGTCCGCCATATTGGATCAGCAATATTGAATTTTTTTAAAATAATTTTAGATTCATTGTGTGGGACCCCGAAAACTACCCTTTATCAATTTGGAGAAAATCGAACAAAATTGATGGTTTTCGTCAGCCATATTAGATCCGCCATGTGTGCGACCCCGAAAACTCCCCTCTACCAATTTTGGAAAAAATCGGACAAAATCAACTTTTTTGGCCGCCATATTAAATTTTTTAAAAATAATTTCAGATTTGTTGTGTACAACACCGAAAATTCTCCCATGCCAATTTCGGAGAAAATTGGACAAAATTTATTTTTTGGCCGCCATATTGTGATCGCCATCTTGAATTTTACTGCACCAATTTCGTCTAAAAAAATATGGGATCACCGCAGCAACTTCCTGAACACAACATAAAAAGTTTCATCCAAATCGGTGCCGCCGTTCCGGAGTAATCGGTGTACATACATAAAAAAAATACGCAAGAGACTGTAGAAAACATTATTACCCAACTTTGCTCATTTCTAACTTCAAAATTCCAATTTTCATCTTTGAAAACTTGAAAAATAACAACTTTTAATATAATAGAAATAAACAAATATTATCAAAACTTTGAAATAAAAAATATTTATAAACTTGTGATAAATTTTGATGAAATGTTATTCTCACAATCACAACTGCAGATGTACAGTGTCAATAAATGAGTTTGTATACATCCATAATTCCACATATTTACTTTGGGTGAAGTTCAGAACAAGATTGACTGATTAGACCATTACAATAGAGTTGGATCCGATGGAGTATCGTCATATTTTATCAAAAAGTGCATGGTTTCTCTTGCACCTCAAGTGCACATTTGCCAAAAATATTTTATTAAAGGAGTCTTCCCTTCGAGATGAAAATAATCTACTTTATTCCCTATTTTCAAGTCTAGTAAGCGAAATCGTGACAAAAACTATCGGGTATATCACTATTGGATGTTATGGGAAAGATCAATTAATAATAACTGACGAGTTGTTCCATGCTTTTAAAAATTACATCGACGCGGAACAACATGTTGTTTTCGAAGGAAGGTCAACGGTTATCAATCGGCTATTTATCAAGATTTTTTGATTCGAGGTATAAAGGCAGGGTATCAAGTGGATTCTATATACACGGATTTGAGTAAAGCCTTTGATGGTGTTTGCCACAAGTTGTTGATACACAAGCTCCAGTGTCTGTTTTGTGTTTGACCCGTAATTAAAATGAATAGCTTCATATCGTTCTGCGCGTACGCAGTGTGTTATATGGTGTGATGAAACATCAAAATAAATCGGGGGTTTCAGTTGGGACCTATTTGATTATTAATATTTATTATTGATATTATAATAATATATTCCTTCAATTGAGCAAAAAACAAAACATCTTTTTGACAATAACTGTCGTCAACCTGTTTAGGAAAAATGATAAAGGAAAAAATTTTCCCATGAGGGCCCCTGCGTGTTTTCTAAGCCAAACAATATATAAAAAAAGAGGAAAGTTTTCATATATATATATATATATATATATATATATATATATATATATATATATATATATATATATATATATTTATTTTCTAACATTAATCTACAACTTGAAAATAATTACTGATTTCCAAATAGGTAAATAAATTGATTTTTGTTTTTATTGGGTGATATTGAAAGTCACTGATATATCTATTAGAGCAATAAGGTTTTCTGTACCATTCAATTTTTATGATATTATCAGTAGTTCTTATGACGAGCACATCCAGAAATGGGATGCTATTGTTAACTTGTTCTTTTTCTTTAGTGAATTGTATGTGTGGATTGTAAGAGTTAAAAATTTCTAGAGCTACGTCTATGCTGCCACTAGGGAGGTCTATAATAAAATTATTACCCATACTTTTTCACTACAGGGTGACATGCATGTCAGGCATCTATTCTTAACTCGTTACTCCGTTCTGACTCTGACTCACATAACAAACAATAGATATATCCTTATTTGACACTCTTCTCATATCTTAAATCGAAATACGTATCGCGCACTACGTCCATTTTACGGTCAACATAATCGTCCATCAGAGCAATTAATTCGATTAACTATGGAACGTTTTCGCACCACGTTTACTCTAAATGATAATACGCATCCACAGAGACGTCGTACAGTGCGTACAGAAGAAGTCATTGCTGCTGTAGAGCGTAGCGTAGGGGAAGACCCGAATCAGTCTATCCGCCATCGTGCACAGGAATTGGATATGTGTCCATTCACTTTATGGAAGATTTTGCGGAAAGATCTTGGTTTGCGTGCCTACAAAATCCAACTCGTGCAAGAATTGAAGCCACACGATCACCTAGCAAGGCGTAGATTCGGTGAATGGGCCCAAAACAAGATTGCCGTTGATCCCGATTTTCATAAGCAATTTTGTTTAGCGATGAAGCTCACTTTTGTTTGAATGGATACGTCAATAAACAAAACTGCCGTATTTGGAGTGATGATAATCCTCAAGTGTATGTTGACACACCGTTACATCCAGAAAAACTGACTGTTTGGTGTGCTTTATGGGCTGGTGGAATCATTGGTCCGTACTTGTTTAAAAACGATGCTGGTCAGAACGTTACAGTCAATGGTGACCACTATAGAGCCATGATTACTGACTTTTTCGTTCATCAATTGAACAACCATGATGTGCAGGAGCGGTGGTTTCAACAATACAGCGCAACATGTCACACAGCTCGTGCTACAATTGATTTATTGAAGGAAACGTTTGGTTACCGCATAATTTCCCGTTTCGGACCCGTGAATTGGCCTCCAAGATCGTGCGACTTAACGCCGCTAGACTATTTTCTGTGGGGATATATGAAGTCGCTAGTCTACGCCGATAAGCCCGAAACGATTGATCACTTGGAGGACAACATTCGCCGCGTTATTGCCGATATACGGCCACAAATGTTGGAAAAAGTCATCGAAAATTGATTAGACTACGTCCGAGCCAGCCGTGGCGGTCATATGCCAGAAGTCATATTTAAATTATAATGCCAGAAGGTTATCTTTCGAATAAAGTAAATTTCATGTCAATTCAAAAAATTCATCTTTGTTTTATTCCATTTAAAAGTTCTATACCTCTATAAAAACACCCTTTATATATACATATATATATATATATATATATATATATATATATATATATATATATATATATATATATATATATATATATATATGTATATATATGTATATATATTTCTTATATTGCATTCATTTTTGAAGACCTTTATTTCTTCATTGAAACGCGTATGAGGGGAAGACCAGAGTGGAATTTTCAGGAAACAAGCTGTTTAATTTTCCTTTCAAGATTTGAAGGAGAAAAGACAACTTTTTTTTGAAATGAACTCACCAGACACCGGAGAATACTGAACATTTTATAGCTTTGGTATTAAGTATTTGAATTAATTTGAATGAAATGAAAATTAATCTTAATCACCTTGTATAATGTAAACATACAAAACCTATTTTTTATTTTTAGTCACGCTGCGCCATAACGTCATATAATAGGGCAATAATTATCTTACGTGCATATGTAATGTAAAATATTTAAAACTGTTCATTCCCATTTCAGCTTTTTTCCCAAACCATTTCTTTGCTGTCAAAATATATCACTGAAAAATTACGATTTCAGACGTGTTTCCAATAAATTCGTGTAATACACGTCCGTGTCGTGGGCTGTCGCATCTGAGACTAATTTCCTCGGTACAATATATTCGAACATTGCCACCCAGGAAGAGGACACACCATACTGCATACTAAAACATCTCTACGAAACTGTATTTCAAAAAGTTTAAATATTCACGGGGTCACTTTTAATGACACCTATTAATGTTGAACTATATCAAGTGGAAAAATAACTATGTTAATTTAGGATATTAGTAAGTTATTACATATATACATATATATACAGGGTGTCCAAGATAAGGATCCTAAGCATGGGGATCTCAGTACCTGTTGGAATTACAGCTTAGGTTAAATTAGAAAAAAGTTGCGTACTTTGAAGCGTATTTACATGCCGTTGAGAAACTTTAAAAATTTTCATGGCCAGCTGAGATATTGGGGAAAAACGAAAATTTGATGAAATAGATTTTATTTTTTTGTGACTTTATTTTAAAAGATATTAAAAAACTAATAAAACTTTTTCATTAGCAGTTTTTAGGTACTACGTGATGGAGTTTTTAAATTTTATATCCGACGTTTCGTTTTCGAGAAACCATCATCAACTTTATTTTATTATAAGGGCCAAAAAACAAGTATACCCTGTATCTGATTCCCTTTTTTATTACAAATTCAACGATGTATCACATGTCACATTTTTTTTGTTAGATAAAAGAATAAATGCGATTTTTCTATTTTTTTAAACATATTTTTAAGTAGGCTTTGCAAACAAATAATGCTTTGACACTTTGACCTAAATACCTGTTATGAGTTATTGATCTCACATATTAGTTAATATCTATTTACAGAGCAATGAAGCTGAATGGAGCATAGTACTACTTAGAAACAAGAAAATTTAATCTACCATAAATTTAACCATAAGATAATCATTATTTTAATGATATACAAAGAATGATAAACTATTTAAAAATAACTAAAACAACAAATAAATTAACAATTTTTTTTATTCAATTTAAAGCAGGTGTTCAAACAGATTTCCGTTATTTTCCAGACATAAATATGATCTTCTTATGGTAGAATTTAAAACATCACGCAACATGTCAGGTGTAATACTGTTGAATGCATTAGTTACACATTCTCGTAACTGCTGCTCAGTCTCAAAAGAATGATGGTATATTTGGCTTTTAAGAAACCCCCAAAGAAAGAAGTCCATAGGGGTTAAGTCCGGAGATCGCGCTGGCCAAGGCACTTCACTGGAGGTTCCAATCCACTTTCCAGGAAATCGCTGCGTAAGATACTCGCGAACCTGCCTAGAATTATGTGCAGGAGCACCGTCTTGTTGAAACCAACAGGTATTAACCTGTGCCAGAGGTAAATCCTCCAAGCAGTCTTCTAAATTATTTTGTAATAATTGAAGGTATCGTTCTCCAGTTAACGAACTATGGTAGATAAATGGACCTAGTATTTTGGTACCGAAAATTCCACACCACATATTAAACCCAAAACGCTCCTGATGTCTTGAAATTTTTTGAACACGCGGATTCTGTTGCGCCCAGTAATGAGTATTCCGGCGGTTAAAGACACCATTATTAGTAACTAGACTTTCGTCAGACCATATTATTTTTGCAGGGAAATTGATATCATCTTCACATGCGCGTGTATACCACTCACAGAAATGCCGGCGTCGTTCAAGATCCCTTGGTTTAAGTGTTTGGCAAATCCTAAATTTATAGGGGTGATATCTATTTTTACGCAAAATAAATTGAGCAGTGGATTTGGCTACTCCTATATTTTTTTCAATTTACCTGCAAGAGATGTCAGGGTTCTCAACAACTGCTTGTAATACGTTATTTTGGGTTTCTTCGGAAGAATCCTTTTTTCGGGATGAAACTGGCTTTTTAAATGATCCATATTGTTTTAAATTTCGCGCCAACTGTAAGAAAATGGACTTACATGGTTGCTTTCTATCTGGAAATTTATTTAGATACATTGCTGCAGTATTTATAGTATTCTTCTGGCACAAAATGTAGCAGGTCAGCATGTCAAACTTTTCTTCATGACTATAATGGCCACCCGGCATATTCGACGATAATAACACAATAATAATTATTCAACAATAAACAATAACAACAGTAACAACAACGACAAGAACTCTACAAACAACTTAATAACTCTAAATCAACTTAACAATTATTATTTTATCTTACCATAAACATTAAATTAAGTCATATGTGACAGAATAACAGGTATTTACGTCAAAGTGTCAAAGCATTATTTGTTTGCAAAGCCTACTTAAAAATATGTTTAAAAAAATAGAAAAATCGCATTTTTTTTTTGTCTAACAAAAAAAATATGACATGTGATACATCGTTGAATTTGTAATAAAAAATGGAATCAGATACAGGGTATACTTTTTTTTTGGGCCATATAAAAAAATAAAGTTGATGATGGTTTCTCGAAAACAAAACGTCGGATATAAAATTTAAAAACGCCATCACGTATTATTTAAAAAGTGTCAATGAAAAAGTTTTATTAGTTTTTTAATATCTTTTAAAATAAAGTCACAAAAAAATAAAATCTATTTCGTCAAATTTTCGTTTTTCCCCAATATCTCAGCTGGCCACGAAAATTTTTAAAGTTTCTCAACGGCATGTAAATACGCTTCAAAGTACGCAACTTTTTTCTAATTTAACCTAAGTTGTAACTCCAACAGGTACTGAGATCCCCATGCTTAGGATCCTTATCTTGGACACCCTGTATATATATATATATATATATATATATATATATATATATATATATATATATACATATATATATATATATATATATATATATATATATATATATATATAAATATTTTTTTCAAACATTTTCTTGGGTTTAGGTTTTTCATTGGAGAAACAGAGAACAGCAATTTTTTTTTGAAGTTTCGCTCTACATAGTGAGCTTCTTCAAAACGGCTAGGTATATTTATTTTACATCTACAAAATTACAAAATTTTTTATACATATATCACAGTAATTACACATTACATTTATATTTTTAATTTAATTGAAATTAACAAAAATAAAACAGATTTTAAAATAGTCTTAAAATTTAAAATTTAAAACAATACAAAAGGTTAAAATAGTAAAGATTATAAAATAGTACATACCTTGAAAGTACTTTTGTGTGTATGTTTAAAAATAAATTCAATTATGATCCTTGGTATGCAATTGATATGGATATATTTCTTTTTATAAAAAGCAAAAAATAAGAAAAAAGATTATTATTTATTTTTTAATAACGTTCTTTCATTTGCATGAGTGTATATGAAATCGTTCCAAGCATCATTACATTATTTCTCATATTTATTATAGAGTCGCTTCAAGTATGTTTCATTCAAATATCAAATATCAAATTATAGTATATCTGACTTAAGTTTTTGACATCTTGCTTGTCATTTACAACATTTTTATCTTTTTTTATGTGTATCATTTCTTTGATGACTAATTCATGATAATTTCTGTCAGTATCTAAAATATGGGTGTTTTTAAAATCAAATTCATGCTTAGATGTTTGTTCATGTTTATGTAAGGATGTCGATGCCTTTTTAGTATACTTATGTCCATTCACTCTATTTTCAATATATTGTGTCGTCATGCCAATGTATTTCTTAGGACAGTTTAAGCATGGAATTGCATATATTACGTTAGATCTTTTTTTGGTGGGAACTTTGCTTTTTAATTTCGTATAAAATGATCCTAGTAAATTGTTGGCCTTATGGCATACTATGCTTATCCAAAATCTATTTTATTTTTTCAGACAGTTGGTTTACATACGGTAATACAATGAAAGTATTTTGTGTTTTGGTATTGTTAATTTTTTTTTTTTTGTTCGTGTTATAATGTAAAAAGGTTCTTTGTTTAATTATTTTTTTTATGAGTAATTTGGGAAAATGGTTCATTATTACAAGTACTTATCAAATTGCCTAACAACATCACAGGAAAAAATAATCATTATATAAAGGACTCTTTCGCATTTAAACAATTCATTGATACAATACAAATACCAGCCAATTATAAATTAGTTTCACTAGATGTAGTTTCTTTGTATACAAATATACCCAATGACATTATTCCGAAAGTTTTGGAAAAAAATGGGACGATTTAAAAGAACACACAACATTGACACTCAATGAATTTATAGAATCTGTAAAACTTACAATAAATAATAATTATTTCCAGTTCAAAGATAGTTTGTACCAACAATTAGACGGTTGTGCTATGGGTTCACCAATCTCCTCAACAATGGCACAAATAGTTATGGAATATGTAGAAGAAGAAATATTGAAAAAACTGGATTTTAATATAATATTTTTTAAACGTTATGTAGATGACTGTTTGGCTGTTGTATCCGAAAACAAAATAGATAGCTTATTACAATATTTTAATAATTTCCACCCAAAACTGAAATTTACATTTGAAATTGAAATGAAACAAAAAATAAACTTTTTGGACTTAACTATACACAGAAATAAGACGGATAACAATCTTCATACAAAATGGTGCACAAAAGATACTTGGTCGGGCCGGTATTTGAATTTTAACTCTCAACATCCAAATAAACAGAAAAATAGTGTCATAATCAGCTTAGTTGATCGAGTTACAAAATTATCTTCACCCGAATTTCGCCCAGAAGTGCTAAAAAAATGGAAGAGACCCTAATAATGAACCATTTTCCCAAACTACTCATAAAAAAAATAATTAAACAAAGAACCTTTTTACATTATAACACAAACAAAAAAAAAATAAAATTAACAATAACAAAACACAAAATACTTTCATTGCATTACCGTATGTAAACCAATGGTCTGAAAAAATAAAATATATTTTGGATAAGCATAACATAACGGTATGTCATAAGGCGAACAATTTACTAGGATCATTTTATACGAAATTAAAAAGCAAAGTTCGGGTAGATCTAACGTAATATATGCAATTCCATGCCTAAACTGTCCTAAGAAATACATTGGCATGACGACACAATATATTGAAAATAGAGTGAATGGACATAAGTATACTAAAAACGCATCGACATCCTTACATAAACATGAACAAATATCTAAGCATGAATTTGATTTTAAAAACACCCATATTTTAGATACTGACAGAAATTATCATGAATTAGTCATCAAAGAAATGATACACATAAAAAAAGATAAAAATGTTGTAAATGACAAGCGAGATGTCAAAAACTTAAGTCAGATATACTATAATTTGATATTTAAATAAAACATATTTGAAGCGACTCTATAATAAATATGAGAAATAATGTAATGATGCTTGGAACGATTTCATATACACTCATGCAAATGAAAGAACGTTATTAAAAAATAAATAATAATCTTTTTTCCTATTTTTTGCTTTTTATAAAAATAAATCTATCCATATCAATTGCATACCAAGGATCATAATTGAATTTATTTTTAAACATACACACAAAACTACTTTCAAGGTATGTACTATTTTATAATCTTCACTATTTTAACCTTTTGTATTGTTTTAAATTTTAAACTTTAAGACTATTTTAAAATCTGTTTTATTTTTATTAATTTTAATTAAATTAAAAATATAAAAGTGTAATTACTGTGATATATGTTTATTATAAAAAATTTTGTAATTTTGTAGATGTAAAATAAATATACCTAGCTCTTTTGAAGAAGCTCACTATGTAGAGCGAAAGGTCAGAAAAAAATTGTTGTCCTTTGTTTCTCTAAGGAAAAACCTATACCTAAGAAAATACAGGGTGTCTCAAAAGAAAGTACACATTTGTTTTGCTTATTGCGTGAACGCAACTATTCCGAGCGGCGCGGGGGGTATGTCAATTGGTAGCCTGGCTCTAGGGAATTTAGTCGCTATGGAGCATTTCTCGGGAGCGGACCGTGCTTTGTGCGTACGTGAGTTTTACAAAAACGGTAATTCGGCGACTGTAGCGCGTAGAAAATTCTGCAATTTTCGACATATTCGTCACTTAAATGATGCACCAAGCGCTCGGCTCATTGGAAAATGGGTCCAGAAGTTTGAAGAGACCGGTTCAACACTAGATAAACCAAAATCCTGGCGTCCGAGGTCTTCGAGAACGGTCGAAAACGTAGAGAGTGTTACTCAGCCTGTTCGTGACGACCCAAACGTTTCGATTCGTAAGCGTGCTGTTGCTTTAAATGTGCATAGGTCATCATTATTCCGCATTTTAGACAAAGATTTAAAGCTGAACCCCTATAAAATTCAGTTGGTGCAAGAATTGAAGCCTTAGGATGCTGGTCAGAGGCTTGACTTCGTAAACCAGATGACTGAACGCTTTTCAACGTTTACCAACATCTTCTTTTCGGATGAAGCCCATTTTCATCTTAATGGTCATGTAAACAAGCAAAATTGCCGCTATTGGAGTGCAAACAATCCAAAACACAAACATCAAAAACCTCTACATTCGCCGAAAGTGACTGTATGGGCTGCGATGTCGGCGCGAGGAATTATCGGCCCGTACTTTTTTGAAGATGAAAGGGAACGCACAGTAACAGTGACTTCAGAGCAGTATGTGGAGATGTTAGACGATTTCTTCGTACCTGAACTGCAAAATTTTCCTGGCTATAACCAAAGAACATGGTTCCAGCAAGACGGAGCAACTTCACACACGTCCAACATGTCTCTGCCACGAGTGCGTGAAATTTTTCCTGGCAAATTAATCTCAAAGAAAGGTGACATAAGTTGGCCTCCACGCAGTCCTGATTTATCACCTATGGACTTTTTCCTATGGGGTTATGTCAAATCAAAAGTTTACGCCAACAAACCGACTTCCCTGGCACAATTAAAAGAAAATATCCGCAACGAAATGGCAGACATCACGGAGAATACCTGCCGAGCCGTCATGGGCAATTTTAGTGCTCGATTAAATGAATGCCGTGAGCGCAACGGATTACATTTGGACGATATCATTTTTAAAAAATAAATTCCCAAACAATGTATTTTAATAAGTAATAAACATTTTTTCAATAAAGTCTTGACTTTTTTTTAAATAGATTTTTTAAATGTGAACTTTCTTTTGATACACCCTGTATTACAAAAAAAATGTGTTTCACCCTATATTTTTATCACGAGATCATTCCAAACCCTTGATTTAAAGGAATTTTCCCTTTTATTTTGGGATGGTGAATCTCCAGACGAGCGTTAGTGTATATTTTTTAAAACATCTTGTATAATACAAGAGATCATTGACAATTCGAAGCTCAGAAAATCACCACTATTTCCATTACAACGGAGTAACAATTTTTAAAATAAAAAATAATTAAAGGAAAAGAGTTTTTCGAAATGATTGAAATACTAAAAATAAAACACAAGCCAATGTTGCTGGCAAGAACTAGTGAATAATAAATCAACTTTATATTTGATTAAACCAGAAAGAAACCTTGCCTACCCTCGTTTCCTTTAACCTCTTTTCCTGCAGAATAAATACGTAGGTCGAAATCTCAGCTAAGTCCTTCACGATGCGATGAGAACTTTTAAACAAGGACAGGAAATGAATCGGCAGATAGCATCATTATCGCTTTAAACGGAGATTTTGTCAGATTTTCGGCAAATGAGCTTAGTCAGAGAAAGTGTTCACCTGTTCGTGTTTAGGAGATTTTTAGGATTTTCTCTAAAAATGTGGTTGTACTTTGACAAAGCTAATGCGGGACGACTCGGTTGAAATTCAAATAAAGGGGTTTGTGAAGGCGTCTTTAAGGATTTTAGAAATTTAAGGTTTAACGTTTGGTCAGAAAGGATTTACATAACTTCTGTTTATATAGAGCGTTAAAGAAGATTTCTTAGGATAAGTCCTTTTTGCAAGTTTTTATAAAACTACATTTATGCTACTATTTGTCTGTTTGTAATGCAATTTTGTAACACATATTTATAACATTTCACATATCCCAACTTCATTTTCTAATATGTTTGTAATACCACCGATAAGTGTATTATACTATTTCTTATGTATGTCTACTTGTGTGCATGGAATGGAATTTTGCAATATTATACAGGGTGTCCAATGTATCTATGTCAAACTCTAAGTAGCGTACAGACGTTATTAAAATAACCCCAGAGTTTCATATATTTTTTTTTTCTAAGGTACTCCATAATACAGGTAAAACTCTATATGAAAAGTATCCACACCTTTTTGTCTAACGGCCACAGTGCCTCTTACATTAAGTCCAAATGACCAAGACCTAGCTAGTGAAGTATCTATGGTACAGGGCGTGGATGTGGACTCGGCTCCGTTCTCAATTTCGGTTGGTACTTACAGGTCAAGGATATTTTGTTGCGGCGGAGATAGTTGATTCGAGTGCTGTGTTACGATTACTTACGATCATGCCAAATATATACTAATGACAGCTTGCGAAGAGTAGAAAAGGTAAGTGCAGGACTTGAAAAAACTACATGGTACAGCGTCATCTTGTGTGGAGGGGCGGAATTACGCAAAAATATCAATTAGACTTGGTTGGTCGAAGTATATGATGTCATCTTGTAGCGATTAGTGGAGCTAAAGCATGTTCTGGAAAAGTTCTGTTACGTAACACTGCTCAAGTATCATTCACGAAACTTTGTATGTCGATAGAAAACTAAAAAATATTGAACCACTTTTTTTTTATATTTTCCTCAATACCTTTTCTAGAAGTGGGAGCCACCCCTGGTGAATTTTCGAATATCGACATTTCCTTCGATTTGTGTTATTTCTCCTATTTTCTTGTTTTTATTTTGCACAAATAGTTGTAAAACCCCAAAAAAACAATATATTAGACGTTTTATCATCCAGAACCACCCCCATAGGCATTAAAACCGGTGACCAGGGTGAAAATTACTCAAAAACCGAATGAAAATTCTCTGGATTTTGAGTTTCTTAATATTTCAGAACATATATTTTAGAATATCTTTCTTACAGTGTGAAAATAATTCTCACTAAGTTTCGTTGTCCAAAACTACCCGAAAATGATTTTTTAGGGGATGAAAAATTAAAAATTACAGAAAAAATCGGAAAAAATACCATGACTTTTGAGATTGAGACAAAGGACAGACCGGAGAGAAGCATGCAAATACTGAACGCGGCTTCGCCGACCTCCCGCCAGATATTTCCTTTGCACAGCCAGGTGCATGTCGGTACCCTGATTAGTCTAGTAGAGGAGAAACATGTACCTTTGCCGTATCACTGTGGCGGGGAGGGTAAGTTTTGACTTTCTTCTCGGTATGGTGATGCAGGTAGGCCATCATCTCGATGGTGGTAGAATAAGATAAATTGTATTCCTTAGCAATTTGTTCAAACTGTGCAACCTCTAACATGGAAGGGATATGGTTGGAACGAAGTTTGCATTTACTTCATTCATATACGGAGCTGCATATAGTTGTACGTTTGTTGAATGTGATTTCAGCACTACAACGGCATAATGCGGATATATCCACTGCTATTGCATCTCACACAGAGGAATCCGTGAAAGCCGCATAAACATATATATAATTTTTTTCATTTTTGTAGGTTTAAAAATAAAACAAAATTATTTTTTATCCTTGTTTTTTCAATGTTCAAAACTTGCGTGATTTATTGTTACAATTGTGAATTTAAACCCTCTACTGTCAACTTAGACCTGTTTTAAAGTTAGTCCATATTACGGAATTAGGGGGACAGTGTATTTAATTGTGAGTGTTTAATTTAATTGAAAGTATTTGAAAGATAAATCCAGTGCATTTTGTTTACCCAAAACCCCTGTTTGTAATAATAATACTTGACATTACTTTGATTGGAATTTATGTCCCCTTTGTGAAAATTTGTATAAATATAAAAAAAAGAAAGATAGATAGGAAGTGTAGAAAAGTTAAAGAGTAATGGGGATATCAATATTTTGTGATGTCACGTAATAAGACAATTTTCGACAATACAATATCAGTCCTCAAAGAATACAATAGACAACGTCACAGTAAACATTGTCAGAATCGCTGAAATTTACAAGAAATCTACAGTTAGAATCTTTGAAGCGTGGGTTGAAACCTCAGCAATTGTTGTTTAGTTTTTTACTGAAGGCAAACTAGAAATTGCATGATTGCAGTAACAGAAGAAATGTACCCAGGAAAAGCTTCTATCAGTTTGTTAGCAAATACTGTTGCTTGAAGAGTACATAATATTGCAGAAAATATATTAACTCAATTGTCTGATAAAAATCGACACTAGAGAAGATGTTTGCAAAAGAATTGAAAATGTTGTTTAGAAAAATCCTCTCCATTGGAAAAACTTGATGTGTATCACTACTAATGGTGACAAAAACATGTGTAAAAAAAATAAAGTCATTGCTTTCTTATTAAAAGGTGTAGAAAATGACAAATGTTCAGAACTGTCAATGCTAAATTGAATCATTTATCAACAGTCTTTGTGCGAACAATTTTTGGATATGTCAGAAGTTTTAAAGCCAGTCATATCAGGTGTTAATTAAATCAGCATACATAAACTCAATGATCGTTACCCATTCATTTTATAAAGCAGTACGCTGGCTTTGCGGTGGAAGAATTTTAAAGCGTTTTTTTTTAAATCTGAGCAATAACAGAAAGTTTCTTGAATGAAGTGAATCGACTTCTGTGTTGAAAAATAATGAGTGGTTGTGGAAGTTATTTTATACAGATTTAATTAAACATATAAATGACCTCAATTAGAGGAAAAAGTTTTAGAGAAATTAAATTTTAAAATAATATTTTTCAAACGTTTTGTCGATAATTGCATAGCAGCCGTACCACAAAATAAAATAAATGAAATTCTCCAAGAGTTTAATAGTTTTAACGAAAAATTACAGTTCATGTCCGAAACAGAAAATAATAATAAAATAAATTTTCTAGATATGACACTTATACGCAGAAAAAATAAAATTTTAACTGAATGGTACACCTAACCAACTTGGTCAGGTAGATATCTTAACTGTTTCTCTAATCATTCAAAAACTCAAAAAATAGTGTTATAATCGGTCTATCTGGGTACCTAGTCTCGTTCTTGACAGAACGATCATCTTGATGGAAAGTGGGCGTGGTTCTCACGAAAAAGTACGAAACCGTATTTAGAATACGGTTTCTTACTTTTTCGTGAGAACCACGGTCACTTTCCATCAAAATGATCGTTCTCTCGAGAACGAGAAAGCTACCCAGAATACGGTTTCATAATTTTTCGTGAGAACCACTCCCACTTTCCATCAAGAGATCGTTCTCTCAAGAACGGGAATAGGTACCCTGATCGTGCTATCTCCCTAACGTCTCCAGAATTCCGACCGAAAAAACTGCAAAAAGTAAAAAAGACACTAATAAATAATAATTTCAATGAAAAGACTATCACCAAAATAAAATACATTTTAAAAAAGCACGATATTATCGTATGTCACAAGTCACATAATAAATTAAATACATTGTTCACAAATTTAAAAAGTAAAACTCCTCTCATGAGTAAATCAAATGTAATATATTCGATCCCTTGCACAAATTGTCCCAAAAAATATATAGGCATGACGAGCCAATTACTGAAGTACAGATTAAATGGCCATAAATATATGAAAAATGACTCAACAGCGTTAAACAAACACACACAGGACGAAAAATATACTTTTGATTATAACAGTACCAAAATAAAAAACAAAGATATGAATTACCAAAAATTACAGATAAAGGAAATTATTGAAATTAAAAAAGATAAAAACACTGTTAACGACAGAACAGATATGGGAAATTTGAGCCACATTTACACAAGCCTAATTTAAACAAAAATATTAAGTTTTCGATCCTGTCAAATAACAATCAAAAATTGAATATCCTCTTAAACATAAAACTAAACGTATACCTTATTTGTTTTTTATGCATTGTAAAATATAAAAAATATAAAAAAAAACACATTCGCATTCCATGTATCCTCAGTAGACGTTGTAAAGATTAAATTTTATTTAGTAATAGAATAACAAAATGTCAAGGTGTGTACCGGTAAAATTAAATATTTTTAAAAGTTTTAAAAATTTAAATACTGTTTTAGAATGTCTTGTTTGTTTTTTTTTTAAATTGTAGATATGTGAATGTTAATTATTTAAAACTATTTTTAGGAGGAAAAAGTTTTGAAAATGCCTTAAATAAAGGGCGAAACGTCAATTGTTTTGTATTTTTTATTAAATATAGAACCTAAACCCAAGAAAAGGAAATATATATAATCTATGGTTCAAGAATCAAGAAAATATATATATATATATATATATATATATATATATATATATATATATATATATATATATATATATATATATATATATATTAGATATATTAGATAAAAAATTAGCCTTCTTGTATTATGCTTGTCTATAAATTAATTACATTTTACTAGTTAGCATTACTCAAAAGAAAAACTTTACATCATAAATTATCTTTCAAATATTCTAAAAAAAAACACCAATACAATAAAGCCACGATCAAGATGAACAATGTATATATGCAACCACTAAAGCCGATTTCACACAAACGAAGCCAATATTCCCAACGACCCTGGAGGATTCCAGGATTTGTTAGAATGTTTCCCTATTTCTCTTGCCTGTTTTCAATCCTTAAGATGAAAAGTCAATTTATACCGTCTACATGAGGACTCTGGTGAATTTCTCTTGTTTATTAGGAGTCTTTCTTGGAAAAAGGACGAATATGTTTTGGATCGCCGTATGTTGAAGGATAAAAATGAGTAACAATAAAAATTGTCTATCTGATTTTGTTTTATTCGTTCAATTATTATATTATATATATTTAAATTACATGAAACGCTGAGCGATGACACTGCTTGTGTTAGACTTCATATATATATATATATATATATATATATATATATATATATATATATATATAATTTTGGAAGGAGTTTATCGGGTTGCGGTCTGTAGGATAAGAATAATTAACTCATTTTTTTTTTAATACTCAATATTTCGACATTTATCTTATGCCTTCTTCAGGAGTAAAAAAAAAAATAGAGTTTCCTTCTAAGAAATCAACCCTAAACACACTAAAACATCGTACGAAGTGTAAAACATCAATAAACATTCAAGTTTGTATATTTAAACAGTGATACTGTATAAAGAAGGCATAAAATAAATGTCGAAATATTGAGTATTAAAGATAAACTCCTTCCAAAATTATTAAGGTACGGTCGATAACAAAAGAGAAATATATATATATAATATAATATTCCAAACTAGAGTTATTGGGGATGCAGTGTGCTAAATTTGTAGGCCTTGGTAATGAGAATATATATATATAAATATATATATATATATATATATATATATATATATATATATATATATAAAAGAACAGAAGCTATAAATAATAGGTCCACAGACAAAATCAAGAAAAAATCTTATTATTCAAATCCACCTAAAATTTCCCTTAGCAAGACTGCGAGATATTTACCAAAATGAACGTTTACTTAAATTCTTTCGAAATTAATAAGAGTATTACTCATTACATGAGTGTAAAAAAGGTCCCAATATATAAGTGGTATTAAAATTAATAATAAAATCGAAACAAGTAAAAACCATATTATATCCCACTACAAACAACCGACAATTTACTACTGAAGTTGCGTTCAAAACTTACATAGTTACTTATTTAACTCTACCGCTGAGACCAAGTGGATTTAGTTGGTTGTTTCTCATACTCCTGCCAATTAAAGCACAGGATACCCTACTGTTTGTATAACATCCTGCTAGGAGATAAATGCCCTGCGACCGCAGGAATGCATCGTTACGCTCACTGATTCCTGCAAATAAAATATGTTATTGCTTACTGCTTTTGTAGCAGTATGAAAGCGAAAAGCTGCTGCTGGTGAAGATAATAATCGTTATTTTGTATATACTGTGGGGATAAAAATCTAATAAAATCATTATATTTACAAAAATTATTAAAGTTATTTAATACGGTTTGGGTTTTTAACTTAACGAAGAAATTTAAATCTAAAAAAATGCGTTTACGAATATTTTCTATTATCCAAAGTCAAACTGCTAGAAGAGAGATTGTCATTTTAATCCACATTTTCGGACAGGTAGTATAGTAATATCTCAAAGCTAGGTTGCTTATGATTTTGTCCTCAGTTTTGATAATGAGTGTTTTTCCTCTTGCCTTAATTATATTTATTTAAAGATTTTCTTGCCTCAGATTATTTATTGTAAATGATAGTGTCTGTTTCTGGTCCCTTCGGGGATGCTGAATATATATATATATATATATATATATATATATATATATATATATATATATATATATATATATATATATATATATATATTGTATAAGTATAGCGAGACATAGGGTTAATTTTAAAAATTTTTTTAAACCAATTATGAAAACTGAATTTATATTAAAAAAGTTTTTTAACAATAAAAAATAAATAGACTACGAATTTTTCTTTTTAAGAGCCATACGTCACATTTTTTTTTATCAAGAATAACCAGCGACTGCTGTGCCGTAGTTTAAAATGATTGTAGTGCATCTGACATATTATTATCATCAACAATGAGCATATTTTGTCTCTTGTTGTATATCAAGACGTTTTCATTTCTCTCTAAGTTGGACTGTTGCCGATAGGTGGTCTTCCTCGGGTACATTTATTTGTTCGTTTTCCATTCTAGAATTTTCACCATTTGCATGTTGCCGCTCAATCTGGTTATATAACCAGCCCAGACTTACCCATAAATAAATCAACAGTAAGCGGAATAAAAAGTAAATTTCGAGAAACTCTCTCTTATTAACGAAAAAATGAAACTTAATGTGTTCTTGTCTATGGAAGATAATTCACATTAGTGTATACACCAGGTACGCAGAATTTATAATGAGACTTAACGATTAGCAAAATGAAGCATCTCCACATTACGTTGTTGAAGTGAGAAATGATGAACTGTTTCCGGATAAATGGATTGGAAAAAGCCTATATATATATATATATATATATATATATATATATATATATATATATATATATATATATATAAAGGGTGTTTTTTATAGAGGTATAAAACTTTAAGTTGGCAACACTTTAACTGACGGCCATTTTGTCAGCTGTCAAGTGATTTATGTTTAGTTTGGTTTGGCATTTCAACATGAATAGACTGACGCCTGAACAATGCTTCCAAATTGTGCAAATTTATTTTGAAAATCATGCTTCTGTTCGAAATACGTATCGCGCACTACGTCCATTTTACGGTCAACATAATCGTCCATCAGAGCAATTAATTCGATTAACTATGGAACGTTTTCGTACCACGTTTACTCTAAAAGATAATACACATCCACAGAAATGTCGTAGAGTGCGTACAGAATAAGTCATTGCTGCTGTAGAGCGTAGCGTAGAGGAAGATCCGAATCAGTCTATCCGCCATCGTGCACAGGAATTGGATATGTGTCCATTCACTTTATGGAAGAGTTTGCGGAAAGATCTTGGTTTGCGTGCTTACAAAATCCAACTCGTGCAAGAATTGAAGCCACACGATCACCTAGCAAGGCGTAGATTCGGTGAATGGGCCCAAAACAAGATTGCCGTTGATCCCGATTTTCATAAGCGAATTTTGTTTAGCGATGAAGCTCATTTTTGTTTGAATACGTCAATAAACAAAACTGCCGTATTTGGAGTGATGATAATACTCAAGTGTATCTTGAGACACCGTTAAATTCAGAAAAACTGACTGTTTGGTGTGCTTTATGGGCTGGTGGAATCATTGGTCCGTACTTCTTTAAAAACGATGCTGATCAGAACGTTACAATCAATGGTGACCGCTATAGAGCAATGATTACTGACTTTTTCGTTCATCAATTGAACAACCACGATGTGCAGGACCTATGGTTTCAACAAGACGGCGCAACATGTCACACAGCTCGGGCCATAATTGATTTATTGAAGGAAACGTTTGGTAACCGTATAGTTTCACGTTTCGGACCCGTGAATTGGCCTCCAAGATCGTGCGACTTAACGCCGCTAGACTATTTTCTGTGGGGATATGTGAAGTCGCTAGTCTACGCCGATAAGCCCGAAACGATTGATCACTTGGAGGACAACATTCGCCGCGTTATTGCCGATATACGGCCACAAATGTTGGAAAAAGTCATCGAAAATTGGACCTCCAGATTAGACTACGTCCGAGCCAGCCATGGCGGTCATATGCCAGAAGTCATATTTAAATTATAATGCCAGAAGGTTATCTTTCGAATAAAGTAAATTTCATGTCAATTTAAAAAATTCATCTTTGTTTTATTTCATTTAAAAGTTCTATACCTCTATAAAAGACACCCTTTATATATATATATATATATATATATATATATATATATATATATATATATATATATATATATATATATATATATATATAGAGAGAGAGAGAGAGAGAGAGAGATAGATAAAGTAAGGGAAAGGGGGTTTTCTTAGATACAAAATAAAAGACGGTGTAAATATAAAAGTTAAAAGACTTTTTAGATCTATCATAACTATAACACAGGTGTTAACTGAGTCAAGCATCAAAAATTATTTTATTGTTTCTGTGATAGATAAGTGAAACTTGAAATATTTAGACGCACAGTTGAATTATAAACAACTTTTCTTAGCAATGTGTTTCTATATTTCTTTTACCCCTACCTTGTGTAGGGTAGGAACTTTCATATTTCTTTCTATGTGGTAGGAATTTTCATATTTCTTTTAAGCAAATTTTGGTTTCAGTATGTGGAGAGATTATCTGCTATATTGTAATTTTTTAAACAGCTAAACAATAGCATTAAAATATTTATAAAATAATTGAACCGACTTCTAAAAAATAACAATATGATTTTTTTATGACACAGAAATTTAATAATTTTTTATAATTAATAAATTGTGATGCCTATAAAAATATAAAAAAGAACTTTACTTGTAATTCTTACCGTAGTTTGTATATATCTCGTGTTAGTACTAGAAGTCGGTTAAATTTTTTTATAAATATTTTCTTTTTAATTTTGAATTCAAAACAATATCCATAAATTATCTATTAAGTACTACGCGCAACGATATCAAGGTCGCAAAAAAGTACACATTTTATCCAGAGTTGTATACCACACTAAAATCAACACCTAAAAATTCTTTCATTCTGAGAACTCTTTAAACACCGGTTTTGGATGAAATTGTATCAAACTAATATGCCATAGTAAATCCGATATTTTTAATTTTAAATTAATTTTTGATTAGTAATATATGCCTCCAAAATCTCCCAATACCAAAATTTAAAAAACTTGAGACGTAAATTTTTTAGTTCGATATATTTTATCCTACATATTGAGTTTGTTTACGCCCCAGGAACCTCCAAATGCCAATTTTGGGCAAAATCGAAAAAAAGTAAAATTTTTAGTCCCCATATTATATTTGCCATACGAAGTTGTAAAAAATTAACTTCACAATTTACGACGTAGAAAACCCCCTAGTACCAAATTTGAAAAAATGCGAATAAGGTACTATTACAGCCTCGTAAACTCTCTAATAGCAATTTTAGACAAAATCCGGAGATGTAAAATTTTTAGACATATTAAATTTTCTAAAAATAATCTTAAGTTCGCTATTTACACTTCAGAAACGACGCAGTTCCAATTTTGAACGAAATCGAGAAATGTAAAATTTTTATTCCGCCATATTGAATTCGCCATACTGAACCTTTGAAAAATAATTTTAAGTTCGGAATTTATACCCTCAAGAACGCCATGTACCGATTTTGGAGAAAATCAAGAGATTTAAAATTTTTAGGATGCCAAATTGGTTCCGAGATAACGACATTTTTAAAAATAATTTTGAACACTTTCAAAAATCACCACATACCAATTTTGAAGAAAATCTGACAAAATTTTAAAAGAATAATTTCAGATTCGTTATGTATAGTCAAAACAGTGTATATCTTTAAAAATTTAATAATTATAACGGTTTTTAGTTGCCATACATCCAAAAAAAAATGTTCCTAGTAAATATAACTAGGGTTGTTCGTTTCGATTTTCTGTCTTCCTCTCGGAGTAGAGAAAAATAAGTTATTTCTAAAATTAAACGAATATTTATATTTGTTTTATAATTTTTAACATGTTTGATTAACTAAAATTTAATAATTCTACAAAATATCCCACTAATGTTTTTATAAAAATATGAAGGTTAACACTCTTACCTGCTCCATATCTACTCCAGATTCAGTAGAGCTCTAGAAAATTTATTGGTTTTCCCTCCTTATTTTTAAAATTTTTGTGTATAACATTTCTCTTTCTTAAGGATATTTACTTTGTGAAACTAGCTTATAAACCATTCGACAAATTTCTTGTTAAATAGCCAAAAAAGAAAATAGTAGAATGAGCCACTTCGATCCTGTTACAGTTGCCAAAAAAAAATGTCACTAGTTTGATGCATTTGTCAAATTTTGACGTAAAGATATATACCGTTTCGAGTATACCACCCCGAAAACTCCCGCATACCCATTTTGAATCTGAATCTGACAAAATTAATTTTTTTGTCCGCCATATTATCAGCGCTATGTAGGTTTTACTATACCAATTTCATCTAAAATGATATGAAACCATCGCACCAACTTTTTGAATATAACGTAAAAAAAATTATTCAAATCGGTATTCCTTCTTTAGAAGTTAAAAAATTGAAAATTATTTTTATCTGTATTCTGTATAGAAATATTTTTTTACACGATTTCTTTTCTTACTTTCTAAAAATCGCTCTGGAATATTCTATACTGTTTTATTTGTTACATCCCCCACAAAGCAAAAATCTAAATTTATTTAATTAAAACCATTACAAACTTTGGCAAATGAACACCGAGCCGAAATTTTTAACCGAATCCAGTAAAAACAAAATTCGAGAGCTGCCCTCGAAAAATTCCTACTGTTAAAAGAGTTCGTTATTTTTAATAAAGTGTGGAGTGCCCGTTTGGAAATTAGTTTCATTTTTTAGAGAACGTGTGAATTAAAATGAGAAGAGGTACTTGATTTGCAGTTAAGCTTTTTTATTTGTCCTTTATTGTAGAGAGGATTTATTAATAGTGCTTTTTACTTTAGTTTCACATGGAGGTCTTATATTTAGGTACAAAGTGGTAGTAAATTGCTACACAGCAAGTGTACAGATGACCTATGTGGGCTAGATGTGGATTCGTATGTGTAATACATTGA
This sequence comes from Diaprepes abbreviatus, assembly GCA_034092305.1. Lineage (NCBI taxonomy): Eukaryota > Metazoa > Arthropoda > Insecta > Coleoptera > Curculionidae > Diaprepes > Diaprepes abbreviatus. The sequence continues at coordinate 890,079 of JASJET010000081.1, read as the reverse complement.
TTTGAACGGGTGTAACAGGCCAGAATATATGTGTATGTAATTGAAGGTTTTCGGGCATCACGTGTATGTGCTGAGTCCCTCTCAGGACTGTAAGGCAGCTGACGTTTCGGTGAAATTTCATTCACCATTTTGAAAGCTCACTGTATGGCGTCTACGAGCGAACTGATGCCTGCGACTTCGGTGCTGTCGCTCACGTGTGCGCGTCGGACGCGTTCGTTTTCCGAATGGTTCTGGCCCATCAAGTTGCGAGACCTGCTGCGCGTCATCGGCCCTGTTGCCAGTGTTTGGGGTTGCGTTGCCGAGTTGTAATCTGTTTCGTTACTAAGTGGTACTGGTTGTTGTTTTGTAAGCAGGTTTTTCCAAGTATTAGGCACACGTTGGCTATCATCTCTGCTATTTAAGTTGTTGGGCCTCTTTGCAATTTCAATGGCTTTCCTTATAACTCTTGTGGACAGATTTTCACATCTCGATAGTATTTTTGTTCCCGAGAAATTTATCTTATGTCGTGTGTTTAACCTGTGTTGGGCCAGAGCAGGAGAAGTTGTTTTTTGCTTGACAGCGTTCATATGTCTCTTCTGGCGCTTATTTTACGGTTGGTTTGGCCTACGTAAGATGAGCTGCACTCTCCGCATGGAATTTTGTATCTTCTTCTTCAAGTGCCATCTCCGCGACGGAGGTTGGCAATCATCATAGCTATTCGTACTTTAGAGGCGGCTGCTCTGAACAGTTCGTTCGATGTACACCCATACCATTCTCTCAAATTACGCAGCCATGATATTCTCCTTCTTCCCACGTTTCTCTTTCCCTGTATTTTTCCCTGTATAATCAGCTGAAGCAGGGCGTATCTCTCCCCACGTGTAATGTGCCCAAGGTATTGCAGTTTTCTAACCTTAATTGTATTCAGGACTTCCACCTCTTTATTCATTATATCATGAATTTTGTATACTCCCTGGTTTTCTAGAGGCATTCTTTCTTTAGGTGTTGGCAAGACATCTTTTACTTTACGATCTGTGGTGAAAATGGTGTCAATATTGTGTCTCCTGAGAATTCTTGCGATCTTGTCTGTGGTGCCTCTTACATAAGGAACAAAAGCTTTGGAGCTATTTTCTTGGTTTTCGCGATTTTTTGGGGCCAAGTGTTTGTTTTTTAGAGCCTTGTCTATATATTCTTTTTTAAAACCGTTCTTTATTGGGGTGTCTTGCAGTACGTTCTTCTCTTTATGATAATTTTCTGGATCTGTAAGGGACAGCGATCGAAACGCAAGCGATTTCACTACTGCAAATAATTGGGCGGGGTGGTGATGTGAATCGGCGTTGAGGTACCTGTTGGTGTGAGTGGGCTTTCTGTAGACAGTGTGCGAAAGCAAGCTATCCTCTTTTCTTTTCAGTAGGATATCCAGAAATGGTAGTTTTCTTTCCTGTTCTGTTTCCATGGTGAATTTAATTTTGGGATGTATACTGTTTATGTGTTCCAGGAAACTTTTGAGATTTTCTTCCCCATGTTGCCAGATAACGAATGTGTCATCCACGTAATGTAGCCACAGTCTTGGTTTGTGTGTAGAGGTCTCCAAAGCCGTTGATTCAAAGTCTTCCATAAATAAGTTAGCGAGTGCAGGATATATATATATATATATATATATATATATATATATATATATATATATATATATATATATATATATTTATAATGTAAAATATAGAAAATACACGAACGCTCTTACGTTTTGATTGAATTTTTTAACCGACCATAAACCCAAGACAAATCAATAAATAAATAAATAAATAAATAAATATATATATATATATATATATATATATATATATATATATATATATATATATATATATATATATATATATATATATATATATATATATATATATATATATATATATATATATATATTATTAGTATTATTATTTGCAAGATGAAAATTGTAACTGATGGTGGTGTTGTTCTATTTCCCTCTTAAAATTGTCCCTAAATGTTCGAGATTTCGAATACTCAAACACCTTTATACCCATTTTCACAAAAGGCAAAAAAGTGACCAGAACGGAAGGGTGCGAGCGGCACTCATGCCACGTATACAACACTTTACCGGAAACTATAATTTGCACAGATCTTAATACCGTTAAAACGACGATATCCCCAAACTTCTAAATTTAATCACGCTCAAATTGGGTCACATACTTCAAAGATCTTTATGCAAATTTCAAACTTAACTTCTTAATTAAACTAAACAAAGGCCCCCCACTTGATAAGTAAACATTTTGTTGATTGTTGAGTCAACAAAGGAATTTCTGTTACACTGAATTTCGTCGAAATAGAATGGGTGTATAAGTTGAATTAAATATTTTGGCAAAAATTAACACCCTAAAATAAGTAAGTGGGATGTTGACTGTAATCAAATAAAAATATAACTTTGCCGCGAAACGGTAATTTTCTCAATAGACATCTTAAAAAACACAATATTTTTCTTTATTTTTAAGGAATTCGTATAGTAAAATATCGGCAGGATATTACACGGGATTTTAAGTAGCCAGTTGTTCTCTGTGCATTTTGCTCTCGGTTCATTACAGCTCCACTGATGTAGATGGTCGAAACTATTATTGAGAGAGAGCCAGAGTGGGATTTGCAGAGAATATATTGTCTGTCCCCCTTTTTTAACGGTCGTAAGGAGAATAAAATAACTTTTCCAAATACATACATACATATACATATATATATATATATATATATATATATATATATATATATATATATATATATATATATATATATATAGAATAAAATCTTGGCTAAGCGGACGTGGAATTTGTCAATCCACATCATTCTCGTGTTAAAAAAGTGCGGAGCACTCCAAAATATGGAAAAACTCCGTGTCCGAAAGATGGCGATAGCGCTGTTTCGTCCCAATATGGGACTCGACGCATTTGGTACAAACCATCATCTCGCCTTTGCATCCTATAAAACTGAATTTAAAATCAAAAACAGCAAACAAGACGACAAAGGTGACATCTCGATGGTTCACTTGATAACACAATAACCACACAAATTATCAAAGTTTGTAAAAACTGCCATGTGGTGGCGCGACGGTGAACTAAAACAGAAATATATATAATCGAGTACACGAAAAACGCTACTCAAAGGATAGGGGTCGCATTATTTGGTACTGGCAACCAGGCTTACTGCTAATTTTAGCAGCCAAAGCCACGTGTCGCACCAAACGATCCCCCTATGAGAGTACCGTTTAGCGTGTTTCAAAGCCAAACAAGCAAATAAATAAATAGATAAGTTAGTTACACGGACAAAACTTTATATATATATATATATATATATATATATATATATATATATATATATATATATATATATATATATATATATTGTGACGATTATCGGTGTGTGGTCGCGCTAGAGGCTCTACGCCTTGACGAACCTTATAGTGCTATACGCACCCGCACAAAAATTTACCCGGTTAAAAAAAAATTGATTTGGTAGGAAACTAATTTATTAATTATTATTATTATTTAATTTTTATTAGAATTTTAAAATTTTCAAAAAGGAATTGTCAAAATTTTGATAAATTAAATACTTTTAAAAGATTGAATTCCATTAACGCCACCTAGTAGTGGGTTGCATAATTAAAATATTAAAACGTTGCCAAGGTGTGATACAAGTTGTTAAGGGACAATGTATGGCAAATATTAATAAATAAATGATAAATTGATAAGAAACACATTTGCATGATATTTTATAATATTGTTATCATAATTTCATTCAAAATTATTGAAATTTTCCCATATTTATGAAATTTTTTTTTGAGTAAAATATTTATATTGTGTTTTTAATCTGTGTGTATTCATTATCTGGGGGTGATCTTTTAAAATATCTGAACTCACCTGAGAATGGAGTAGAATTAACAGGTAGGAAGGCAATTCCTTTTTTTGAAAATTTTAAAAATTCTAAAAAATTAATAATAATAATAATAAAAAAATTAGTTTCCTACCAAATCAAATTATTTTTTTTAACCGGGTAAAATTTTTTGTGCGGGTGCGTATAGCGCTAAAAGGTTCGTTCGGAGAAGAGCCTATAGCGCGACCACACACCGATAATCGTCACAATATATATATATATATATATATATATATATATATATATATATATATATATATATATATATATATATATTTCTTAATAAGTCTATTCTCCGAGAAATCGATCAAGGCAGTTCGTTGGAAACCCTATATAGAGTGAAATCATTCGCGTTTAAGGAAAATTCGAGAAATGCTGCCAGTGCAGGTAAGGATATTGTAATCATAGCCCCGTAAAACAACGAATATAAGACGATTTTGGTCATATACGAAGGTATATATTGTAGTATTTTCATATTTCCACACATTAATGCAACGATATTTTCTATAATCGATATCTGTTCTTTTGCAAGTCGTAAATTGTCATTTAATGTCATGTAGTAAATGAAGGAAATACCACTGCTTAGTCGTCTTTCATCGATCAATTCCATCGTAAAAGCGAGACCAATATTTATTGTGGACGTACTTTTAGGATAGAAGGTTCTTTGTACCATGACGTGCCGAAACTGGGTACCTATTCTCGTTCTTGAGAGAACGATCATCTTGATGGAAAGTGGGCGTGGTTCTCACGAAAAAGTACGAAAACGTATTCAGAATACGGTCTTTTACTTTTTCGTGAGAACCACGGCCACTTTCCATCAATATGATCGTTCTTTCGAGAACGAGAAAAGCTACCCACAATACGGTTTCATACTTTTTCGTGAGAACCCCGCCCACTTTTCATCAAGTGATCGTTCTCTCAAGAACGAGAATGGGTACCCTGGAGGAAGAAAAACTACATTTCAGCAATATGTTATTTTAAGCTGTCGCATTTGTTGGTTAGCCGTTGACAGGTATGTAGTGCCGTTTTCTCGTCGTTTTTTTGGGGGATCTAGGCACTTTCAGGTAAGTTTTTGAGTATACTAATCATATATTGACTTAATCCGCCTTCTTTTGCATTTTAGAGAGCTTCCTTTTTTTTCCTTTTGTATATTTTCCTGTTTGTTTTCTCTACAATTATCTTTTTGTTTTTTCTTTGGCCACTTGAATGAGAACATGGGCAATCCTGAGTTGCATTAATTTTTTTTTCCATATTTTTTATGAAGGGTACGTGTTGGCGTCAGGCAGCATTTTTTGGAGTCACCAGCCTCCTGAGACAGCATCATCAGCGCAAAAAGTATCACGGATAAGGCATGTATAGCGTAATTTAAAACAAAAGAAAAACATCAATGCCATAGAATTTATTTTCTTAAATATTTTATGGATATGTTTGAATAGCTTGCTATGTGTATATTATGAGACTATCTAGGTGAGACAGGTTGATTTAAAAAATATCAGAAGCATAAATGAACTTTTTGTAAAGTTTTAAGATAATGATCACCGTGATCCAATATAGCATTAGTTACGTAGCAGGAATTTCTGTGTTGTATTGAGGTTTCTAATTTGAGACTATACGATTAGGTTTTCTCAGTGTTACCCTTATATAAAACAAAGTAACGCCCTTATTAAAATTGAAAAAGAGTCTGAACAGGTGAAGCTAGAATAAAACGTGGTTTTTGAACGTATCAATTACATCTTTTTAGCAATGCAAGTGTTGCCACTGTTCAAAATATAAACGGCTACCTTGTATTTAAGAATTTTTTTTTCTATGGTCTTGAGTAATCTTGAAACTACTGGCTTGGTTAAGTAGTTAACCGGGAAAAGTTTTGGTATATGCGTCGACACGCATTAAGACATGGTTCTATCAAACATAAAGAAATACTCTTTAATATTTTATAGTTTGCTTAGCTTTTATTTAAGACTAAATATTTCAACTAATATAAATTCTCTCGAAACAAACACAAAAGCTATTTTGTATTCTTCTAATTGTGCATAGCCCCTAGCAATATCAAATTAAAAAGTAAATACAAACCGAACCCTATAAAAGACTTAAAAATCTTAAGTTTATTGCGCAAAATGCCTTCTTCAATTCATTAGGGTGTCGGACTAATTATACGTATACATTTTCGTTGGGGCAAATCGGTTAAAAGGCATTTAAAGAAAAGGGTAAAAAAGAATACTGCAAGTAATTTTCGCATAGACGAAATTCTAACCAATATTTTTTAAACTTTTGTTTAAGTCGAAGGACTACATTCTGTTAGAAAGAACCAAATCGTACACAGAAGAAATCATTGGAGAGTATCAATGCGGATTCAGACCCGGCCGATCTACTGTTGACCAAATATTCACTATAAAACAAATAATGGAAAAATGCCGGGAGTTCGATCGAGAGCTTCATCAGATGTTCATAGACTTTAAACAGGCTTTCGATAGAGTATGCCGGATGAGACTGTGGGCAGCGATGCAAGAACTTGGCTTTCCTAAAAAACTAGTCAACTTGATACGGATGAGTATGGAAGGACTACGATGTAAGGTAAGAGTTGGGCAACAGTACTCGGAGACATTTGAGATTAACAATGGACTGAAGCAGGGAGATGCACACTCACCACAACTCTTCAACGTAGCTTTAGAACACATAATCAGAAATGCAAGAATTGATACACCGACTTCCATATTTCATCGAGAAGAACCAAACTTACTGCTGGCATTTGCAGACGATGTAGAGCTAATAAATACGATTTGAGAGGGTAACTCTTTCTAACATCAAACTGGAGTTGCATGACCTTGAACTAGACCACATTATTAATATCAATCTTTGCCATTTTCAAGGTCAGTGTAAATTGTTTACTCCATGGTCTTCATAAAATAGTTCTTAAAAGAACAGAATATATCAAGGTCTTTACCAACGTGCCATTGCTTACGACCATGTATATATATATATATATATATATATATATATATATATATATAGAGAGAGAGAGAGAGAGAGAGAGAGATAGTTTGATATAATTACTGACGTACTATTGTCTTTCCCAACAGCTTTAGAGATATTAGTGAATCAATAATTAACTGGGACTTCAACGTCTCTGCAAAAGATAAGTATCGTAAGAGGGTATTCTAAAGTGAGCTTGACAAAGAATGGTCATCAGATTCGTGAAGGGTTCTTTCGACAGAAATTATCCATGACTAATAGTACTGGCGTTGAGTACCAAGTTAGCCCAACTCGAGAGTCAAAACAACCTTCATTTGTGATATATGTGAGAGAGTTTCAATTACAATATTTGTTTTGCATTTTGAAGGTTACTTTAAGTATAAAACAACTTTTAGGATCTTATCCTTGAAAAATGTACACTATATTAGATAGTTGCCACAGAATTAGAGAGTCCCCTTTAAACTGAATTTAATCTTTCACTATAGCCAACCTATTACCCCATACTATCACACGCTAACTTATATCACCTCAGACTAACCAACGTTATCCTTTTGATACATTTTGATCCATGGTACCTAGGACTAACCGAATATATTTAGACTTTTTTGTTAACGTACATCGTTTAAATTTACAGTACAACGTACTCATACTGAATTGCACAGCCATTAAAACTAATTGCACATGTCACTCACTGCCTTCCTGCTTTTTACTGGACATACCCGAGACACTGTTATTCCTCTTAAGGTAACGCATATCTATATGTTGTATTTTTGCTGTGAGTATGTAGGGCTTGCTTGTACTTACTTGTATTAGTACTGAATCGTACTTAATATATTTTCAGTTATCTGTTGCAGTTATTCCAATAGTTGCGGACAAGAATATATTAATCACAATCACATAACAACTTTTATATCTACGTATAATATGGATAAAAGATATCTATCATATTATATCTGTGACATATGATTTCGTTAAAACTTTTACCTCATCGACAGAGACGAAGATATTGCGAAGCGAGTAATAGCAAAAGAAAGACGATAAGCTTTCAATAGACTCATTTCGCAGGTAACAAACCTTACAAAAATATGCTATGCTTTCATTGTAATCAAAAAGGGGGGTGAACGAAGTAAATTATATTGAGAAGGACTCGCGATGCTTGTGAAGAAACACATACTAGAAATAGTACCTGCCCCATTTTTAATGCTACGAACGACTTATAAAGTCTGTCAGCAGAGCGTAGAACTGCTGTTTCTATTAGACATATCATGGCCACTTTTAACTTTGTCAAATTATGTAGCAATCATTTGGCTAAACAAGGTTCAATTTTACTTAATCTGTCTTCACTGGTTGGAGAAGACATCTGGCCTTTGCTCGCTGGATTGGAGATCTTGTCAATACTGTCAGTATCGGAGACCTTGCCTTTACTGGCTGGATCGAAGATTTACATAGAAGATAATCGAACTAGTTTACCAGAATGTTATTCGTCATTTGTTGGGTATCCTTTGGCTGTCATGTCACTTTAATGTAATCTGTCTTTTTGACTGCATATATTAGATATTGTCGTGTGTGTTCGAATTTGCCTGCGATATCTTTCAACCAAAATATCTAAGAGTGACAATTAATTTCATACTTCTATCTCTATAGTGAGTTTAATGGTTGGTCTAATATTGTTCAGATGAGAAAGGAAGTTTTGAAGTACTTCGTAGTTTCCATTCCAGATAATGAAGGTGTCGTCTACGTATCTAAGCGAAAATTATGATTTCTCTTCTGCGGATTCCGTGGCAACGCCTGGACAACGCTTCCAAATTGTGCAAATTTATTTTGAAAATCATGGTTCTGTTCGAAATACGTATCGCGCACTACGTCCATTTTACGGTCAACATAATCGTCCATCAGAGCAATTAATTCGATTAACTATAGAACGTTTTCGCACCACGTTTACTCTAAATGATAATACGCATCCACAGAGACGTCGTACAGTGCGTACAGAAGAAGTCATTGCTGCTGTAGAGCGTAGCGTAGAGGAAGACCCGAATCAGTCTATCCGCCATCGTGCACAGGAATTGGATATGTGTCCATTCACTTTATGGAAGATTTTGCGGAAAAATCTTGGTTTGCGTGCTTACAAAATCCAACTCGTGCAAGAATTGAAGCCACACGATCACCTAGCAAGGCGTAGATTCGGTGAATGGGTCCAAAACAAGAATGCCGTTGATCCCGATTTTCATAAGCGAATTTTGTTTAGCGATGAAGCTCACTTTTGTTTGAATGGATACGTCAATAAACAAAACTGCCGTATTTGGAGTGATGATAATCCTCAAGTGTATGTTGAGACACCGTTACATGCAGAAAAACTGACTGTTTGGTGTGCTTTATGGGCTGGTGGAATCATTGATCCGTACTTCTTTAAAAACGATGCTGGCAGAACGTTAAAGTCAATAGTGACCGCTATAGAGCCGTGATTACTGACTTTTTCGTTCATCAATTGAACAACCATGATGTGCAGGAGCTGTGGTTTCAACAAGAGGGCGCAACATGTCACACAGCTCGTGCCACAATTGATTTATTGAAGGAAACGTTTGGTAACCGCATAGTTTCACGTTTCGGACCCGTGAATTGGCGTCCAAGATTGTGCGACTTAACGCCGCTAGACTATTTTCTGTGGGGATATGTGAAGTCGCTAGTCTATGCCGATAAGCCCGAAACGATTGATCACTTGGAGGACAACATTGGCCGCGTTATTGCCGATATACGGCCACAAATGTTGGAAAAAGTCATCGAAAATTGGACCTCCAGATTAGACTACATCCGAACCAGCCGTGGCGGTCATATGTCAGAAGTCATATTTAAATTATAATGCCAGAAGGTTATCTTTCGAATAAAGTAAATTTCATGTCAATTTAAAAAATTCATCTTTGTTTTATTCCATTTAAAAGTTCTATACCTCTATAAAAAACATTCTTTACATATCTATTCTTAAAAAAAAAAACTTTAAAATAGCTATTTTTATCAGAACAAATTAGCATTACAATTAAATATATAGGGTGCGCATTTGGCCCCTCTTCTGTTCAACTTGTTTTTGAATGATGTCGTCAAGTCTTTTTCGCATGGAACGGCACTGCTTTTCGCTGATGATTTAAAATTTTTTAAGTGCATTAGATCTTTGCAAGATTACATTGATTTGCAGTCTGATTTGGATGCATTTAGCGTATGGTGTACTACTAATAGATTGTACCTTAACATTGGAAAGTGCAAGACAGTGCGGTTCTGTAGAAAGAAGACTTTAATTGAGTACAATTATGAGATTAACGGTGTGTCTGTGGAATTGACCGATTCTATATCTGATGTTGGTGTAATATTGGATAGTCAGTTAACTTTTAAAGAGCATATACATAATATCACTAATAAGGGAATGAAATTAGTGGGGTTTGTTACACGAAATTTGTCTGACTTCAATGATATTATTTGTCTTAAAAATGTTTATTGCAGTGTTGTGCGTTCTATATTAGAGTATGCCTCACCAATATGGACACCTTTCTACAATGTACACAAATTGGAGCTAGAAAGGGTGCAGAAGCGCTTTTTAAGATTTGTAGCGTATAAACTAGGTGTTCCTAAAGAGAATATCAACTACCCTCATTTACTACTCCAATTAAATTTGAAGCCTCTTGAACATCGCAGGGAATACATTGACTTACTTTATCTATTTAAAATCGTTAATAGTAGAATAAATTCTCCAGAACTACTAATGCGTATTGGTTTCAATGTGCCTCAGAGAAGTAGTCGATGGGTTGAAGTGTTCTCTGCGGATGTTCATAAAACCAACTATTCCACCTATGCACCACTAAATAGAATGTGCACTTTAGCTAATGAATTATCCCGTGATCACGTTGATTTGGATATTTTTAACATGTCCTTAAATAGTTTTAAAAATTTTTTAAAGCGTAATCTATAGTCCAAATTTTTTACTTCTCATTGTTCTTTATGTAGTCTTAAATGTGAGCTTACTGTAGTTTTACCGGATGCTTTGGATTTATTTGTTTATTGTTTACTATTGTTTTTTTTTATCTATTTGGAAACTTGTTTGTAGTTGTAAAGTGTGTTAGACAAAAAAAAATAATAATAATAATAATCTAAATCACCCAAAAAAAAATTGTTATAAAAAAATTTAAGAAAACCCAAAGAAAGAGATGCGTTTATGTAAACTTGTCAGGTCGCTCTGTAATGGTATCTACCTTTTAGGGCTCCCCCCGGCTAGCTTCCAAGGGAACGGAGAGTGGTGTAGGTGAATGCGCCACCTGTTTTAGTGCCCTAAAGGTCAAGGGAGAGACCGATCTAACAAAACAAAAACAGGAAATTTAATTAAATTATAAGAAAAACACCCAAAATATTTAAAAAAACAAGCATCTATATTACGTGCGTTGGTGTAAACGTAACCACCGAGAGTGGCCCAGCGCTTCTCTGTTTTGAAGGAAGAACTTCGGACAGTCAGCTGTTTTTTTTTGACAATTCAGAACTAAATTAATTTAACAAAATGAGAAATTTAAATTTAATCAGTGTTTTGGCTAGATTACTAATTATACAAGAGCGATTTACTATAAATGGCAACTATATATATATATATATATATATATATATATATATATATATATATATATATATATATATATATAATAATGATAGTATTAAGTGCACTTTACCCGCGTAAATAGGCCTGTTTACCTGAGTTAACAAATGTGCCCCTTTTACATATGTGAAAGATATCAACTGCATATGGTTGCGAGAGTTGATTAATTGTACCATACGAGGAAACACAATAGATCTTACCAAGGTAAGGACACTAATTATTCATTTATTTTATATTTAAAATGAAAAGAAAAATACAACGGCTTTAAATTTTACAGGTGATGCTGAGGGCATTAAAGTCTATGATACCCTGAAAATGACACAGACACATAAAACCTGTTTAACGGCGGCTTCTTGATGTGCTGATATTGATACTCTGGATCACTCGGTGTGGTGGTATGTAGCATGTAAGGCAGGTGCTGTAGAGGTATTCGCAAGAATGGCCGAGTGGTCTGGTATGTACAGCAGCCAAGGCAGGTACCGTTGAGAAGTCAGCCAGAAGGCCCCGATGATGGTTCCAAATGAGGGCAATGAAAGGAAAAAGAAAAAGGGGAAAAAAAGGGAACAGAAAAAGAAAAAAAAAGGCCAGTGATGTTATGTGGCCTTTTCGTGGTGGAACAGAAAAAATAGCAAAACTTGATGTCGGGTTTGTCCCCCGAATTGACCAAACCAAATCAGCATACAGCTGTTAACAACACAGTTACTATAAACTTGGTCAGGGACCCGAAATTTTCAATTCAAAACTAGCAAAATTGTCAAGTGACCTTTCCGGTGCAACTCTGCAAGGAAAGTTCTTATCACTCTAAGATTATTTTCATGTCCCCCCAGAAAAACGTCCACGGAAACGGCGGGAAAAGATACAGGGATCTGTATATTGACTGACAACTGACAAGCTTCAAAACAATAAAAAATAGAAATATGAAATTTTAAAATTATGACAAGAAATTTTATTAGCAAGTAACCAGGAAAATTGTGGTACGTTCAAGAATTTATATCAGTAAAAAGGCTTTGTTGAAGTGAAACTAAACAAGAAAAGTCGAGTAGATTCTAACCTTAAACTTTATTTACATTTGACACTAAGGTAGTTTTCCGTTTTTAGCTTAATAGAATCTGTAATAGTTATGATAACTGACACAATGGGAAAATTAAACTGCCTAGAAGACATATAAGATCCAACGGTATCCAGAGAGCTTCCACTCAGAAATCTGTTGATACTGCAGCCAAATGATTTTCTGCTCACTCGAGGTCTCTCGATGAAGGTAACAATAACCGTAAAAGACAATTCAAATTAAGAATTTCTGAATAAATATTCTATACCGAGCCACTCTGTACAATACTAATACCTTTTTATATTTTAGGTACAAAGGAGAGAAGCCTTAGGAAGTCAACATAACAACAAGGACTATCGAACAATGACAATCAATTATAATACCATAATTGTGAATCAAATTCTAATAAACAAGATATATTGCCAATGTTTTCTTTCATTTGTAAATCTGTTCCCAAAACAAAATAAAACAAAACACATAAATGATGAAAGAGGTAAGCGTAAACATTACTAAATTTTAGATAGAAAATTAGACAGGAAAATTAAAACCGTAACAAGTGTTGTAAATTTTTAAATGGTTTGACAGTTAATAAAGCATTTATTTATTTATAGGAAATGGTAATTTTTTGTAATTACGGAAAAAATAGAAGTCAAAATTGCTGCGAGACTCTAACTGCTTAACGTACCACCACCGACTCATAGATATTTCCATGCATTTCAAAGAAAATTCGAAGTAAACTTTACAAAAACTCCCTTTTTCTTAAATTAAACACTAAAGTTTGGAGTTATTGAAGTTACGGACGAGTTGCAAAAGCACAGCGCCCACGGACTATTGAACTTCACGCAGTTGAAACTCCTTAACGAAAAATTCTAAAAATAATAAAAGAGCGGACCTCTTTTAAACGCTGCTCCTGCTGCTGCTGCTGCTATTTACTTATTTATAGTAGTCTTCTTAACGAAGTAAAAAGGGAAAAATAAAAGGGAAACGACTAATAAAAAAGATAATATTAATAAAATATTGCTCGTGCTAGTATATATAAGCTCTCGTCTCGCAGGGAAGAATCTGAAATATTTTGTTTAATATTCTCATTATTATTTGTGTATTTGTATTCATTAGGACTGAAACGGAATTAATAAGCCTGTCGGATATAAATACTCATGATTTTGAATCGCGAAAGTATTAAAAGTAATTTTTCTTTTGGAACAGAATTTGACTCCAATTTAGATCATAATTCTTTTATCACTGAAGCAAACTGAAGTAGCTGAGAACTTGGCCCTCTTTTTATATATACCGGATGTCAACGAATCTATTAGACAAGTCATAATTTCTAGAGTATTATGTGTATCAAAATGAGAATTGGTACAGGTAAATGTTATATGAAGAGGAGAGTTTTCGCATATTTTCCGCTTTCCGGTCACTTCCGGTTTCACCGGAAATGGCCCAGGTTTTGAATTCTTAAATAAAACACTCTGTATATTTTAACATCTTTGGATTTCTGAGACAATTCTAGATCAGAATGTAACATTTTAAAAACTTTTTACGTCTACTTCATTTTTTTAGAGCCACTTTTAAAATTGCATCTAGGTGGCCATAATCGGACGCAAACTAATCTAAGGGCCTTAGGTGATGTCAAAAAAATACAATCGCAAAGTTTTAGTGACTAATATGAAAGACAGGAATTGGATTAAAAATTTAAGAAAATTAACAAAAAACTAACAAAATAAACTAATAAACGACGCACTTAAAATATTTGAAAGTACAGTAGCTGAATTTGTTAAAAAGTTTAGTGTAGTAAATGTTCAAAGTGCATTCCTTCTTTTTCACGACACATTTCAGCTCGTTCAATTGTTTCTCTCAACACGTTTTGTAGCATTTGGGGCGTTATACTTCTAAATGCCCGTAAAATTCTTTCTTCTAATATTTCAAGAGTAGCTGGGGCTGCTCCATAGTAAATCCTTCCTTTAACATATCCCCAGACAAAGAAATCGAGCAAAGTAAGATCCGGTGAGCGGGCTGGCCACCGTACCGGACCATTGGTTGCAATAATTCGATTATTAAAATGTTCTATTAAATAATTAAGAACTTCTCTAGTATTGTGAGGCGGTGCTCCGTCTTGTTGAAAGTAAATTGGCCGTAAAACTGCTAAAGGTATATCATTGAGATGATTTTCGATTTCATTTTGAAGAAAACCTAAGTATTTAACCCCTGTTAACTGACCTTGAAACAATATTGGCCCAATTATTCTGTTTCCAACGATACCAGCCCAGACATTGACGCCAAATCTTTCTTGAAAATTGCCCACTCTCATTTCATGTCGATTTTGTTGGGCCCAGTACCGAGTATTTTGCTTATTGAACATACCATTATTTGTAAATCGGGATTCGTCGGAAAATAGAATAAAATCGATAAAATTTGGGTTTAAAAGTTTTTAAAATGTCACATTCTGATCTAGAATTGTCTCAGAAATCCAAAAATGTTTAAATATACAGGGTGTTCCATTTAAAAATTCAAAACCGGGGCCATTTCCGGTGAAACCGAAAGTGGCCGGAAAGTGGAAAATATGCGAAAACTCTCCCCTTTACATACCATTTACCTGTACCAATTCTCATTTTAATACACATAATACTCTAGAAATTATGACTTGTCTAATAGATTCGTTGACACCCGGTATATATATTTTTGGTGGAAAGTCATTACTTTTGTATAATTTTATTCAAAAATGGTGTTATTTTTAAATTTTTCTTTTTTCGGTTACTGTTTTTGAAACCACTCTTCCGATCTTTTTCAAAAATCAAAAAATTGTACTATCTATTCTCCATTTCACGTGAAGACTCTGTATAAAATACATGCAAGACAAACTACTCAACACTGCTGAGGTTGAGGGACAATGAACTAACTTCTCATTACCAATCAGACCAAGAGGAGCATCAGGGCTAGCTACAAGAAACCAAATGAGGTTAACCAGGAAAGCGTCGACAAATTAGCGTCGAACTATTTATTGATGTCGGAGATTATCTTTCCTTCATACCTTCATTGACATCCAGAAGTCCGTCATTTATAAATAGGTGCCACTTGATCACTACATCAAACACTTTAAATTAAGTCTTCAGCCTAATATCTTGACCTTGAATCATCTACTCATTTTGATGGTATACATCGGTGAAACGTGTCAATGCCCAACATCTGCTAAGTTCAGGTTAGTAATGAAATATATCACTGAAGAACAACAGTTATAGTAAATCGAAAATGCTGAGCAGAAACCTCAACCAATACTCGGTTAGGTGGGACGAGAGGGGATGAAATGAAGTATTTCTACGAATGAATCAATAATAACTCAACTAGGATGCGAATGATGCAAAAAAAAATTACTACCAGGTTATTCTTCGAAATATTTTATTTGCAGGAAATTGAAAATGAAGAAAAAGTTGTATAAACAGTATTCAGAGAAAAGTCAGAACACTTTTGACAAAGGCACACAAAGATTATCTTAGAACTACTAAGCGAACAAAGCTACCAAAAAACCACGGTATTTCTACAAATTAGCAGACTCTTCTATACTGCCCCAGGCATTATGCAGAACAACCATTTAACACGGCAACGGTTGAGAGTTGGATTTAGAAAAAACCGCTCAACTGTAGATCAGATATTCACGATTAGGCAATTAATGGAGAAATGTTGGGAGTACAACAAAACATTGCACCAGCTATTTATAGATTTTAAATGCCATGGCAGAACTGGGCATACCGAAAAAGCTAATTAAACTCACCAAAACATGTGTAGAGATCTACAAGTGCAGTAAGACTTGAAGGAAGATTGTCAACCTTCTTTACAATCAACAGTGGTCTTAAACAAGGCGATGCGCTATCTCCACTCCTCTTTAACGTCGCCTTGGAGAGCATCGTGCGAAAAACCAACACAAAAACGCTCCTCTTTAGAAATCAAGGTCCGCGCATCATATTGGCGTTCGCTGATGATATCGATATTGTAGGTAATACAACTACCAGTGTCAAGGAAGAGTTCTTCAAACTGGAAAATGCCGCAAAGAAAGTTGGCCTACGAATCAACGAAGAAAAAACAAAATATATGGCTACAACAAGGACGGAACGGTGAGACAGAATAGGACAGAACGTGGTATGGACCACTACAATTTTGAAAGGGTCCATCAGTTTAAATATTTGGGAGCAACGATCACCTCTGACAACAACATTACACAAGAGATTAACAGCAGAATACAAGGAGGCAACCGCTGCTGGTATGGGCTGCAAAAGATAATGAAATCGAAAAATATATCCCGTCGCACGAAAATAAGAATATATCAAGTAGTTATAAGAAAGGTAATGACATATGCATGTGAAACATGGACGTTGATAAAACAAAATGAGAATAGACGGAAAATCGCAAAAAGAAGAATGCTTAGAGGGATATACGGACCGGTCAGGGACAACACCACACAGCAATATAGAAAGAGAACAAACAAGGAATTGGAGGAACTATACAACCAGCCAGATCTAGTGAAAATAATAAAAGCAGAAAGATTAAGATGGGTCGGCCATGTTATGAGACAAGATCAACGTATCGTCAAGTTGGTATGGGAAGAGAACCTAGAAGGAAAGCGGCCGCTAGGAAGACCAAGGATGAGGTGGAGAGATAACGTTGCAGCAGACTTACAAACCCTAAACGTCGAACGCGCGGAGGAACTCATGATAGATCGCAGCAAGTGGAGGCAGATTGTGAAGTCAGCAAAGACCCACTCCGGGTTGTAATGCTAGAGAGAGAGAGAACGGTTGAGGGAATATAAATTGGCTCCCATTACCAAATAGACTAGAGGCTACCAGGAAAATGTCTACAAATTAGAATCGAATTACTAGTTGTCGTTATGACAAGTGCTTCCAGAAATCTTCTCAATAGCTATTCAAGACCGGCTTATTCCAACGAAAACGTATCTGTACATCATCCTCAGCGACATCTCAACCCAAAACAACCAATGCAAGGATAATAATAATTCAGTACAGAACAGTAAGATACCAAGCATTTGCCGCATTAAGGTACAAGGAGAGACATAATTCAACCACCAAGATTATCCATCAGGAGTTAGCAAAGAAGTTAAACTTCTGTAGAAAGAAAAAGTGTTATATATACCGAAAACTATTGAAGTAAAACTGTACGCGGATCGAACAATGCTATACAGAGACCTAAGGGTACAAAGGGGCATACACTGGGGAATGATTTCCATAATTTTATCAGAAACTAAAATAATAACAAAGAGTAATCTGCATTATATCAAGGCTTAGAGCCTTAACAAACACCTATAAGGCTATACAAAAGGAAAGTAGAACTTGTGATTCCTAGAACTCTCTGCAAGTTAAAGAAAAATGCAACAGATTTCGTCTACTAGGACCTGATAACATGAAAAGGACCCCACAGAACTCACTCCCTTTGGTATCTGAGTATACCCGAGATAAGGAAATATTTCCTGGAAAAAGTGCTTGAATAAATCTATGGGATAACACGTAACGCATACAGGTGTATGTGGACATGCATATGTGTTAAGACGTAATAAGTTTTATTTCTCCAGCTCCGAAGAAAATTGATTGAACGGATTAATGTTAAAGGGTTAATGTATATGGCTCAATACGGTATACCAAGATCGTTATAGAATCTTCCCGATATAAAGATGATTTATGCAGTGATCTATTTTATTTTTCTAAGTCACACAGTACAACACAATTAATTTTATTTACATTGTATGCCAGACCATTTCGTATTTCTGGCATATTACTGAAAACTATTTCAAAACAATATCCGAATATTTCACATTAAATATGTGTATATGTAAAGTTTTCCCAGAAATGCCGAAATATTAAACTTGCTGAATGGAAAATGTTACACAAGGATGTAGGGTAAGAATTCCTGAACTGTTTTGTTTGGAAAAATATTTGAAATAAATTGGATTTAATAATTTTGAAAAGTTAGACGGTCTTAAAAGGACCTACACAGGGTTTCCATTTTTTATCAGTTATTTTAATATCTAGCATAAATCTTTTGTGCTTTTACAAATTGACTTCACTTTTTGCAGCTAAAAGGTACAGCTAGAATTGGTTGCAGACTTTAAATTTGGGCAGCCTTGGTGCAAACTTTTGTTTTATTATGTAGTTGAACTTTCCATAAGCGGATCATCCCATTGAAATTCTTTTGATAGCATCAACACATATACTGCCTTTTTGTGATTTGGCTTGCTAGCTAAGGATAATCAGGAACTACAAACAAAAATAAATATTTATTATTCGAAACTGTTTTATTGTTTTTCAAAATATTCTCCACAATGATTGCGCGCGTTTGAACAAATCTATAAAGCACTTTAGCTTCTGTCAAAATGGTGTCCCCAAAACTTGTTTTTGGTACGCTCTAATGGCACGGATTTCTGAAAATAAATGGATGACAGGTGGTAATGGAGCTGTCAAACGAAAAATGTCCGGAGTATGCTCTGCGCCAATTTGGGTAAAGTGACATTTTGGCACGTCAAATTAACCGTCAAAAGTCAAAAAATAGTGTCATTGTTGTTATTGTGAAGTAATCTTTGTTTTTCCCTGGATTAAATTTATTTTAAATAATTTAATAACCAAGTAATATGCACCAAGCCATCAGTCACATATTTAGGTGTAAATATAGACCACAAAATTATCTTAAATTGGCACTTTGGAACTGTTAAACAAAAAATGTATACAAAGGGCCAAATACCTTAGGAGTCTAATATACAACGAAAAAACATATCAAGAAAAACAACTCATATATATACAAAGCAATGTACTGACTTTAATAGGAATACATACCTCCTATACAGGGTGATTCAAAAATCGATCACGAAACTTAAGGGGGTGATTCTACTTGACAAAATAAGGGTAGAGCTTCATATAATTTTTTTTCAAAATGTCATTCGTTTTCGAGTTACAAGCCGTCCAAGTTCAAGTTTTTATTTTTTGTTTTTTGAATTACTCGCTTACAGGAGAACCGATTTGACTAATATTTGAAAGATAGGCTAAGTCTTCTGCGCTTCATCATTTTAGTAACAATTCACGTTGATTGTTTGCCGCTAGAGGGCACTTTACCTACATTGAAAATTGTTTTTTTGTCATAATTTTTTAGTGTTGACAGCTACAGTAGTTTTTGGCATAATTTCTGAAAGACTGATGCCAGGCCTTTAAAAAAGGTGCTCTTTATTTACATCGCTAAACCCAACGGTTTAGACGTAAATCACCCTTAAAAATTAAGTGGTAAATTTACTTTTCTCATTTCATTACCACCAGCTACCAGGTAAATAGCTATCAAAGTATACTAGAGCTGTCAGTTTAACATCAAATAAATTCGCTTTTTAAACTATTTAATTTATAATCTTAAAATAACTAACAATGGCTAATCAGTAAATATTCATATTATGGATTATTGCGATATACATTTAATTGATAAAAATTAATGAAACAGTACTAAACAAACTAAAAAAGATTCTCAAAATGTCCCCCATTTTCTTCCATACATTTCCTAACACTCTTCAAAAAATGTCGCCTAACTCGATGAAAAATTCCTGGTGTTTCTTTAATAATTTGGCACTTTTCGATTATCCTGAAGCGAAGATCCTCGACGTTGATTACTGGAATATCGTACACCAATTGTTTCAAATGACCCCAAAAGAAAAAATCCATAGGATTAAGGTCTGGTGACCTCGCTGCCCATGCCAATGGTCCACTTCGTCCTATCCATCGCTCAGGATACGTTGCATTCA
Organism: Diaprepes abbreviatus; assembly: GCA_034092305.1. Taxonomy (NCBI): domain Eukaryota; kingdom Metazoa; phylum Arthropoda; class Insecta; order Coleoptera; family Curculionidae; genus Diaprepes; species Diaprepes abbreviatus. The sequence goes on along the minus strand of JASJET010000081.1, from coordinate 869,742 downwards.
AATACTGTCGGACACGTATACTAAAGTGGGGCGGAGCTCCGTCTTGGAGGATACACATGTTGGCCCTTACTTCCAATGGCACATCTTCCAGATACAATGGGAGACGATTTTGGATAAAATCTAAGTATACGTCACCAGTTAATGGGCCATCAAAGAAATGAGGACCAATAAGGTAATCTCCTATTATCCCTGCCCACACATTTAGTGAAAATCTACGCTGATGTTTCGTTTCTACCACATTGTTTGGGTGTTGTGTAGATTTGTTATGCCATCACGAGTGAAACCAGCTTCGTCAGTGAATAATATGACGCCAATTAATCGATTATCGTGTTCATATTTAGCTAGGATCTGATTGCACATTTCCAACCGTCTCGGCCGATCATCGTCATAAAGAGCCTGCACCTTTTTTGAATGAAACGGGTAGAGTTGTTCTTCTCTTAGTATCCTCCATGAACTAGCCTGACAGAGCCGCACTTCATTCCCAATTTTTCTAGTACTAATACCTGGATTATCTTCAATAATTTCAAGCACTCTTTCTTCTTGTTGCACGTTTCTAGCAGTTCTAGGTCTTCCCCTATTTCCATTATAACTTTTAAAGGAACCACATTCCGCAAGCCTCCTGTGCACACTGGAAAATGTTTGAGCATGAGGGATATTTCTTTCCGGATAACTCTCCATATAATATCTTCTTGCCAACTCTGCATTACCATTTGCTTTTCCATAACAAAAATGGATATCACAATATTCGATATTTGAATATTGGTGATTAGCCATTATTAGTTATTTTAAGATTATAAATTAAATAGTTTAAAAAGCGAATTTATTTGATGTTAAACTGACAGCTCTAGTATACTTTGATAGCTATTTACCTGGTAGCTGGTGGTAATTAAATGAGAAAAGTAAATTTACCACTTAATTTTTAAGGGTGATTTACGTCTAAACCGTTGGGTTTAGCGATGTAAATAAAGAGCACCTTTTTTAAAGGCCTAGCATCAGTCTTTCAGAAATTATGCCAAAAACTACTGTAGCTGTCAACACTAAAAAATTATGACAAAAAAAAACAATTTTCAATGTAGGTAAAGTGCCCTCTAGCGGCAAACAATCAATGTGAATTGTTACTAAAATGATGAAGCGCAGAAGACTTGGCCTATCTTTCAAATATTAGTCAAATCGGTTTTCCTGTAAGCGAGTAATTCAAAAAACAAAAAATAAAAACTTGAACTTGGACGGCTTGTAACTCGAAAACGAATGACATTTTGAAAAAAAATTATATGAAGCTCTACCCTTATTTTGTCAAGTAGAATCACCCCCTTAAGTTTCGTGATCGATTTTTGAATCACCCTGTATACAGTAATTGCAGGAAGCCAGCACTCAAAACTTGAAATGGTAGAAACCACTGCTCTATGTAGTATTACTAAAATCCATCGTCCTAGCTATCCACCAATCAATTATTGTATGAATTCACTAAACATCTAGCCGATTATTGCAAGACTTCCTGTCCTGACAAGTGACCGGTGATAGAGGAGCTGTGTACGATCAGGGGCCGGAATCATAGGCCAGCCCGAAGACCCCCCATTAATGATACTATTCAACCTTTAATATACTTTTTTATTATTTTGTGAAGATTTGTAGGGGCTTGAAGACCAAACGTGCTATAATAAATAAGCTTTTTATTCTGAAGGACCTCGTTTGTTGGCTTGTAGGGTTCAAATTTATATGTCCTAATAAATTATAATCAATAATATTTATTTAGTTGTAGTGTAGTATAGTGTTTAACACAGTCTAAGGAAGTAAAATGTTGTTTTAACATTATTTGAATATAAAATTGAATGTTATTTATTTAAATAAAAGTTTTAAATATCTTACAAATTGTTACTTCTCAAATTTTTTATAAGTTGTGTTCATGAAAACAATTATGTTATACTTAACTGTTTCAAAGTAAGATACTCGACCGTTTGGGGATATAGGGACACAAGTGTTTATGTTAAATCCATAATTAGAACTAGCCGTAGAAAAACAATTTTTAAACAGCACGCTCATACTATTGAGATATGAACAGAATTTAGTGTAATAATTTTGTATGTCTATAATCTCAAATTTACTTAAAATTTGCGAAACATTCAACTTTCTAAGGAAATTTTAATTAGAAAATACTGAAAATAACGCGGTACTACCTAATTAACGTTTCAACTGTTTTTTCAAAAAATAAAACGTTTTGAAGAAACGGTTCGTCAACATATTGCTTTTTTAAGGACTAGTTATTTTTAACAACTAAAAATATAATAAAAATTTTTAATTTATTTTTACGACCGACCAATAGTATAACAGACGTCCACACATAACAATCAATTGACACAAATTGGATAAGTTGGGTAAGGTTATAACGTAATACTGTCATTTTATCTCTTTCTACCATTCGTTTCGTACAACTACTTATGTCGATGAAATTTCGGAAAGGTATGCAAATTGCTTCAAACCTTGTCAGTGGGAGGTAAACGATTACGTTTAGTCGTTATAATTTTTCAGTGGCGACAGCATATTCACTGTTATTATAACTTCACCTTACCCAAAATGGCGCATAGCATGGTCCGGACATTTTCTGTTTATTTGACGATCAGTACATATACTTTATAAGTGCGTGACTGATGGCCTCTTTTGATGTAGAAAATCATTGAGTGTCACATCAGGGCTGTACGGCGGATAACCTGCATTTTGAGTGTTCAAAAAGTCACTTATAGCTGATGTGTAACAGACTAAATTGTCATGGTGGATAGTTATCCGTCATAGACAGTTTATTGTTCTTAATTCTCCGAAGACTTCCGGTAAACAAATGGCAGTGTACCATTTAGACTTGGCCATTTTATGATCCTATAAAAGCACGATTGTAAGATGATCAATTTTGCCGCGAAAACAGGCGACCATTTGCTTTAAAATGCTTCGTGCGCGAGTAACTCATGTTGGTTTTGGTTGATCATGGACCCATACGGTCACCGGCTGTTTACTTTCGGGCTCATACGTATAAATTCAAGACTCATCATCTGTAGCGATCTTATAAATGTATTTTTGAAGCACCTTGATGGTTTTTTTTTTGAATATTTCCTTGCACCGGTCGTCACGAATCTTTTTTTGAACGACTGTTAAATTATGGGGAATCCAACTCAAACATAGCTTCTTGAAAACCAAACGCTAGTGTTATTGTGTCCAAAGAAGTGTCATGATTATCTTGTATTATCTGTACACGCACAGCAATGATATTTTCTTGCAATGCAACCGACTTTGGATGACCTTCACAGGACTCGCCCGTGGTTGAATTCACCAAACCAATAATATACATTACCATATAAAGAACTAAATTCATCGATGAACTCCTGTTCAGATAAACTACGTCAAAAGTTGCAGAAACATTCAAAATTTCAAATTTTTGACCTAGATGAAATTTTGCACATAAAATATTGTTACGAACGACTAGAAGAAACTTCTTGATGCGCCCTCGTATACAAATATTCCAAAGTGATGTGTCATCTTGATTATAATGTGCTGAAAGTAATATTATATCGATGAGTCATATTTCTAGATAGATCTCAACTTTTGTGTTCTAGATTTATACAGGAGATTGCATTGGTATATGAACAGAGATAGGATAAGCTTAGTATAATTAGTTGTATAGCGGCATTTGAATAGTGAGGATTAAGAAGTAGCAATAAGAGTGTTGTGTGTTAGCTGTGATAAAAAATAGAAGTATTAGTGAAAGGTGTTGGGTTTTATTCTGTGATTCCAGTGAGCGGTTTTTCAAGGGACAAAATTGTAACAATATGATTAAAAAATAATTATTAGACTTAACGAATTAATTTTTTACGTTATATTCAGGGTCATTTTTGCCGCGATGTGATGGTGAGGGCCCTCCCAGGAGAGCACGAGACCCTCACGTAGAGAAACAAATTTTGCAAGATATTACTAACAACCCTTCAAACAGCATAAAAAACTCGTGACCCAAGACAATGTTACAAAATGGGTTGTACATGAAATTTTAACAGAACAGTTACTTCACCCGTACCACGTTGAAAAAGTACACGCTCTGTCTCCGGCTGATTATCCCGCAAGATTTCAATACTCCAACTAGTTTATACAGCAATATAACCTAAAACTAATTTTTTTAACCTTATTTTGTTTACAGATGAGGCCGGTTTTACAAGAGATGGCATAATAAACTCAATTTACATTTTTGGGTTTATGAAAACCCGCTCGCTATAATTCAAAACAAACACCAACAAAGGTTTATTTTGAAATGTAAGGGCTGACATCATCCAAAATAACTTTATAGGTCCATTTGTTTTGGAAGGAAGACTCAATGGTGAGATTTATTTACAATTTTTGCAGCAAAAATTAAATAATTTATTGGAAGACGTACCTCTTAGAGAATAATACATGCATGATAGTGTTCCACCTCATTTTAACCGTATAGTATGTCAACACTTAACTAACGTTTTTGGCTCTCGACGAATAGGTCGAGGTGGACCTGTTTTATGGCCACCAAGGTCTCCACACCTAAATCCCTTACACTTTTACCTCTGATAATATCTAAAAGAATTAGTTTATTCAACACCAGTAAATACTAGAGAAGAACTACTAGCGAGAATAGCACAGCATTTTAACGAAATCCGTAATAATGCCGGAATATTATTTGCAGTGCAGCCGAAAAATATTCGAGGAATAAAAAATGTATTGAAGTACGTAGAGCCCATATTGAACATTTGCCAAAATAACATTTAAACGTTTTCACTATTTTTGCATTTTCATAACATTGTAAATTAATTGAGCCCCGATCAATCCTTTGAAAGGTTTCTGGACTTGACAATGTATGTACCATTACTTCTGTAACACCCTGTATATCCAAGGGGAAAAGAAAGCATCATTACAAAGGCGACTTTTTCACATAAATAAACTCTTAAAATAGTAGAGAATAAATATAATATATTTTCTTATCGAAAATCACGTTTACAATTATTATATTATGACATTTTCCTCGCGTAATATAAACATGACAGCCGCATGACTTATCCCACGGGAATCCCTTGCACTTTACTGAAACGCCTGGCTAACTCAATTTGGCGAACGCTCGATGTCAGTTGGACAGCCTGTATGTGTCCCTACGTTGTCAGATTTGTCTTTAAATACTTAGTCTTCACTTTTTCGATATTACTTTTCATTAATGTACTAAGAGAAATATTTTAGTGTGGTATAAAAATAGCAGAAGGCAGTAAAAAACCAAAACCGATAACAAAATCAATGCAAGGCTAAAAATATCAAATCAGAAATTAAATAAAATAAATGTTGAATTTGTTTCAGAAAAAACTCATCTCTAAAAAGGGGATGGTTGACCTAAGGGGAAAACTTAAGAGGACTAAAGGAACCCTTTTTAAGCTTTTAACGGTTAGCAGTGAAAAGAGACATCATTTTTCAATCTGAATTTTCAAAAATGTTGTAAACATATGTTTGAAAGGTTCATGGTACATTCAGATTACGAAGGGAAAGGAAACGTTGACAATTATATCACGCAGAGTAGCTATGAAAACAGACAAACCGTGAAATGATGAGATAATATATTCCTTCCTAATTTTTACACAACATATCGTAATGCTACAAACTATAGCCCGAATATAATTTATTTCAAGTCAAAAATTTTAGAAATTTAAAACAATATAAAATCTTTACAAATTGCCATATTTTAATTGCCACTGTACTTCCTACGAATGCATTCTAAAGAATTAAAAATGTTACCTACGCATATTACTTTAGTCTTATTTCATTTGAAGGCAGAAAATGAATAAAAATACTCTAACAAATGATATAAAACAATAATAAGTAATAGTTAGTGGTTTAATTAAAAATAACATTACTTTTGTAAGGTCCCAAAATATATTTTTAAAACTCTTTATATTTTGTTTTATTGATCAAATATGGAGGATGAAAAAGGGATCGCAATTAAACAAAGATTAGGAACCACTATTATAGAGAGTTAGGCTAATATCTAAGAAATTATTGAAATCCAGATATTTTAACTTATCTAAAGAGGATTCACATGATGTAGATCTATATTTTCACAACATTATGTTATCAATCTGAGTTTTGTAATCTATAAAAACACCTCAACGTAATAAGTCATAACAGTACATGTTCTAGATGATTATTTCAGTACTCAAAATTGAACTTCTTTTTCCGTGTATTTCGAAGCAAAACTGGCAACAGTGTACACGAGCCATGGCTAATCATATTGTGGTCGGGTAGACCTGACCTAATCATTTATTTACTCCTGTATTCGAGTAAAGGGGTACAATGGGTCCTTGGCACTCCGTTAGTCCTGATTTCGTGGTTAATTTTTAAACAAGGTCTGGAATCTTGTAACAAATAGGGAGATTTCTGTGGATTTGCTAAAGTTTCTTGTCTACTGGAACAGTTTACGTTTAAATGTGTTATTTATAATTTTCTAATCTTAATTTGAAATAAACACAGAACTGTATAAAAACTCAACGAATTCTTTAAATTTTATATATTGGACTATGCTATTTTTATTTAAAATTATATATATATATATATATATATATATATATATATATATATATATATATATATATATATTATATGAACGACCGTCTCTAGGTGGAACCTCTTACCTATAGATCCCGTAAAGGAATGACTTTAAATATAACATCCAAAAAATAGATAAATACGTATATAAGAGTGTCTCGGAAAGACATGGTGGAACCCACTGACGAGTCCACCAGCGGTGTCAGGACAAAACACGCCTTAAACATTTTTTAGTGGTCGAAAATCAGCTTGTACGTATGTCGTAATATCGTATATATATATATATATATATATATATATATATATATATATATATATATATATATATGAAGTAAAAAGCGAACAATAAATGCAAACTTCCCTCCATCATATCCCTTCTGTGTTAGAGGTTGTACATTTAGAATAAATTGTTACAAAACCCAATTTATCCTGTTCCACCACCATCGAGATGATGGCCTACCTGTACCACCATACCGAGAAGAAAGTCAAAACTTACCCTCCCCGCCACAGTGATACGGCAGAGGTACATGTTTCGTCTCTACTAGACTCATCAGGGTACCGACATGCACCTGGCTGTACAAAGGACAGATTGGAAGGAAGCATGCAAATACTGAACGCGGCTTCGCCGACCTCCCGCCGGATGGTGTATATATGTTTATGTGGCTTTCACGGATTCCCCCGTGTGAGATGCAATAGCAGTGGATATATCCACATTATGCCGTTGTAGTGCTGAACTAGTGCTGAGTCTAGTAGAGACGAAACATGTACCTCTGCCGTATCACTGTGGCGGGGAGGGTAAGTTTTGACTTTCTTCTCGGTATGGTGGTACAGGTAGGCCATCATCTCAGGATAAATTGCGTTTTGTAACAATTTATTCTAACTGTACAACCTCTAACACAGAAGGGATATGATGGAGGGAAGTTTGCATTTATTGTTCGCATTTTACTTCATTCATTTACGGAGCTGCATATAGTTGTACTTTTGCTGAATGTGATTTCAGCACTACAACGGCATAATGTGGATATATAAACTGCTATTGCATCTCACACGGGGGAATCCGTGAAAGCCACATAAACATATATATATATATATATATATATATATATATATATATATATATATATATATATATATATATATATATATATATATATTTCGATAAGGAATTTGTGGTTGGAAATAAGTATGGAAATTATTTATATTTTAGTTTTAAAGTATTCAGTTCCAGTTCTACAGGCCAAATATCGTGTAAAAATATTAATTTGTCATACCAAAACACCGGTATTTTTCATGTGATTTTAAACAAAAAATTGTGGATATATTTAAAATGGGAAGAAAAAAGTCCTTAATTGCAAAATATTTAAATATTTCTAAAAGTGCCATAACGAAAATAATACAAAAATATGATAGTCGTGGTGATGTAAAAAATGCGTCTAAGTCGGGAAGACCCCGTAAAACTACTTCTCGAATCGATAAAAGTATTTTAAAGTTCTCAAAACTTGAGTCAAGAAAAACATAGAGACAAATAAAAAACGAAATCTCAAAGCAGTTTGGTGTTAAAGTGAGAAGTAGAACGGTACGCAATCTTCTACTTGATGGAGCTATATGCAGCTCCGTAGTTGTATGTTTGCTGAATGTGATTTCAGCACTACAACGGCATAATGTGGATATATTCACTGCTATTGCATCTCACACGGGGGAATCCGTGAAAGCCGCATAAACACATATACGCCATCCGGCGGGAAGTCGGCGAAGCCGCGTTCAGTATTTGCATGCTTCCTTCCGATCTGTCCTTTGCACAGCCAGGTGCATGTCGGTACCCTGATGAGTCTAGTAGAGACGAAACATGTACCTCTACCGTATCACTGTGGCGGGGAGGGTAAGTTTTGACTTTCTTCTTGGTATGGTGGTACAGGTGGGCCATCATCTCAATGGTGGTGGAATGGGATAAATTGCGTTTTATTACAATTTATTCTAACTGTGCAACCTCTAACACAGAAAGGATATGATGGAGAGAAGTTTGCATTTACTGTTCGCTTTTTACTTCATATATATATATATATATATATATATATATATATATATATATATATATATATATATATATATATATATATATAAATATATATATATATATATATACAGGGTGTCCAAGATAAGGATCCTAACCATGGGGATCTCGGAAACAGTTGGAGATACGAGGTCGGTTAAATTAGAGAAAAGTTGCGCAATTTAGTGCTAAATTAAACGCAATTTAAAAATTTTAAAAATTCAAAATACTTCCGGAGATTTCCGGAAAAAAACCGAATTTTGGCAAAATCGTTTTTAATTTTTGTAGGCTTTATTTAAAGAGATATCAAAAAATAAAAGGTAGATTCTTCTTGCCACTTTTTATTTTTTATAATTTGGTCTAAACAAAATTTAAATCCGACGTTTCGTTTCTGAGATACCATCATGAACTTTCATTTTTTATATGGAACAAAAAAAAGTATCCCATGTATTTGATAGCATTTTTTATTACAAATTCAACGGTGTATCACACTTGCATATCAAGTGTGTAGTTCATTGGCTTTTATAAAACTGATATACCTTTCTCTCTCGCTCTCATGGAGCTCTTATGGAAAGTACTTGAACTACGTATTCGATATGCAAGGGTAATACATCGTTGAATTTGTAATAAAAAATGCTATCAAATACATGGGATACTTTTTTTTGTTCCATATAAAAAATGAAAGTTCATGATGGTATCTCAGAAACGAAACGTCGGATTTAAATTTTGTTTAGACCATATTATAAAAAATAAAAAGTGGCAATGAGAATCTACCTTTTATTTTCTGATATCTCTTTAAATAAAGCCTGCAAAAATTAAAAACCATTTTGCCAAATTTCGTTTTTTTCCGGAAATCTCCGGAAGTGTTTGAAATTTTTAAATTTTTTTAACTGCGTTTAATTTAGCACTAAATTGCGCAACTTTTCTCTAATTTAACCGACCTCGTATCTCCAACTGTTTCCGAGATCCCCATGCTTAGGATCCTTATCTTGGACACCCTGTATATAAATATATATATATATATATATATATATATATATATATATATATATATATATATATATATATATATATATATACATATCATTCTTCTGGATTTTGAAATTTCATTGCACCCATCCTATTAAAAAAAAAGGAATTCAAACCGAATTTAATCCCTTGAGGTGCCCATATATACCTAAATATACCCATTTTAAATCACAAAATGGCCTTTATTTTTGCCATTTTTTCAAATGCTCGCCAAATAAAGCATCAATACATTTCTTGGATTGTTATTAAAAAAAAGGAGATGATCATTTATATGCAATTTGTCAAATGTTTATTCTCACATAAAGATATCTCTTAATGAAGCTTTCAACAATTATACAACAGCTATTAATTTATTTTCTACTTTTTAGTGCAACTTGTTGACAGCATTTTAGTTTTTTATTCTAAAAGACATATTTTTGATGGATCTTATACCCTCTCCAAATATTAAATACTTTTTATTCATCGTGGAAATATTTTTTTTAAAGATGGTTAAAAACTCTTAAATCACTTAATTCATTTCTAAGAGAAGCAAAACATCTTAAAAATAAAAATATACGTACAATGAAATTTGAGCCCGTAGTGGCAAAGTTGTGTCAATTTTATTATGAAGCATATGAAGTGCCAAGAAATTTGAAATCATCATTATGTTAAAAGTTTTAGTATCTATAAATAATGCTTAAGGCACGTATATATCCAAGCTTAAGATCGACTCATTTAATATTGTGATTGACGATAAAAGTATTAATAAAAATATAATAATTTAATTAATTAGTCTCGAAAATTTATTACGGCAAAACCATTTTATATTTAATATAAGTTCTTCCAAATGCTAATGAAAAAAATTAACGTTATCAGTTTTTTTTACCTGGTCATTATTATTCTTTGTAAAAGAAGTTTTCTTTCCAAGAAATCGATCTAAAACAGCAAAAAATCCTTAACATTGGAAACAATTCAAAATTAAAAAAAAAAATTACAAGCAGAGGATAAAAGAATTTGTTTTTACACAAGAGTAGTACTGGGAAATATATAAAGCATTGGGACTTAAAATAATTATTCACTAACATGGATTTATTGCGTTGTCTCATCCATTTTATAGTCCAGATCAAGCACTTTACATTTTGGTTTTGTTTGGTACTGCGAGAAAGCTTAAAAAAAAAGGTTTTCTTCATATAGTGAGCTGAAAAGTGCCGTGAGAGCCGCGTTAATTTGTTTTTCTAGGGGAATGCAACAGTTTAAAAAACGTATTAAAGTATTAAAGAAGGACATTTTTTTTTCAATATTTATTCCTAGTCAGAGAGCTTACAAAATTTTTTAAATTTAGTTTAAAAGAAATATTCTCGTGGATAAAATGAAAGAATAGGAATTTTCATAACTGATTTTTGTACTGGGAAGAATAATTTCTTTTCCAAATTTTAGGTTAACAATATTGTGCTGCAATATCTAAATCAAATTTATTTCAACATATTAAAATAAACCGATATAAGGGAATTTCTAAAATAAATAAAAATAATTCTCCGCTTTCAATTCTTCTAAATTGAATTACGATATTTTTCCAGAAAGATATCACTTCAATTAAAAGACCCAAACTTTTTACGCCACTTAAAGTACCTAAAACATACACCATCTGGGTTCCACATTCAGTCAAGTCAAGGCAGTTATAGGGTTAAAAATGTAGTGTCCATTCTTCTAGCTGGACCTTTAAAAATACTATTGAAAAGTTAATATACAAGAGAGTGTGTGATTATAATTGGTTTGTGATGTGATTAATTTTTATTTAAAATAAAAATCTCTGTTCTTAATGGTAAGTTTTCAACCCGTTATTCCGTATATAATAATATTAAAAATGTAGAATCCGCCGAAACCTTCAGTTGAAAAAGATTCGAAAGAATCGAAACGTCCTGAGATATAAAATATATATACAATAAGTATGACTACTTTATATGTGTAGTTTCAATATAAAAATGAACCATATTTCCAAGAAAATAACCAACTAAAAACATATTTAATAGTTCAAGAAAAATTAATTCCTATATTTTATATATATATATATATATATATATATATATATATATATATATATATATATATATATATATATATATATATATATATATCCTATACTTCCTGTCATCTTATCTCTAATAATGACTAGAGGTGTTCTGCTACCATATGCATTAGCACTTCTTACCATTTCTGCCATGGTGTATGATAAACATCCTTTTCCATGTCAAACCGTAGATCAAACTTTTCACCACCGCCTACTACATAAACAACATCAGCATCTTTATAAGTTTACAGCGCTAATGAAGAATTATTTTCAAGCACTAGTAATATTAACAAATTCTTGATAATTTTGTCATAGAATACACATGTAATATCTACCCAAAAACTTTACCCTTTACCTTACAACAATTTCAACTAAAAAACTTCAATACTGAAATATTTTTCCTATTTTTCTGCTATCTCGGCATTATCAAAGTATAGAGCGTTTTTATTTTTCCCCCGAATTTGCTGTTCTCTAAAGAAATTAACAACATTCGCTGCAAATGGAATACCGGCATTGTCAGTCTGTTAAATGTACTTACTCTGCGAGTGTTTAGTAATATTTTCCATTTCTTGGATCGTTATTTTAACATCCTGTCTTTTAGTACTATAATTTGCCGACTGGTGTTACGTGCACTTGCTTAGAATTTTCATCCAGTGACAGCACAAGATGATGGCATTAAAAAAGTAAAAAAGAAAGGATGTTTTTTCTATTGGAATCTATTATGGATATCCTTGAGTATTAGATAATCATAGTTTTCCTTGAAGATGTTTCAAATTTGGAGTTGGTTGCTGTTGTCATTTAAGATTAATGTGGTGTTTCAGAGTATATTTTCTTTCAGTTTGTTGCAAATACTGTCTATTTTATGAAAAATTGACCCATGGTCTCTAACAGAGCTATAATTTCTTCACAGCGCTGTGTTGCCTCATCTAGAGGAGGGGCTTTTTGCTATCGGTGAAAATTTATTAGTAATTGTATTTGTGCTTTGCTGGCATTCTTAAGAATATAACATGCTTTATTACTTACTATGGGTGCTTTTAATATAACATCAAAGAAGAATGTCATTGTCTCGATTTTATCGTAGGCCTTAGTTCTGTCGTTGATATTGGATCCGTACCACATTTCCATGGTTTGTTTAAAGGTTTTAGACAATTTTAAAGATTGACTAATATGTGTTTGTCGGACACATTTTTGTCTTATTTAATATATAAATTATGCGAGAATTTGTTCAATAATTCAACTTCTAACACAATGTAAAAGAATTAACTCTTCATTTTAATGGTTGAATATTAAAAGTTAAATGAGTCCCTTGGTACTTGAATTAGTTACTTTATGGCAAAATTTGTAATTACTACGTTGGTACTAGATTAATTACGTTTTCAGAATTTCAGTCAATAAGAGAAGCCACCTTATTTTTGTCTCTAACGGGTGTTGCTGTTTCTCATCTCGTATGTTTTCAATGAAAATTGAACGTATATATATATATATATATATATATATATATATATATATATATATATATATATATATATATATATATATATATATATATACAGTGCCTTCATTTCAAAACGAACCATCCTTAATAACTTTGTTAAATAGAAAAATTTAAAAAAAGAAAAAACACGTCAATTTAGATATACAGGGGGAAGTTTAATTTTGCATTTGTTAAAAGTCTGTCAATCACCTCCTCACCTCCAGCTAACCTCACTTTGATATGTCAAATGGGAACCCCCACCTTGTGACACATCATTGTAAGCAGCATAAAATTGTCTATCCAACCGTATAAAAAAAATTAAATCGGTTGACGTACAAGCGAATAGTGTGCAAAAATGTCTTGTAATAATGTATAATATATCGGTCTCGAACTTTGGTATGTCAAATGATTACCCTATATGTGATACATCATTTTAAAGGACGTACGATCTGCTATCCAATGATGTCAAAAAAAATTAAGTTAATAGACGTTATAGGCAATTAGGATGCAAAAATGTGTGTTAAATATAAGCAGTTTATTCAGTTTTATTCAGTTGAAGAAAATTATTTTATTAAATGTTCAAAATGTGCGCCGTTATTAGCGAGACAATAAAAAAACCTATTTTGAAATTCCCCACGAACATTGGCAAGGGTTTCTCTGCTAATTCCTCTACATTCCCGAACAATTCGATCTTTTAAATCGTCAATATTTTCAGGTGGGGTTTTATAAACCTTGCTTTTTAAATACCCCCAAAGAAAAAAGTCTAGAGGGGTTAGGTCTGGAGACCGTGCTGGCCATTCAATTGCACCACGTCTGCCAATCCACGTCCCTGGAAAATGTTCATCAAGCCACTCTCGAATTGCCAAAGCGTAGTGCGGGGGAGCTCCATCTTGCTGGAAATGCAAATTATTTTCATTTAGTACCATAACAGCATTTTCATCCACTTGATTTTCTAAAGATTGCACAATGGCAGGGTATATTGTGTTTTCTAAAAGGTTTAAATAAATTTGCCCAGTTAAATTATCTTCCAAAAAAAATGGCCCGATGATTTCATTGCCATAAATTCCTGCCCACACGTTAATTTTTTCGGGATATTGAGTATGCCCTTCTCGGAAAAGGTGCGGATTTTCATTATCCCAGTATCTGCAGTTATGTCTGTTAACCAGTCCATTTAGAAAAAAAGTTGATTCATCACTAAAGCAGATATTCTTAGGTAAATGGGGGTCCTCGTCAATTCGTTGGCACATTAATTCGCAAAATTGAATTCTCCTATCAAAATCGTCTTCTCCGAGTTCTTGAAGAGAAGAATTTGAATTTTGTAGGGAAAAAACTTATTTTGTTTTAAAACTTTATGCACAGAGCCAGCAGAAATGTTGGTTAAATCTGCGACCTTTGAGATGGATAAAGTTGGATCTATTGCAAACTGTCCTAGTACCTCGATTTGGCATGCTTCATCTACAACCCTTTTTTCAATAGATTTTTTATTACAAACGGATCCCGTTTCTTCAAACTTTCGTACCAATTCGAGTACATATTTATGGCCCACGTTTTTGTCTTGATGCCTCTCGTTAAATGCTCTGGCGGTTCTACGAGCGCACCGATCTTCAGCTCCATAGAGAAAAATTATTTCTATTCTTTCGGCTAGCGTATACACCATTTATATTCACGTTTCAACTAGGCGTCACAATGACAATTTTAACAATAATAAACAACTGGTGTTTAAAGATCTTAAAAATTTTATTTATTGCAGTGATTTCTTGTACCTATCAGGTACCGCAAAAAATATCATTGAAATAAATACACTAGATTGATTAGACTGCAATGAATTTTGCGATGAATTTTAAAACAGGCTTAGTTTTTTTCTCGCAAATATTTTAACTGTTTATTATTTTAAAAAAATATTTATTTTAAATTTAAAATAATATTTTACTCTATGAAGTAGCCATTTGACATAATAAATAATAAAGTTTAATGTGATAAGGTGTCTATTATTACCACACATCTTTTCTTACTATTCGCTTGTACATCAACAGATTTTGTTTTTTTTTATTGGTTAAATAGGAGATAGTATGCCCTTTAAAATGATGTATCACACTATAGGGTAATCATTTGACATACTAAAGTTCGAGGCCGATATATTATGCATTATTACAAGACATTTTTGCACACTATTCGCTTGTACGTCAACCGATTTAATTTTTTTTATACGGTTGGATAGACAATTTTATGCTGCTTACAGTGATGTGTCACAAGGTGGGGGTTCCCATTTGACATATCAAAGTGAGGTTAGCTGGAGGTGAGAAGGTGATTGACAGACTTTTAACAAATGCAAAATTAAACTTCCCCCTGTATATCTAAATTGACTTGTTTTTTCTTTTTTTTAAATTTTTCTATTTAACAAAGTTATTAAGGATGGTTCGTTTTGAAATGAAGGCACTGTATATATATATTCTTTAAAAGATATCGAATATAAGCCAAGAACGTCTTGATTTCCATAAGGATCATCTTTATTAGGACAATTCATCGTTGATGGGATCGACTACATACCGCGTAAAACGAAGTGAATGTAAATTACATTATTAAACCTAATATAATATTGCACGCTACTGATTTGAAAGGTATCTAACCCGAAAATCTTCCCTTGTATCTCGAATTCCCGTCGTTTCCCTTACAAATTCCTCATTTGAAAATGTCTTTTAGTGCCCCTTAAGATGAATACTTATTTATGGCACTTTTTACTCCCTGGCATTTAAGAGCCGCTGTATCTCCTAAAAGAAACGTTTCAGGCATTTACTTTAATTCGGATTTGTTGGATTAAGTATTTCGCTTTATTTTTAACAGCAATACAAAGAAAACATCTTGGAAACAATAAAACTGTTGTTGATGTACGAGAAAGTACGAGGGAAGTAGTAAAATTACTAACGAGTTTCAAACAACTACCTGAACTTGAGATTTCTAATTTCATGTTTTATATTATTTCATTAATTTAGATTACTTTTTCTGATTTTAAATAGTTTTTGGACAATTATTTTATGTAATATGGCAATTGACAGTGGCTACAGCACTAGTATATCTCTTGCATCCATTGTCATACTGTCTTTTTGACTAGTATGTTGGGTTTGTGGTAAATATTGAGCAGAAGCAGAATCAACAAGAAAGTGAACACAAATAAAATTAGATTTAATCAAAAAACATATGTCTAGAAGCACAAAATTCCTTGTAAACTATAGACATTTAGAAATAACATATATTTCAAAGCAAGCACTTGTTAATGACTTAGTAGTTATAGTAGAAAAGGAGAAGAATTTTTAGACCATTTTGGAATTACAGTATTGGAAAAATACGACATGAAACTAAACACAAATAAGACTAAAGTAATCGTAATAGGAGATAAAGAAATGATAAATATACGAAACATTTACAAGTATGAAAGAATCTCCAGAACAACGAAAATAAATATATTTAAAACAATTTATATATAAATCCTGAGATTAGGGTGTAAATTATGGATATTGACGACGAGGCAAAAAAAGTAAAATATAGGTAATTGAAATGAGGTATCATAATAGAGTTAAAGGTGTGATAATTAAAGATATAAGTAGAAATACAGAAATAAAATTTAATAGAAAGGACACAGTTTAGGAATCAAAAACAAACAAAAAAAAAACAGAGGAAAACCGGGACAAACATGGGATAGAATTCAGAGAGAATATTTTAGAGGGGGGGGGGAACATGAGCCGAATCAGGGAGAAAGCAAGAATTAAGAAAGAGTGAACACAATTTGTATATCAGAAAAAGTTAGTATTCAGTTCCTTACACCTTTTTATGGTAACTGGGAGTTTGACTATACATATATATGAAGTAAAATGCGAACAGTGAATGCAAACTTCGCTCCACCATATCCTTCCCATGTTAGAGGATGAACAGTTTGAATAAATTGCTGAAAAACTGTGGCCTACCTGTACCACCACATCGAGAAGAAAGATTAAAAACTCTACCCCTTCGCTACAGTGGTACGGCAGAGGTACATGTTTCGTTTCTCATTAGACTCATCAGGGTACCGACATGCACCTGTCTGTGCTAAGGACAGATCGGAAGGAAGCATGCATCACTGAACGCGACTTCACCAACCTCCCGCCGGATGGCGTATATATGTTTATGCGGTTTTCACGGATTCCTCCGTGTGAGATGCAATAGCAGTGGTTATATACACATTATGCTGTTGTAGTGCTGAAATCACATTCAGCCAACGTACAACTATAGGCAACTCCGCGTGTGAATGAAGTAAAATGCGAACAGTGAATGAGTCTAATGAGAGACGAACCATGTATCTCTGACGTACCACTGTAGCGGAGGGGGTAAGTTTTTTAACTTTCTTCTCAGATGGTGGTACAGGTAGGCCACCATCTCGATGGTGGTGGAACAGGATGAATTGTGTTTTTCAGCAATTTATTCAAACTGTGCATCCTCTAACATGGGAAGGATATGGTGGAGCGAAGTTTGCATTCACTGTTCGCATTTTACTTCATTCATACGCGGAGTTGCATATAGTTGTACGTTGGCTGAATGGATTTCAGCACTACAACAGCATAATGTGGATATAACCACTGTTATTGCATCTCACACGGAGGAATCCGTGAAAGCCGCATAAACATATATATATATATATATATATATATATATATATATATATATATATATATATATATATATATATATACGTAGTAAATACAATTGTAGAAAGTTTAGTGTCATCCTTTGATAATTCTCATTAACTATTATTCAGCTCCATCGTCAGACCCTAGACACCATCTTTCATGAAAGGTCCTTATTAGACCAGTCTGATAAGCTCACACACGATGCGTCTAGCTCTATATAACAAAAGATATAGACAAAAAGATATCATAAAACATCTCCTGTTATGCCTATTTACAGTAGCAAGAAACCGGAAATATCGTTTGAAAACCTGGTCAAGAGGACAAAAGTTACGCAACTATTGATGACTATTTTTAAAGATTTAATACTACACGAAAATACATGAATTTCAAAAATGGACTATTAAACGTCAGATAAAAGTTAAAAGAAGATTAAAAGAGACAGATGACCTGTACAAATTCCCTGTTGGTTCCAAAATTACTAAACTGATCAATCAGAATTTATTAGAACATATTTTCAATAGAATACTGAGAAATAGAATTATTTTGTTTACGGATGATACAACAATTCTATTTATTGACCAGATAGATGAGACTAGATCTATTACAGGGTTGTTGAACAGCAGGTCAGGTGCAGTCTCATACAGTACAATAGTTTTGGAGGAGATGGAAGATATTAATTGGAAATGAAACAAGGAACTCGTAGAAATTACTGGACGAATTATTAGTGGCATTTATGTAAAAAATATCTTTCCGGATCATTTTCATTTAGCTTTACCTTTTTACGATTTCCTTCTGGTAAACATTTCTTATTGTAAAAACAACATCTTATCCATTTTTCCGTTTTTAAAATTCGAATATCGGAAAATCAAGGAATTAATTTTCAGATATTAATAAGAGCAATTTTTTGATAAATTTATCAAGCAATATAATTTAATTAGTGGGTGCGTAGATAATGTTACCAACCTTTTCCCAAATTATCGGTCAGGACAATGCCGCTTACACACATATCCGAATTAAATTAAACAGTATTAGATAAAGAACAAAACTTACATCTGGTCCATGTATAACTCGGTCAAATATTTAAATTTACATAAAAAGTTTACATTGGCCGACTAAAATATCATTAATCTCATTCCCAAGAAATTCCAGTTAAAATTTATTTGTTTTTCGGGCCCTTCAATTTAAATAATTCCTGCAAAAATCTTAATTAATTTAATAATTTTATTGTAACGAAAACGAAATAAATTTTAATTAAAAAATTAAATGCGGTACAGAAAAGGGCGGTTTTCATTATCACTCCACAACACAAATTGGCAGAAAAACTTAAAACTGAAGTTAAAATAATTGCGGCAAAAGCGAAATAAAGCACTGACGTTGCCTTTAATGAAAGGGGCCCTGGCATTTTGGTGTTTAAATTAAAATGCAGATTTAGGAGGCATTCGACGAAATAAAGCAGAGGTTTGACTGTAGTGTGGAAAGTGATTAAAGAAAATTGCCATCTCAACCTGTTTTTGTTGTGTCTTGATTTTCATATTGACAAAGGAAATGGGTTCGGAGTTATTTACCGCATATTTTGAGTTTTATACTTTGACTTTTACTTGTGAGAAGAAAATTTCATTCCTTCTCTTTCTTTTAAGGTTATTATGGATATTTACGCAAGTTAGCTTGGACCAAGTTACATATTAAGTTGATGATTTAGCTAATATTCATTAGAGAACAAAGTTGGACTTGAAAAGAAACTTAACTTGCCAAATGAGTTGAAAAATAACGCTGCGTTAAAAATCTCACATTTTTGGTCTAAATAAATTCTCCAAAGATTAATTTAGTGAAGTTGCCATGGATTCTAAATTATAAATAGTATTTTTTAACCGACTTCTAAAAGAAGGAGGTTCTCAATTCGTCGAGTATGTATGTTTTTCTTTTTATGTATGTACACTGACTACTCCGTAACGACGGCACCGATTTGAATGAAATTTTTTTACGTTATGTTCAGGAAGTTGCTGCGGTGGTCCCATATTTTTTTGGACGAAATTAGTGCAGTAAAATCCAAGATGGCGCTGACAATATGGCGACCAAAAAAATTAATTTAGTCCGATTTTCTCTAAAATTGGTAAGGGGAAATTTTTGAGGTCGTACACAACGAATCTGAAAATATTTTTACAAAATTCAATATGGCGGACGAAAAAATTAATTTTGTTCGATTTTCTCCAAAATTGGTATGGAAAAGTTTTTGGGGTCGCACATAACGAATCTAAAATTTTTTAAAAAATCAATATGGCGTATTCAATATGGCGGATAAAGAATTAATTTTGTCCGATTTTTTCAAAATCGATATGGGGGAGTTTTTGGGATCGCATATTACAAATCTGACATTAATTTAAAAAAAAAGAAATATGGCGAATCCAAGATGGCAGTTTAAAGATTCTACATCTCTCGATTTTGTCTAAAATCAGTATTGGGGGATTTTTGTTAGTGTTAATTACGAATTTAAAATATTTTTTGGCGGATTCGATACGGCGTTCTAAAATTTTTTTTATTTTAGATTTTTTCTAAAATTGATATAGGGTGTTCTTAAGGTAATAAATTATGAATTAAAAAATATTTCGTTCAGGATTCAATATGACGAATTCAATATAGCGGAAAAAATTTTTATATTTTTCAATTTTGAACAAAGGTGGGACTGAATTGTTTTTGAGGTTGTAAATAGCAAATATGTCAGATGCAATATGACGGTCTAGAAATTTTAAATTTCCAGATTTCATCCAAAATTGGTATTAGAGGGATTTGAAGGGTTTAGATTTAGATTAGATCAAGACGTTAAAATTATTTTTTTGAAATTCAATATGGTGGGTTGAAAATTTTACCTTATTTGCATTTTTTCAGATTTGGTATTAGGGGGTTTTCGGGGTCGTGTAATACAAACTTAATATGCAGTATAAAATATATCGAGCTAAGAAATTTACGTCTTAAGTTCTTTAAATATCAATATTGAAAGGTTTTGGGGCCGATATTACCAGTGTAAAATTATTTTGAAACTTCAGATAGTGGATTTATTATGACAGACTAAATATTTGTTTGACACAATTTCTCTGCTATTTAGAGAACTCTAAGAATCAAAGAATTTTTAATTATTCATTTTAGAATGCTCTACAACTTTCGATAAAATGGGTACTTTTTTGCAACCTTGGAGTCATTGCGAGGTACACTAATCTCGATTAGTACTTAGTTCAAATAATTTATGGATATTATATTGAATTCAAAACTAAAAATCGAAAAATAAAATTTTTATAAAAAAAATTGAACCGACTTCTAAAAGTGTCCTAAAAAGTAAAACTAACTAACTAACTATAAATTTATATATGAAATTGAAATTTTTGAAGTCGGCACCCAATTATCTCTAAATGAAATAAATAACTACTAATATATAATTTTAATTTGTTTATGCGAATCACATTTTGTCAGGTATTAGTTTAGCGACGACTTCAAAAATTTCAATTTCATATAAAAATGTATAGTTATTTTTCACTTTTCAGCGCACCTTTTAGAAGTCGGTTCAATTTTTTTATACAAATTATATTTAATATCACTAGTTGTTAAAAAACATGATTCTTGGGTTTAGACCGTGTCAAATTGGAATTATTATCCGACGTTTCGCCTACGATTGCACGGAGCATTTTCAGGGATATTTCTCCACAAGATTAGAACAATGATTTAATCTCGTGAAGTAATCTAATCTCGTGGAGTAAAAAGTGGGAAAAAAGATAAGAAACGAAAATATGACAGTGAAATATGTACAAATAGGTTTTTATTTTACCGAGGAGGAGTCAAAACCTAAACCGTTTTGTGTGATCTGTATGATATCCCTGGTCAAGAGCAGTTTAAAATGATCTCTTCCTCGTAGATACCTTGAAACTAGACATCCGGATCACAAGGTTAAACCGTTTGGTATTTTAAAAGAAAATTGGCAGGTAATAAAAAGTATAGTGTTTCTATTTTTCTAACAGATTTAAAACGAATATAGTAAAATGGTTCTTAATGCATCATTTCGAGTTAGTTACAGAATTGCAAGATCTGGATAAGCACATAGAGTGGCAAAAAAATTGGTTGAAACATGTGCTAAAGACATCAGCGACAAAGAAAATTAACCTTGTTCTTTTATGAAACAACACAGTGTCGTGAAAAATTAATGATTTGCAAATAATGTAGACAGTGAACTTTTAAAAAGAATAAAATTGAATTATTTCGCTAGTGAGCTTGACGAGGCGGCCGATGTAGCAAACGCTGCAGTATGCTTGATTATGTATGATAGATTTTTAAGAATTTCATTCAAATCGACATATTATTTGCAAAACTACTGAAAACCTATGCGACAGGTGCAGCAATTTTCGATATGTTCAATGACTATTTGACAAAAATGAAATAAATTGTTCTTTTTATTTGAGTGTGTACACTGAGGGTGCCAAATCAAAGATCGAAACATTTTCTGGACCTTGTGACGTGGGAAGAGAAGATCAACGGGAATATTGAATGGACTCATTGCTGCATTTACAAGCACTGGCATGTAAGCGTATTCCTGTAAAGTTATCCCAGTACTTTAAGTGACGCTACACTAACGAGCATTTGGCCTCAAAAACGGACAAAATGAATAACGTCGTTGTTTTTGACTCTAGACATATCAAAATCGGTATCCGGGGATTTTTGAGGGCGCTAAGTTGATTTCTTTGATTATTTTACTAGTCGGGTGAAGGAGGGCTGACTTATGGTAGGGAGGGGAGGGGAGTAATATTAAAAGAACGCAATGGTTATCGTTTTATATGTTTTCAGGTGCTCCGATTTCATTTCTGGCATTACTTTACCAATCGGGTGAAGGGTCGCTAACTTAGGGTGGAGAGGGAGAGGGGAGTAATATTTAAAAAACGTAATGGGTTTCGTTTTATATGTTTTTAGGTGCTGCGATTTTATTTCTGGCATTATTTTACCAATCGGGTGAAGGGGCGCTGACTTAGGGTGGGGAGGGGGGAGGAGCGTAATATTAAAAAAACGTAATAGGTATCGTTTTATATGTTGACTTAGTAGGTCCTGAAGCATAACTTCAACACTCGTCTACGTAACTCGGATTGACTCTGGTTTTGGATAGCAGAGTTTCTTTGCTTCTCTAATTAGAGTATAATAGGGAAATATACCCTTATTGGAATCGTGTAACAACTCCCACTGCCTCCTTGTAAAGTCACCTTCAACAAAGATTTGCAAAGTTTGCTCAGGTGTGTAATTTTTTACTTTCGGTTTCTGGGCAGTATTTATTACCTTCCTGTAAAGTTTGGCTCTTGTTGGTGTTGAAGTTGCATCTATTATAAGCTTAGAGGCCGCGGCATTTCTAGACATTCGTTGACGTACGCTGGCTGCATAGGTAAGCTCCTCAACAGGTATTTGTTCGCGGAGTTCTTTTGTATTTCGTCGTTTACTACGATCATGTAATTCTTGGAAATGTTTCCTTGGGGCGCTCCCGTAGAATTCGTGGCCCAGTTATGTACTGGTATTGATGTATTAGGCCATTTCTCGTTTTTTTTTTCAAAAATCTTTCTTCAATATAGTTAAATGATATTCATTTTTCTTCAAATCACTATTAAAATGTTTTAAATCGTGATTAAGGTATGGTACTCGTTTTGAGACATTTCATCATTTCGCAAAGCTTATGTTCCATAAATGGTACCTTATCTTCAAGTGTTCTGATGTGCTTTGTTTAAAAAGCATGTATAGCGTTTTCCGATATACCTCAATAACATTTGATGTCAAATTTGTACCTATAGGAAAAAAAAATATTGTATGTCAGTAAAAAATAACCAAAATTATTGCAAAAAAAACCGTGAAACTCAAAGCGGTTTTTTTAAGAGGTGGAAACATGTGGAAAATGTTTTGACTGTTATGATATGGCTAATGTCTATAGTTTATTATAAAAAAAGATTGTAGCCCGACCTAGCTCGAAACATTTTCAAAAACACTAATTAGTTAAAAAGAAAAACAAAAAATAGAAAATTTTCTTGCTTATTGTTTTAGGTCCATAAGAATACTAAACAGACATTATATGTTTAAATAATATATATTAAATTAAACCCTTGTTCTTTAGATTCCATCACAATTTTTTTTTAATATTCACTTTACAAAATACCAAACACCAAACACAAGTCTAAAAAAAAATCTATCAAGAACGAATGCGTGCGTATTGAACGAAGCTTAGATTGCAATTAACTGTGCGGAGTGTAGCTGCGTGGAAGGGTCACTTTATCATATTTTTATGATAGTACGGTTACTCAGGTATACAAAAAAAAAAAAATTTCGATGATTACTTGTATAGTTGCATTTCTCCTTTTTGTCCGGTTTTTGACCAAATGCTCGTTAGTGCGCTGTAAAAAAATTAAATTTAATAAAATTGCGTGCTACAAATTCTCGTCTATTCCGTGCGCTTTGTGAGGACTTTGTAAGTTTCCACGTTTCTTTATTACTTCATACAGAAGTTAGATGTTTTTCAGGTGGCAAGGTTTTAACCCATGTTTTGGATTGATGTCTGAAGTTAAAGCATTTCTTCTTGACCATCCATTTGATTTATGTATCCGATATTCTCTGGTTGCAAAGACTTTCATACTTAGCCGATATTTTTTCTGATTTTAATGATTTAAATCTGTCTCTTCTTTTATTATTATATAAATATTTTTTCTGATATTCAAACAGGTGTTCATTAAATTAAATACTATTTATATGTCTCCCCCTAGAAATAATCTTTTGACGTCAAAGCTCGTAATAGTGATTTAAAACTTAGGGATTTCAGTCGTATATGACAAAGAAAATCCGCGAATATGACAAAGAAAAGAGAAAGAAACCGCTTTTATTACACGTTATTACAGTAGTATTTTCAGCTTATGCTGGTCCAGGGACGAGCCAAGATGATAATAGCCTTTTATGAATTCTCTGTGTAAACGACTAAGTTTACACCATGGAAAATATAGAATAGCTGAATCTCAATTTAAACACTACAGCCCAAAAGTTGAAAATTTTACAAAGATATCCCATTGAATTACAGCAGGATTATCATATTTTAACAAAAAAACATAATTTTCCTAAAAATTATTACCGTATATTCATAACTATGTGAACGTAAATCCATTGAGGATGACTCAACATGATATTTTAGTTTACTGATAGAAAGAATAATTGCTCTAAACTAAAATGTAGCGAAAATATGTGTAAAGTTATATTTCATGAAATTTTTTCTCATTAGACCGTTTAAGAAAGGGGCAGACAGTATATTCTCTGCAAATTCCACTCTGCTTCCCTCTCCATACTAGTTTCGACCACCTAATATTCTAGCCAATGGAGCTGTAGTTGACTAAAAGCAAAATTTACAGAAAATAACTGGCTACAGAAAATCTCCATTTCGTAATCTAGGTGCAAAACTTGATGCTGGACTGGGAATTGCTCACGGTTCAATAGAGCTCCACTGACGAGACCATGAGGTTGTCGGAACGCGTATGGAGTAATAAAATGTTTCTATATCGATGGTGGCTACGAAGAAAATCATTCGACGGAAGTTCGGTGAAGAAAATCCATTCGTTAAAATTGCTGCGGAAAATCCCTTCTTCTACGGCACCCATTTAGGGAGGATTTTCTTCTCCGCACAATTTTTTAGAGAGAGCTGAGAACTTCGAGCGAGTAACGAGACGAACCGCACTTGAAAATGCCAAATGAGATTTTGGAGAAACGTCGTGAAAACGATTTTTTGAACGAACGGATTGAAACCCGGAATAACCAAACTATTCATTCTACCATCCGTGAAAATCTACGATATAACATATATATATATATATATATATATATATATATAATATATATATATATATATATATATATATATTTATATTTTATTTTTTTGTTTTTCCTGGGATTATGGTCCGTTAAAAAATGAAATTAAAATGTAATGGTGGTGTTAAATTTTCTGTGTATTACATTTTTTTTTAATACATTAACGTTTCGGTAATTTTTTTTTACCTTCGTCAGAATGTGTGTAGCTAAAAAAACAAAGTATTTGATTGATTTTACTATTAAATTATTTATATGTTATGTATTTACCTTGAACAATGATTCAGGAACAACACTGCACTTACATGTATATATTTATTTAAAAATTTTGTTCTATTGAAAATTTAATTTTCGCGAGATTCACAGAGTTCAAGATGACCACATGTGTCATCTTGAAGTTAAGATGGTACTGAAAGAACAGATGGTATTTTTTTGTAGGTAATGAGGGTTGTTTTGGCTATTGTGGGTTAAAAGGGTCTAGTTCGAAAATGCAATACGTTTTTGGTTTTAGAATTTTAATTTTTTTTTGGTTCTTATTTTATAATGTTATTATATATTTTGCTAAGTTGTTTGGTATCTGCCTTAGCATTTACTGCATGTTTGTTTTTTTGTATTTCTATCATCTCTAGGATTTCTCGTTTTTTTGTATGGTTTTCCGTTTCAAGATTTTTACTTTTTCAAAGTTAAAGGAGTGGCAATTTTCCTTGCTGTGTGTTGTTAAAGTCGTTTTATTTTTTTTTGTCGTATTTGTGCCCATTTAATCGATTTTTTAGATGTTGGCTTGTTTGGCCTATATATTCGCCTTCGCAGTCTTTGCATGGGATACTGTAGGCGACATGTGTTTTTTTATCTTTCGGTATTTCCGATTTAAGTTTACTGTAGCAATTTTT
Organism: Diaprepes abbreviatus; assembly: GCA_034092305.1. Classification (NCBI taxonomy): domain Eukaryota; kingdom Metazoa; phylum Arthropoda; class Insecta; order Coleoptera; family Curculionidae; genus Diaprepes; species Diaprepes abbreviatus. The sequence continues at coordinate 843,158 of JASJET010000081.1, read as the reverse complement.
TAGAAGGTTGTGACCCTTATGGCTGACCGTTACGTCGTATTTCTTGAACGTATTTTGGAGTTTTTCAGATAGTGTCGAAATGTATGGAAGTGATACGTATTTTCTGTGTTTCTGTTTTGATTTAGTATTTGGTGAATTTTCGTTATAAAGTTTGTGAATTCTTTTTTAAAAAGATTATTGACCAGGTTTTCGGGATAGTTGTTTATTTTTAAGGATTCTTTTGCTTTTTGGATGGCCAGTTTTCGGTATTCCGGATCTGATAACTTAATGGTGCGATCGGCGAGGCCTATAACCACGGTTTTTTTGTGAGATAGAGGGTGTTAGGATTTGAAATGTAAATATCTAGATGACCATGTTTTTTTAGTATACCATTCAGTTTTTATGGTATTGTTAGTGTGGTGTAAGGTTAGGTCGAGGAAATTTATTTTATTTTGTTTTTCTGTTTCTATTTTAAACTGTAGTTTAGGGTGGTAGGAGTTAAATTTCTCTAATACAGAGGTACATAGGTTTTGGGGTACTACTGTGATGCAGTCGTCAACGTATCTATAGAAGAAGGGCAATTTGAATTCAAGCTTTTTTATTACAGTTTTCTTAAGGTCCTCTAACACAAGTTATGCTATAACACTAGAAATGGAAGCTCCCATTGCACATCCCTTTA